>JARHVA010002056.1:1820000-2307500 GCA_037957365.1 Torreya grandis
GAGACGAGTGGGACTATTACGCCCCTACAAAAGTTCGTGAAAGGTGTAGAAGGGGTCATGAGTGCTGGAGAAAGTGGCGTGACTATGAGATGCGTCCATCGTGCCATTCTGGGGGTGTCGTGTGAGTTTGAAAGGGTGCAAACTTGTCTACACAGCCGCCACCATTCTTGTTGATGACTATTGGTGATAGCTGGGCGCTTATTTGGAGAGCTAGGCATGTATACTTGCTGCTGTTGTCACTAATCTTCTGCTACAGCCATCATGAACTTCTGCTGTCAATTCATAATCATCTTGGGAGGCTAACAAAGGTCATCTGGGATATTTTTCATGCATTTTATCATCACTCAAAAAGGAAGAAACAAACCAGAAAAAATAATTTCCAGTCAAGAGCAGTTTGCAAAGACAAGTGTTTGACAAGATTCCATAGTGCAATATCAGTATTTTAGTGATCCTACTAGTGAGGGTCATTACAGTGGTATCAAAGCCATCATCCTGCCATCATGTGATCAGCTAAACAGCAGATGAGTGAGAGAGAAATCAAATATTATAGCAGGGAGCAGCGGAGACAACCAAATCAGAATCCTCAGGTAATTGGAGTTACATTGTCAGAAGCATTAAGAGACACCGGCAAATCAGTGCAAAATATGGCAGAAGAAGATAGAGATGTAAGTACTGAAAGAAAATTTGGCAATATGCTTGATATGATGTCACGCTTGTTAGCAAGGATGGATCAGCAAGCCATTCCAGATCAAAAGCATCAACACACAGCTGCACATAGTGGAGTTAATGAGGAAAGGTCAATACAATGCGCTGGAAACTCTAGAGGATCAGCCTTTAGGCCTCTTTTTCCGACCTTTACACCAAGAGAAGAACAATTACATGCTGCTCCAGCTACTCCATTTGGAGAAGAAGCTAGACAGGCCTACTTGGAGTATACCACTCTCCCTCCTGATATGAGAGAAATATGGACATTTGATCAATTCATGAATCAAAGAAACAAAAGAGGAGGAAGAAATGATCGCTATGCTCCAAGGAATGACTATCAACAAGCACTGGGTAAGATTTCCATGCCTTACTATGATGGAAGTAACAAATGCACAACTAGATCTTGGATTCAAAAGCTTGATAATTATCTTTCTTTGAGACCAATCCCTGAAGAGGATGCCATAAGATTTGTCACACTACATCTTGAAGGAGCTGCTCACGAGTGGTGGTATCATGGGTTAGTCACTCTTGGACACAACCTTATCACTACATATGAGGAGTTTACCAACAGGCTGGTTGAAAGGTTTGATGTCAAAGATCTTGAAGTGAGTTTCTGTGAATTGGCACAACTAAAACAGCATGGTTCCCTTGATGCTTATATTAATGACTTCCAGAAGCTAGCAGCAACGGTACCTGATATTTCAGAGCAGAGGCTAGTCATGTTATTTACAGAAGGGTTGATTGAACCACTCAAGGGGTGGGTTAAGGCCTTTAATCCTCTCACATTTCAAGAAGCCATGAAGAAAAGCCGCAGTATGGAACTTGTAGCACCAGCAAACAAGTTCGGTTCAAAGGGCTCTTCATCATACAGAGATAATAAAGAGGGATTCAACAAAGATAAAGAGAAGGATGATGACACGAAAGGCAAGTCAACTACACCCTTGGATAAGGAGACGCTTAATGCCCTGTGTAAGAAGAAGTTATGCTTCTATTGAAGGGTCCATATGAGTTTGGACATGACTGTCCTATGAGGCCTAAGGGAAAGGCCAACAGGGTGATGTGGGCTTATTACGAGGGCTCAGATTCAGACAGCTCAAAGTACCATGATCCTGATGATGCAAAGCAGGAACAGGAGGTAGATAATGCTGAACAAAAGGAGGAACCAGAGTTACATTTACAGGAGGCACGTCTATCTAGTATTCAGAGAGAGGGTGCTTTCAGAATTAGAGGTGTCTTGGCAGGACAAAAGGTTATTACACTCATGGATACTGGTGCCACGCACAACTGTATTGATGCACGCTTCGCTGAGAGGCGTGGGCTCACCACTGAGGAGTTTGAGGGACTGAAAGTTAAAGTGGCTGATGGATATACTCTTCGATGTGACAGGATGGTACGTGATCTACCTCTACGCCTAAACAACTATGAGTTCAAGGCAGATTATTATGTGGTCAACATGGGTGGCATGGACATAGTGCTTGGGATGTAGTGGCTACATTCGTTGGAGGAGATTACCCTGAGACTTAAGGATATGGAGATGCGGTTCGAGGTAGATGGCAGAAAACATGTGCTGAAGGCTATTCGTAATAGTGATGTTAAGACTATTACACTTAAGAGGATGGAGAGGCTAGCCAGGCATAATGATATAGAGTGGGCAGCGATTTGTACCTTGATGCCTACACATGAGGAGCAGCACAACGCTGAATATCATATTGATATTCAAAAGTTGAAGAAGGCATACATCAAGATTCCACCAGGCAGACCACCAGATAGAGGCATTGAGCATATTATTTTGGAGGAAGGCGCTAAGCCTGTCATGAACACACCATACCGACACCAAAAGCGACTAAAGGATGAGATCGAGAGGACCATTAAGGAGTTGCTAGCAATGGGGCACATCCGACCAAATAGCAGAGCGCATAATGTATTCCATGTATCACGCTTCAAGAAGGCGTTGGGTCAGAATGTGGTGCCTTCTACAGTGTTACCTCCCTTGGATGATGAGGGGAAGTTGATCCTGTTTCCAAAATCCATCTTGGATAGCAGAGAGAAGCAGCTTCGTAGGCGGGTGATCAGAGAGTACCTGATTAAGTGGAAGGATCTACCCGTTGAGGGTGCTACTTGGGAGGGTGAGGCCATTCTGCAGCATCCGGCATTGAGATTGCTTGAGGCCAAGCAATTTCAGGAGGGGCGGATTGTCATGTCCCCTCTCTAGTACGACATGACACTTTACGTGGATTTGCCTATTCCAGACTCTCGTAGGCAGATGGTGGTGATGAGAGAGTCATTTTTGCGTTTATTTGGTGATTGGATGGCTCATTATGCTCTTGGAGACATCATATTTATTTATTACTTTTTATATGGGGCCAAAATGTTATATTTTTAAATTAAGGTGCACTTTTATTTTATAAAGCTACTTTTTATTTAAAAAGTACAATGAGGTTTTACAAGATGTATTACGGATACTTCTAGAAGTTTCCAAAAAGTGCATAAATAGACCCCATGGGTCTCTCATTTGGCATCCAAGTCTATTTTCTCATTTGAGTCTTCTTGAGCATGTGTGGGGCGTGATAGTCAGCAAATTTTCAGCAGAATCCTTGAGAACGATACCTCTCAAGAGATTGCATAACTGAGGAAGTGGAAGATCTTCTGAAGGGTTCAACATTGGAAATGGTATTCAACCATTTCATGTTGAGTTTTATTTGAAGATCATTTTGGAAGTTTAGAGGCGCTGCATTTTGAGGACAAAATATGATGATTTTGGGAACATTCAATTAGTCTTTGGCATTGTTGGATTAACTACTTCCAGCCATCGATCCAATGCATAAATTCCAGAAGGTCAGCTTATGTTTACCACAAGTATCCAAACCCAGTCGAGAGTATTATAGTTATATCTGCAGGGCCGTGTGGTTTGAGGGAGTAGCATCAGGTGTGGGAAAAGCCGCGTTCAACCCCTGAAGACAGCGATAGAATTTGAGAGGAAATCGTGGCCCTGGAAGAGGTCGCGATAGGAACAGAGGGAGACGAGTGGGACTGTTATGCCCCTACAAAAGTTCGTGAAAGGTGTAGAAGGGGTCGTGAGTGCTAGAGAAAGTGGCATGACTATGAGATGCGTCCATCGTGCCATTCTGGGGGTGTCGTGTGAGTTTGAAAGGGTGCAGACTTGTCTACACAACCGCCACCATTCTTGTTGCTGACTGTTGGTGATAGCTGGGTGCTTATTTGGAGAACTGGGCATGTATACTTGCTGTTGCAGTCACTAATCTTCTGCTACAGCCATCATGAACTTCTGCTGTCAATTCATAATCATCTTGGGAGGCTAACAACGGTCATCTGGGATATTTTTCATACATTTTATCATCACTCAAAAAGGGAGAAACAAACCAGAAAAAACAATTTCCAATCAAGAGCAGTTTGCAAAGACAAGTGTTTGACAAGATTCCATAGTGCAATATCAGTATTTTAGTGATCCTACTAGTGAGGATCATTACAATTAGGAGAAAAACAAAAAACAAATACTACTAATTTGATTATGCCCAATTTATCACGTCCTTTGGTCCCATAGTCTACTTAGTATCATGGACGTTATTAAAATCTTTCTTTCATTCATTCATCACTTTAATCAAATGCAAAAGATTAAAATAATCACTTTTCCTTTGTTTCAAGCTATAGATCTCTACAACTATCTCATTGTCATCTCGAAGTAACTTATACTCCTCAAATGTTTTTCAAAGTTCGTCTTAGTTGACCAACTATGTCTTGTTCTCCATGTATAATTCATTTGTTACTCCTCTCAAGGTTTCCAAGAATGATTTATGCTACCAATTATAATCATTTTGTCCATTCATTATCCAGAGTGTAACACAAGTGTTAAAATGTCAAACAAGGTCCTAGTTACTCTCCTCTGTAGTGCTCATCTCCAACAGTGGTGGTGATGGTCTCGATTGTATGACCCTTGATCGATTCAACCGACTCTACATAGCCTCTCTTTGTCTTCTAGCACGCCTCCCTTGTCCCTTTTTCTAATACTATATTCATCATATATGTGTTAGTTCCCAATCAACACCGACGACATGAAGCCCAAACCAAATACCTATTCCAAAGAGAAATATTCAACCATTGACTTGATGTTGTTGCTTGGTGCCCTATCGTCTTCAATCTTGGAGCTTTCCTCACCTTCACCACCTAGCTTTCTCTCCCCTTCACCTTCAATTTTCCTCTCGTCGACACTCCTACCACTGTCAAGACAACCACCATCCACCATGGTCCTCCCATGGCTCTATTCAACTCTCTCAATGTTACCTTCAACGATTCTCCTACCATGCTCTATTGTCTCTTTGTCCTCCATATTTTTCATTATTGTTAAGTACATAGCCTACAAAGCATCTCTTGATAAATTAAATTGTTTTCTCACATCTTTCTACTTTTGATATGATTAGAGAGGATCTCCTCATACAAGTCATTTGTAATGTCTTACAATGTAGCTAGGGATGCTTGAATCCAATGATAAAGCCTATCTTGGCCATTTTCAATACAAATGGTCTCACAATTGTTGTATTGCCTAGCAAGGTCTTCATTTTCCCTATCACTAAAGAGAAATGTTTGTCTCTCGTAAAGGGATGTCACTATTGTTTGAGTGTTTGTAATGTGTGTCCCAATCTTTCTCGATATTATCCTCTTTCCCGCCACTTACATTACTTGTCATCATTCAAGTCTCTTGAACACTTTGTCAAACTTTCTCATTTGAGCCTCCCTTCTATTGACCTCTACATCATCGTGAGTCCCAACACAAGCCTCTAGAGATAGCAAGAGTTCTTCCTTATTGCTCAACTCCAATCATAGAAGAAGAACCAATTTGGAAATCAGTTTAAATGCCAAGCTTGCCAAATTTTCTCTAACAAGATGTCTCCAAGAAATTTGTAATGTTCTCTTTTCATCAAGACTCAAATAGAATCTCGGCAGAATCTGCTCACCACATTTGACAAAAAGCCTTGTAGATCTTCAAATTCCTCAACTATTGGTCCCTCCTTTCCATAGTTAATCTTCAAGCATTAATTTAGAACATGGCCCATGCCCTCATCTATGCTAGTAGTTCCTTAAGTTCACTTAACTTGGCAAACACACCAACAATATTGGTTCTTCCCAAGTCCAAGTTTAGTGAGACATTGTAAGAATTAAGCACGAAGAGATTCTACATAGAATCATGTCAATATATGTAATGAAATCCCTTTGATAGCATGAGTATACGAAATATATGTTAATCATTCAAGTGAGAGATATGAAGCCCAAACCATAATTATATCTCTAATTTGAATGTGGGACCTTCATTAGTCTCCAAAGGTTAGGATTTGTACACAAAATTTATGGGCTTCTTCCTACAAAAGGCTCATAACTAGTCATTCCTAATGTACTTAACTCAGTAAAGACACCACCAATGTTGGTTTTTCCCATGTCCAAGTTTAGTGATACAATGTAAAAATTAAGCGCAAAGAGGTTCTGCAAGTGTAGTGAAGATAGAATCATGTCAATACATGCAATGAAATCCCATTGATGGTAATGCAAGTATATGAAATCTAAGTTAGTCATCCAGGTGAGAGGTATGAATGCTGCATTATAATTATAACCTCTAATTTAAATCTGGGACCTTCATATAGTCTCTGAAGATTAGGATACGAGCATAAAATTTAGGGGCTTCTTCCTACAAAAGTCTTGTAACTGCTAGTGATACATTTAGTTCATTGTTAAAGTGCATATTGCATTATCAATAGTGATCAACAATGTACACACAACATCACCACAAAGGTTAACCTATTTCTGATAATAGACTTGGTAGAAAACTTTGATAAGAACAAAACTGGGGCTAAGAACTTGCTCCCACTTAATGTAAAACTTGTATCAGGAATGTTTAAATTATGATACTAAATTGTCCTCAGCTTGATTGTTAGAACCAAAAAAGGTCTACATTGATCTCATTTTTTTGTGATGAATGCTTACAGCACGTGTGGTTAATCATAACAAATGTTGCATTCAACCAAAATATCCACAAACCATGTAGAAATTAAAGCTTAAATTGAAAAGGCACAATTGCAGAATATTTAAGTTGATTCCAAGGTTATTAAAAATTGCTATATGTGTGAAAACTAACTATAATCCATCCAAATCCCCAATTAAATTACCTTCTTATGTTCTTCCAATCATTTAAGGAGAAAGGATGGGTGCTTTTGAAGAGAACAGCTGATCCAATTCCTGCCACACCTTTCACAGCATTCTTATATGGTTGGCCCGATTGTCTTTTGGATATATTCCCAGACAATGATTCCCCAATACTTCCCTGATGGTGTCTTGGGGAAAAATAACAACGTGGAAGCAAGGCAGAACCTTGCGACTGGGATTGAAGCCATTCTAAAGCTTTTATGTCTTGTAAAAGTGGAACCTGTATTCCAATAAAAAAATCAAAAAAAAATAATTTTCAAAAGATAAATATACACCATGTACATACCAAATCTATCATGTTCCTTTCTTGAAGATATTTTATACCACATATATGCACATGTAATATAATGGTTACATAGTGTGTTGATAATGCTACAATTAGAATTAAAATACATACTTGCTTATTTGAAATCACAACTAAAACTAAAATAAGTGTGAGAATTTCTACATATTGATGTCAGCCTAAGATCTTATTTGACATCACAACTAAAGCTAAAATACATGCAAGAATTTATGTATCACGATGTCAGCCTAAGATCTTATAATCAAATGAAACAGACCTCAAAAATAAAAACAAATAAACCTTCTCATTGTAGTCTAATAGACATTATAGGAGAATTCATGAAGCTTGATGCCCTTGCTCATATTTTTTAGCATTGCCAACTTGTGGTGAACCTCAGTAAAACTAAGGTTATGCCTTTCAACGCCACTAGAGATGCTCTTTCCAAGTTCCATTTATCTACAAAAAAGAACAGGTGGATATTACAACAGCTTACATTTTTTCAGGAAAATAACTGTCTGAAGCTTTCCTCACAATTGTGTGTTAGCAAAGGATACGCCTCCCTTTCTTTCTTGGAGTGCCATTGTTTTCAAATACATTTCCATGATATCCCTTGAAAGATAAGCCTCTTCAATGTAATCATTACGCCTATGGTTATGTATGCTTCACAGGTTTGGAGCCATAATTTGGGACTCACCAAGTGAACTCGTATTGAATAGTTCCAAACTCTGGTGCTTTAGAGGTTTGGGACCCACCAAGTGGACTCGTGTTGAGTAGTTCCAAACTCTCGTGCTTCAATGTATGATTTGTTGCAAACAGACAACTCAGTGCAAGCATATAGCATGAAGTGCCCCTTGGATAAATATAATTTGTAGTTAGCAAGATATATTGATAGCATGAAGTGTCCCTGGGATACATATAATTTGTAGTTAGCAGGATATATTAATGAGATAGAGTTCCTTTGTGTATTGTTACTAGAGTGTCCTAGTCTTAGTCGAGGGCGGAGTGGATCCACTTCATATAGATATTGAGGGCCTTGTCTATGACCACAACCCAAATCATGGAGGCAAACGCACATTAATAATTTTTTTCTACCACCAAAGGTGAATTGGCTATGGATGTTAGGAGAGGCTCTAGAGGAGTACCCAATATCCTCCTAGGATTGTCTAGCTTGGCCCCATCAATCATGGACATTTCCCTATGAGCATAATTAGATCCCACATTGGCATGTTTGAGATGATTTGGAGTTTAGCTGATTTAGGTTTACCCCACTGTTATGTGTATGTTTCTTTAGTGCTTTGTGCTTAGTTACTTTTTCATAAAATAGGGTCTCTTTGCACTAGGGGTCTTGCAGTGATGTGGAATTCGAAGATATTCAAAGTTATGATCGTTTTACCAACAAGTTGTCTACATCAATTTACTCTTTAAAGACTTGATAGTGGATATGAATTGTGCTCTAATGTATATGGGCCCATGATTGACAAGGGCAAGCGGGGAAGTTGGAAAAGTTTGGAAAGATTGAGGCAGTCCCATGACCATATTGAGTGGATAATAAGAGGCAACTTTAAAGCCATACCAAATGCAAGGGGAAAAAAAGAAGAATCAGCCCATTTAGCTCAAATTTTGATTGATTTTTAATGCTTTATTTGTCAATAGTACACTAGTCGATGTTGAACCAAAAATGAGACTCTTCAACTAGAGTAATAGGAAGCAAGGGGACTAGGCTATCACGGAAAACTCAGAAATCTGTTTGGGGGATGGGCAATGCTAAATTCAGCCCAGAAATCAGTCACCATGCCAGTTCAAATCATTGGCCGATCATCCTAGACCTGGAAATAGTTAAGAGACCTGAGGGGATTCCATTCAAGATGGAATTTATGTGGTTTCAAGACCCCACATTTGACGAGAGACATAAAATTGGTGGAAGGCCCTGTTGCAAGAAACGCAACGACTGTTGCACGTTTTGCATTAAAATGGCCTGAAACGGCGACATGACAGGTGTGACGTTTTGGATGGCCATTTAGCCGTCACATAATTTTTGCAACGTCCTGCTGGTCCACAATGTTAGTCTGCAACACCGGTCCGTGAAAACACAGCCAGAAATGGGAAAAGCAGTCTTCATGCTTTAAAAAAGGCAAATATTACCAAAGCAAACACAACATGCAAAATAAATCTACCATAACTTCTGCCTAATTTTTTCATGTGCCATTTTTTGAATTTGTTTCATGAAACCATTTTTTCAATTTGTGCAAGTACCCCTGCATCTTTGAGTCTTGCTATTTGCATTTCAAAATCACAATTGTCAAGAGAGTTGACATTCATTATACACCATACTGCAGCGATTCATAATTGAGGAATTTCAAAAGTCTTTCCAAAACTGTATCCCGGTAGATGGCATGCATTCACCATAACGCAGTCCTAAGTTTAATATTTTGATTGTTTAATATTTAAATTATTTTATTTTAAGTTATTTCCAAACAAATTGAAAGGTTTATCACTTAATTTTAATAATTTTAGAGATTAAATATATATAAATCCATTTCTTTTGCGCAACCTCCTCCAATACCGTTTCTCGTCACATTTCCATCACGTTTCTTCATTTCTCATTTCTTGCAACATAGGTGGAAGACATGTGAAAAAGTCTCTAGAAGTTTCGCCTTGGCTAAAAAACTGAAAAATGTCAAGAAGCAAGCTAGAAAGTGAAACAAGGCGCAATTTGACAATCCGTTCCAAAGATAAGAGGCAATTTCAGCTAAATTAAATACTATCCAGAAAAAAATTGCATAATTTTGGGATCAATCAAGTGCTGCTAGAGAGATCAAAATCTTATGGCAAACTTCCAATAGGTTCTGAGAATGAAGGAGACTCAGTGGAGGCAAAAAGCAAGAGTTAAGTGGCTTTAAGTAGTGGATAAGAATACTCAATTTTTCCACCTCTCAACTGTAGTCAAAGGAATGTGAACAGAATAGAGAAGATAGTCCTGCCTTCTGGAAAAAATGTCTAAGACAACATTGAAATCAGAGATGAAGCTGAGAACTTTTTCAAGAGGTTACTATCAGAAGATCCAGGGGATTGGACTGCAATTCAAGAGAAGCTCCTTGAAAATATTCCAAGGCTTATGTTTGATAGAGACAATGAGATGCTAATGATCCCCAACACGGAGGCAGAAGTAAAAGGGCTTGTCTTTGCCCTTGGTGCTGGAAAGGCTCCAAATCTAGATGGTTTCAACTTTCCAGTATGGGTTTTTTCAAGGATATTGGCATATTGTGGGGAAGGATGTGTATGAGCGAGGTAGTGAGGGATAAAGAGAACCATTCTAAGAGATCATAACTCTGATTTCCTGTCTTTGACCCCAAGTAAGGAAGATGCAGAATATTTTGATGCATACCAACCAATCACAAGAAGAACTAAAATCCTGCTTGGAGAAAGTCATTTCAGGAGAATAGAGTTGTTTTGTTGTAGGGAAAAAAATATTGGATAGCATTGTCATTGCCCATAAGGAAATTCATTCGCTGAATTACAGAAAAAAGCAGAGGTGATCATCAAATTAGACATGAATAAGGCATAAGACAGTGAATCAGCCTTTCCTGATGAAAATTCTTGAAAAAATTGGGCTATTAGAAGATTAGAGGACTAAGGTGTATAGTTTTATCTCCAACCCATCCTTTTCAGTTTTGATTAATGTAGTCCCGGTTGGTTTCTTCCCAGCTTCAAGGGGACTTAGACATGGAGATCCAAACTCCCCATATCTTTTTATCATTCTGGCTGAAGCCCTTGGGAGATCGATAAATAAAGCTGCCCTGGATGGTAAAATTTAAGGTGTACAGGCTGCCTCTTGCATAGAACCATTATCTCGTCTACAATTCATGGATGAACTGTTTAATGGAGGTACCTACTGAAGAGGAGGCAAGAGAAATAAGGAATAATCTGAAAAAGTATTAGAAGGCTGTTGTGTCAGTTGATTTGTTCCAGACTGATATTCCTCATCTTATTTTTTTGGTACTTCATGATTATATACCACTTTCTATATAAGTACTTGAGTCCAAATGCATTTATTAATGCACATTAGACTTTAAAATTATCTGTAATGTAATAAATGCACTTGTAATGGGCCATGTGATGAAATTGTGGTGCCATTTGAATGATGTTACATCATCCGTGATATTAACACGCTTGATGGACCAGTTATGTTGCCACTTACTCTCCTATAATCAATTAAAGAGTCAGTTAGAGTTAGTCATACTAAACTGATGACTTAGCCAAGGATGACCTCACCTTGGAGTTATTACCAGTGATAACTTCAAGGTGATACATCTACTTACCTACTTAGTGATTGAGTTTGATTGATTAGTTCAATTGTATGAGTCATGAGCTAATGTGTCAATCAAGTGCATTGATTGATAGATAGGTTTTCAGTTGCATGTGTCAAAAGTCTAGTTGATTGTTTGAGGTGTAATGATAACCCCATATTTGTGAGAGGAAATCATCATGATGCGAGTTCCATTTAAGCACATGAGTGGTAATATACAAAGTGCAGGTTGCTGAAATTTATTAAAGCAGTCAAATTTTTGCAAGTTATGAGCATTTTTAAGTGCTAAAGTCAGTAATTTCTCTGTTCTTCTTCTTCTACTATTTTTCTAAATTTCTTTGAATTGATATTGTTGACTGCATGGTGTTTTAGAGTGTTACTGTAACTGCAAACTTGCTGTAATTTACAAATCAGCAAGTCTGATTTACAGACAGCAGCATTGATAGGTACTTAAGATAATGTTTGTTGATTGTACTTAATGTTGCAGGCCTGTTGCCATGCAATATTTAGATGGTATCAGAGCAGGTTTACTGGTTTATTCTCTCCAATGAACAGTGAAGCAAAGCATGCAATGTTGGCAAGCTACAAGAAGATTCCAGTTTGGTATGAAGCCTTAAATGCAGTACTTGACAGGTTGATGATTGATTGAATGCCTGTGAAAGGCACATGCATGCGTCTAACAGTGTTGATTGATGAGTAGCGTTATTTATTATCTGAGCTGATTGTGTTTCTGATTTAAGTCTTCAAGTGGTTGCAGATGTGGCTAGATCCAACATGCAAGGTCTTAGAGAATGTGACTGGTTAGAGGAAGCCTCTAACTTTACCCCTTGGAAACTCAGACTCCAAACTCTAATGGAGGAGCTCCATCTTTGGAATATTGTGGAGGTTAAAGTGGCCAACCTTGCATATCCACAATAACATGCTGCCTACGACAGAAAGTCTGCCAAGGCAATGAGGATGGTCTCAGACTCTGTGAAAGACCATTTGATCCTTCACATCACAAGGAAGGCTTCTCGCAGTACACAAAATTCTGCAAAAGAAATGTAAGATTCTTTAATTGCTTTATTTCAGAGTGTGAATATATCTAGAAAGATGCTTTTGAAAACTAAGTTGTCCCAGGTTCGAATGGTTAAATCTGACACTCTAACTAGTTATCTCATGAAGATTACTGATTTACAAGACCAGTTGTTTGCTATTAATTATAATGTTAAGGATGAGGAGTCAGCACCCATTGCATTGAATGGCTTCTCCCCAACTTGGGAAGCCTTTGTGACCAGTATCCGTGTCTGTAAGAAGTTACCCTATTGCAACCAGTTGCGGGACATCTTTGTCCAAGAAGAAACATGGAGAGAATCAGCTTCAGCAAAGAAAGAAGAATCCCATAACCTTGCTCTCATCAGACAGATGAAGAAAGGTTCAGAAAAGAAGAAGCTTGAGAAAGGTAAGAAAGAAGGAAGCCTCTTCCACTTATTCTAGTGCAAACAAAAAGAAAGATCGTGTAGCTTGTTTTAAATTTAAATGCAAGAATAAGGGAAATTGTGCTTATGAATGTCCTAAGAAAGAGGAACAGAACAAGGGAAAAGGAAATTTTCAGACTAAGTAGTATGTTGAGAATGCAGACATTTCGATTGAGGTAGATGAACTTGCCTTGAAACTTGAGACGACCTTTTCTAGTATTTCGTTCTTTCTTTTATACTTCCAGACAAAGTTGGTATGTGGACAGAGGAGCATCAAGGCACATGTCTCACAATAAGACACTATCCAGCTTACTGCTAGAAGAGAAAACTGAAATTCAAGTGGTTCTAAGCAATGACACCACTTATCCAATAATTAAAGTTGGCACCATTCTTACTCGAATGCCTTCAGATGATGTTTTCCATTTGAAAAATGTTTTGTCCTTTCCTGGATTGACCAAAAACGTTTTTATTGATTCAGCTATTATTGATGACAAATGTGAAGTTGAACTTGATCATAATTAATGTGTAATTAGAGATTGCAACCAAGAACCTTCTCAGGTTTTGGTTAAAGGAGTGCATGATGGTGGCTTGAATAGGCTTCTTGTAGCCTCTACCGCTGATGGAGACTTGGTGCATTATAATGCTAAGTTGTGAAAATTATGTCACAAACAGTTCGGGAATTTGCACTGTGGTGCATTACCTCTTTTGAAGAATATGGTAAATGGACTGCCAAATTTTAAAAGTGAATCAGACTAGAGTGTGCAAGGGATTTGCACTTGGTAATCATTCCAAAGCTCCCTTTCCTTCCAGTGAACAAAATTGAGAGGAGATCCTTGAATTGATCCATGCAGATGTATGCAGACCTATGTTTTCTCCCTCCTTGACAGATAACCTTTACTGTGGTTGTTTTATTGATGATTATTCACGAAAAATCTTGGATTTACTTTATGAAGACTAAAGATGAAGTTTTTACCAAGTTTAAAGAGTTCAAGTCCTTGGTGGAGAGCCTAGACGGCTAAAAAGGCTAAGAAACTCATATCAAACATTGAGGAGAGTACACCTCCAATGAGTTTGGCACTTGCCGCAAAGAGGCAAGGATAAAGAGAGAACTCGTGGTTCCTTACTATCCCCAATAGAATGGCATGGCCAAGAGGAAAAATCGGTCCATCATCAAAACAGCAAAAGTCATGATTCATGATAACGATTTGTCCATCTGTCTTTGGATTGAAACATGTAATATTGTTGTCTACGTCTTGAACAAGTTCCCGCAAAAAGTATTAGAATACAAAACACTAGAGGAGGCCTTCATATGTGTGAATCATGTAATATTGTTGTCTACATCTTGAACAGATGCCCGCACAAAGTATTAAAAGACAAAACTTTGGAGGAGGCTTTCGCAAGTGAGAAGCCAATGGTGTGAAGCATGTAATATTGTTGTCTACATCTTGAACAAGTGCCCGCACAAAATATTAAAAGACAAAACATTGGAAGAGGCCTTTACAGGTGAGAAGATAAAGGCATCTTGTTGAGAGACGTTGTCATTGATGTCAAGGTGCATTTGGTGAAGATGCATGGTGAGTGATCTTTGAGGTATGAGCTTGTGAGCTTGATGTGACAAGGTGATTTTGTTGAGCTTTGTCTTCTATGTTGGTTGATGTCAAGGTTGATATCAAGGTACAGATCATGGAAGAGTGAGCCATGTGAAGGAAGCATAGTAAGCCTAGTTGGCAGTATGTGATGAGACAATATGCATTGAGAAGAGTGTGGTCATGAGAATTTGAAGGCAAGAGAGAATTTGAAGGCAACCAATGTCTTATGGTTGCATGGAAGGAACAAGTCAAGGTGTCAAGTGCATTGGAAATTTGAGCCTAGTCATAGCATGGTGAAGGTATGAGCTGGTGGCATGATAAAGTAAGTGATCTCAAGCATGTGAGAGATTGTGAAGGTTGTATGAGCATGAGTATGAGGTGTGGATGCACTCAGAAGTGTTTCAAGTGAGCTTACAGGGATAGGACCTTCAGTCTAGGTCTGCATCTAGACCTCTCTTAAACCCTCCCTGGGCTAATAAGACATGAAGATCAGTTTTCAAGGCAAGTTTGCATATGTAAGAATGGACAGAGGTATGTAGTGTGAAAGAAAGTATTGCAGTGGTTATGAATGTTGTTGTTTTGTTGCCATTGTTGATAGATACATAGATAGCAGGGCATTGAGGTCAAGTGCTTAAGTAGCCTGAGCCTAGTCATGGCATGAAGAGACCTTGTGAGAAGGTTTGAGCATGGTGGCTTGGTGAGATGAGTGCACACAAGCATGAGTGGTTGTATGAGGTTGTTTGAGCATGTATGTGAGGCATTGGAGCAGTCATGAGAGTCTCAACGTGAGTCTCCTGGGGTAAGACCTTCAGACCAAGTCTACACCTAGACCACTCCTAGACCCTGTCTGGCCTAATGAGGTATCATGATCTGTTATCAAGGCATGAGAAGGATATATGGAAATGTTTAAGCATGAGAGAGGTTGCTTGAGTATGTGAGTGACGTGGAGAGTGCATAGAAAGAGGTATCAAGGTCAATTTTAAAGCCTAATGTAATTTGGAGATCAAGGTCTGGAGAGCAAAGAGAAAGAGTGTGGCCTAATGAGGGGTCATGATCAGATTTCAAGGTGTTTGAGCTGATGTAAGCATTGTCAGAGGTGAGGTATGTTGTTTCAATTTTGTTCATGTAGTTTGAGGTCATAGTCTAAAGGACAAGGCATGAAAAGTTGTTTGGAGGTCTCTCAAGTGCTCAAAATGAAGGGTTTTCAACCTGAGAAGGATTTTCTTGTGCTCATTAGCTCGTCAAACCTTTCCATGGGAACCTAAGCTATTCATGATATATGGGGAAGGGTCCTAACTCAAAATTATAGGTATTAGTTTTTGGATTGAGGGGCTATGCTTTATGAACAATCGTTAAGAGTGGAAACACGTTTAAACTCTCTTAGAACCCTAATAAAGACCCGATATTGAAGATGTTGCTCAAAAGTGCTCAGGATGGATTGGATTGCTCAAATAAGCTATTGGAGCTTGTAGTGGACTCTCCCAAGTACCTCCAGGTGGTATTGGTTAGAGAGAGGAGAGCGAAAATGTTGAGCTACAGACATGTTTCTGAAGAAGTTGTTGTAGAAGTCAAAAGTTGCATTGGACATAGTAAGCAAATGGATGGAAGAAGAAGGTAGAGACTCATGTTTTATGTCCATGAGGGTTTTTGGACAAGTTCTAATCTTAAAGTATGCTAAACCGGTCATCCAAGTTAGCCAGTCGCTAACAGGTCTAATGGTGCAAACAGTGAAAAATTTAGGCAGCAGTGAGAAGATGATTAGGAATGTGTTATCATGATAGAATGATGAAACCAAGTGGATGGAGATGTTGGTTGGGACTAGTATGTCCTATTCATGCTTGGTATAAATCTTGGAAGTCAAGTACAGTGGTGAAAATGATGAAGCCAAAATGGCTTGTCTGGCTCAATGAGGTCTATGTGTAGTGAGGTCAACAAATTGGTTTGTAAGACCACTAGTTGCTGCTAGACCATGTGATGTTTATATTTGAAGATGATCTGAAGATGTTAGAGGATCATCTACATGCATAAGAAGTCATTGAAAATGTCTATGAAAGTGTTGGAAGTCTAAGTCACCATGACTGGTCTTTGAAGAAAACTGACAGTTCTGAGTGAGTGACTTGCAAAGGTGTTTTTGAGGCTTTATGCCCTGAGTTGAATTGTCTAATACATATGGTGATGACCTTGAGGTCATATAGACTCTGTCTATATGCTTTGTTGATCATATTTGAGTGGCTTAAGTGAGTTTAAGCTTCAGTATTGAAAGGCAGATTTTTGGTGTACACAGGCTTGATAGGACTAAGTACTAATGAGGGGGCTTCAAGTAGTGATTTGTTGTAAAAAATGTCTTGTTGAGCCTAGAAGACATTAGTGAGGGTCTATTTGACTATTATATGATATGTTTCTACCATGTGTGGAGTTTGAAAGTGTTCCAAAGAAAGCATAGTGTAACATGTGTCTAAGAAGGCCTAATAGGTCTTCATGAGACCTAAAAGAGAAATGAGGCCTAATTGAGTCATGATAGACCAAAAAGGGACACAAAGCCCAGTTGATTCATGTCCACAAGATGTCCTAAGGCCTATTCTATGGCCGACCTAAGAGGTTAAGGGTGTTTGACTGATTAAGTTGTATATGAACAAGGAATGGTATATATACAAGGTAGTTTTAGGCCTATGTGTGTAAGCTAAGAATATGCGAATGAAATAGCATATTGTTGAGCAGAAGGAGGTTTTGTAGACCATCAAAGAAGTGTATAGAATCTATAATGAAGATCTGACAGGGTGTCTACATATGAATATCAAGGTCATATGACCTCATCAATCTTGAAGAGACCTAGTTAAGCGAAGAGGCCTAGAAGGCAGTTTGAGAGGGAAAAGAGTGAGAAGAGCTGAAGAAGTGATCATCATCTATTATATGAGCAGCAAAGTATTCTTAAGGTGATCAAAGCAATCAGGTGGCTAAGTGTGTGTTGAGATATGTAGGGGGTTGGTGCCTCCTTGCAAGTAGGTGCTTGTTAAAGCCTAGTCAAGTAGGTGCTTGGCTAATTGGGATTGGTGCTCCATGTAGAGTTAGTGCTTTACTAAATTTGGTTTTTATCTTATAGGACTATAGTCCATTTGCAGAGATCAGTGGGTTTTCTTCCCTTTGAGGGTTTCTCACATATGTGATGTGTTCTTATGTTTCATGCTTATGTGGATAGGTGCTTATGCTACTAGATCTATATGCTTGTTTACATGGTTCATGATTGCTTAAGTGTAATTGATAAGAAAGGTTTTGAAGATTTATTCAACCCCCCCCCCTCTCAACCATTTTGCTTCTAACTCATCTACTTTTCGAGTTTTTAGTTCTCTTGTTTACATACATGTACCCATAGATAAAAGGACAAAGATGGAGCCTTCAAGTATCAAAGGCATCCATGTGAGGTGTAGTGAGGCATCTAAGGCCCACCAGATCTATATGCCTAGGCAAAGGAGGACAATGTTAAGTAGAGATGTAAAATTTCTTGAGGGGTGGTCCTCAAGTTCTCAAGAGCTACCTACAATGACTCAAAAGGCAGAGACAACCATTGTACCAAATTCAGATCAGAAATCAGATTCTGATCTGATTGATTCCAGCCAAGGCGGAGAGGTCTTACCCCCTTCCAGTTCAGCCCCGAAGACGAGCTGGTTATCTCAAGTCTTATAGTATGAAGAGGAGCATGTTGGCAAGCCCAGTATTTCATTTCAGGTAAGCCATCCACCTAAGAAAATTCTTAGACATCATACATTGATGAATTATATTCTTGATGCAGAGCCTTCAAGTTATGATGAGGCTACTCAAGAACAAGTATGGTGTGAAGCTATGAATGAGGAATATAACTCTATCATCAAGAATAATGTCTAGGAGTTTGTACCAAGCCCAAAGGGGAAATCAATGATAATTCCCGATGGTTATTCAAGATAAAGCATGTTGCAGATGGAGGCATCGAGAAATACAAAGCAAGATTTGTAGCATGAGGGTTCATGTCCATGGATGCTTGCTTTCATAGGAATTTTCATCAGGTGGATGTAAAAACAGCCTCTTGAATGCCACCATTGAAGAAGAAATTTATTTTAATCAACCCAAGGGTTTTGAGATCCATGATTGTGGTACCCATGTATGCAAACTGAAGAAGGCATTGTATGGCCTAAAGCAATTACCATAGGCTTGGTATGCCTGCATTGATGATTATGTGTAATTATAACTCCAAAGTTGTGAGAGGCAATCATCATGATGTGAATTCTATTTCATTTGCGAAATTACAAAGTTAATAATCAAATAAATGAATAAAAGTGCAGGTTGCCGGAATTTATTACAGCAGTAATTTGTTTTTATAGGTTATAAATATTTTTAAGTGCTAAAGTCAGTAATTTATCTCTCTTCTTCTACCATTCTCCTGAATTCTTTTGAATTGATTTGAATGCTTGCATGGTGTTTTAGAGGTGTTCCTGTGTTTGCAAACTTACTACAATTTACAAAACAGCAAGTCTGATTTATAGACAGCAGCCTTGATAGGCCCTTAGAATATTGTTTCTAGATTTTTCTCATTTTTTGCAGGCCCGTTGCCATGTGAGTTTAGCATGCTGGACAAAAGTTCAACTCAGAAAAGTCAGATATATTTCATGAATGTCCCTGCAAATCCGCAAACATCGAATCCAAAGCTCTACTGGATTTTGGAATGGTCCTCATAGATGGAAAAGCCTCGCATGATGTGTGGAAACCAATGCTAGAAAGAATTCAGTCTAAGTTATCCTCGTGGAAAGGAGAATGGTTAACTCTAGCTGCAAGAGCTCAATTAATTAGATCTTCATTACAGACATTGTCCACATACTTGATGTCGTTGTTGAAGACTCCGGCTTCAATGGCAAAGAATAATTCTGCAAGTCAGGCAATTCCTCCAAAGTAGAACAGAAAATAAGAACAATATTAGCTTGGTAGCCTGGAATAAAGTTTGCCTTCTCAAATCCAAAGGACAATTGGGCTTCAGGCTATGTGAAGCTATGAACAGAGTTCTGGGAGCTAAACTATTGTGGAAAATCTATGATGAGAAAGGAAGATTATGGAGTAGAACTCTATAGGAAAAACACCTCGACTCCCTTGATGAACTACGTCTTTATGACGAGAATTGTATGACCACCCATTTTTATTCAGATTTCAAACCACGGAAAGATGATAATAATCACAAACGACCCAAAAAATGGGGCCGATATATAATGTTAGATAGATATTCACGGAACCAATCTTATGGGATTCACCTTGAGAAAAGAAATTTAATGCTAATTATACAAATGAATTCCCCATTCACTTGTCCCATGGAGTTTTTAGATATATACAGTTCAGAAATAGATAGATGTCGCATTGTAAGAGCTCACATACTCGGTCTTTTATTACGTGGAGATAGTTATATGATAATTTTTGGAGTTAAAAATAGTAGTGCTATTACGAATTAGTTTAGAAATGTAGCAGCATTTATTTGCAATCTGGGTGTTGATGAAATAGATATGGGAATGTAATTTGTACCTGAAATCGTAATACTCCAGTACGGTGAAGGGGAGGTGCTGATTTCAAGTGGTTAAGAGCAGATTGCAAGTAATTCCCTGCCTCCGCCAACGTCCCCGCCGTTCCTAATGTTATTGTTCTGCACAAGATATCTCCTTCTCCTATCCCCTTACATGAGCTCCCCTCCAATGTCAATGCTGCATTCACATTCAGCCTGCAACTCCGCCTGTTCGTCTTAGTGCGGCCCCGCAGCAGCGGCAATGCTGATGGTGCTAATAGCATCGATACATCGGCGTTTGAGAGGAGTAACCCCTTCATCCTACCGAACACCACTCCACGCCAATTGATCACAGAGAGAGTAGGTTTGTAATATTATCCCTACGCCACAGTAGTAACCAATACCATTAACATAGAACGCGTAACGTATGCAGAAAACACAGAACGCAGGCAACAGCACATTCATCGAGTGATTCATTATTGGCAGTTATAAACTACCTTTGGAACGTTAACCCTTAGGAACGTTGAAGAACAGAGTGGACCCCTTTGTGAGCGTTGGAATTCTATATTATCAGAACCCCATCGCGTCATGCAGTGCAGGTATGTAATCCATCTGCGCCTTTTTTGGTTTTTTAAACTCAGGCTAAGATTTCAATCCAATCAAAATATTTGCTGTGGGATACTCATATCCGTGGTAGATATTAAGGGAGAGGTCACATGGAGGGTAATTAGTAGGTGGCTCCATGAAAAATGAAAGGTATGAATGAATTTTTGTTGTTAGTAAACTTTGAGATGATAAAAGTGATGAGCTCAGGATCATGTTCCAAGGGACTTTGAGGGAATGGATACCTTTTAGTCTTTGGCTTTTAGTTTAAAATTACCGTATAAAACACTGGTCAATCAAAAAAAATGAAAGATTTGAATGAATGAAAGATTTTGATAACATTCACGAGACCCAACAATCTATCAAACCAAGCGCTGCAACAAAGTTTTTCAGTGGTACCAGACCCTCACACAAGAGGTGTCTTATTAATAATGCAAGATTATTATGGAAATAGGAAATTTATGAAACTTTTCTTAAAATTAAGGAACAACAAGTTTTTAGGGGCGGGTGGAAAAAAGGAAGGGTTGTAAGTTTTTCATCTCCATTCCTATTTTGTAGCAAGGTATTTTACCAAATGTAAATTTATGAATGGACAAAATTCATTTAAATTTTTACTATAAATAAAAATAAAAGAATTTCAACTTTTATCTCCTAAAAATTTATAGCATATACTTAAAAGTTTTACATCATGGGACCACATTTGCTACACATACTCCTACAATTACTCTGCACTACTCACTAAGAAAACTTGGGAGCCCCCCTTCTATGGGATCCCTTCTTAAGAATTAAAAAAAAGGGAAGGGTTTATGTAGTTAGCTTTGGGGTTTATATTGCTAAAGCTATTAGATCTGAGAAATATAGGGTTCACATAGTGTAGTTTTGGAGTTTATATTGCTCAAGCTTTTAGATCTGAGAAATGCAATGTTAACTATTGCATACCAAAGAACATATGTCAGGGAGGTATCACAACAATAAGATTTCAAAGAAGAAAAAAAACAAGGTTTCAAAGAAGTATTTGTAGGGATTCAAGGAGTAAGGTATCGAAATAGAAGCACATAGGCTATTGGGATTTAAAAGGGCCCAATGGAGGAAGCTCTCTCATCATGGAAGAAAATACCAAAGATAAAGCAAACACTGCAATTAGGACTCAAAGAACAATAGGTTCTACCTTCTAAAAGCATGGCCTAGTTAGTGATATCTAACACCAAAGGGCATAGTAGAACATCCGATGGTCCCTCATAGGCGCATGCAATTCCTATCATTGGAGGGAACATTAGAGCATACGAGGCTAGCAGAGCACAAAGATTTGTATATCTTAAAAGGATAGGGCTCCCACATAATACCAACACATCATCACAACCAACTATAACACCACCAAAAGTGATCTCAAAAATGATTTATTGCAATGATAAATAGTATTGGTGGATATTAAGGCATCGACAAACATAGGGGACTGCAATGGCTATGAAGAAGCATAAATAGAGATTAACAACAAAAGAGATACAACCACATAAGAAAAAGTAAGTTGATAATAAAGAACAACCAACAACATTTCCTATTCTAGAATAGAAAGCTCAATCAAAGCCATGAGTGGGTCAAGGGAAATAAGTTAAAGGGGACCAAGTCATAGCAATATCAACAAAGAACACAAGAACATGACTGTGTAATGATAAAAGAAGTTGTGAAATGAGGCAAAAAAACACATAACATTGAGGGCAGAGATCACCAAGAGGAGATTCAGGATGGTGAGGAAACATATAGCCCCACAACGACTCCACTCATTTGGTCATCGAACCTTTGTGTGCAAGAGCTAATAAGTTGGAAAGAAATAAATTATGGAAGCAAGGGAGAAACTATAAGATATTAAAATAGAAAAGATGATAAAAGTCAAGCGAAGGATCGAAGAAGACAAAGGCATGCTCAAAGCGTAAGTGAAAACTACAAAATCTTGTAAATGTTGGACAACACAAATTGCATGCTCTCAAACACCATCTACTCTCCAACAAATGCCAAGGTAGGGGATGAAAAGGCAAGTATAACACAAATAAAATAAGTACAATAATCGCTTCACAACATAGAAATGAGAGAAATGAGATATGAAAAAAATTAGAAGAGGCTAAGACGTGGGCACAAGTGGTGAAAGAACCACTGGGCAAGCAAAAGGAGTTGATAGAAAGGAAAGTCAAGAGTCAAAAGATAGAAGAAAGATAATGACACGATAAATTATAATGTATAATTATCAAAGGGTTGAAAGACTATGGTGAAGGGGAAGATACAAACAACCTAACAAGGGACTTCCTTTTAAACCAATTACAATTGAAAGGTCAGATCAGACAAACAAGTTGTAGATACTAAAATTTGGTATTAAACACTTGACAATGTCACTTTTGATGTACCTTTACCATACATAACTTGTGTGCACATATATGCCTCTTATCTACTTTTCTCTCACACCCACATGTTATTAATGGGTCCAATTCTTCCAAGTTGATGTCAGTCACCGGAGGAACTCTCTCAATCTATGCCAGACTAATAAACTATCATACTCAAACATCTCTAGATCATCAAATTAGTGTTCTTGTCTCTCGAATAAGAACATCAAATTCAATCAGTACCGTCTAAATGCTACCAACCAAAATTGATAGTTTTGTCCTTCACTCAGCAATGGTCAAATTTCAAAATGAAATCATTCTTATAGGTCAGACCATTTGCTTAGCATGTCAATGACATGATAATTATCCACATAAATGCATATAAATACAAATCAAGTATAGACTTATTATTATTTGGCATTTATTTATCAAGCATTTATACACTACTACAAATTGAGAAAAAATGTCATATTCTTCCCAAATTGTAAATCAATCACTAAGATCAATCATCAGCCAAGTCTAAAACACACTAAGCCATGTTAAGAGTGAATATTGTGAGGTGTCATAAGCCAGATCATTAGATGCATTCATATATTAAAGAAGCACAATTTCATCTTTATACTAAGGGGAAAAACTATGTGTGGCTTGATTTCCTTCTTCAAAATATTTGATACATAGGCAATAGTAAATCATCAATGGGGGTGATTGGGTCAACTCAATCCATTACACTTCCTAAGATTTTGTAAGTTTTATCCCCTCATAAGTGGACCCAAGGTCTCAGATCAAGGAAATGGATTTATCGATGTATCACATATGATCATACCTCGAGATTGTAAATAGAGTCGAAGCAAAAGTAAACTCGCCTATTTATATCAAATAGAAAAGTAAAATATCTAGGGATGGGACTGGCCAGGTTGGAACATAGTTATAGATGTTACCAATTTGAGGTTAATGTTATTATCTAGGTGTGTACAAAGATCCTAAATCTACATTAAGTGACTCTCAACCATATTTTCACCCTGCCTTACTATTTGCCACATGTCTTAGTCTTGAACAATATAGGAAACCACTAAGTATATTATCATTTATTGTACTTTCCATATTAAGGAAGACTGGTTATCAAATCCATTTCAATCTCATACATTCAGATATATGTTTAAGTGTCATATCTTATAATCTAAATTTTTACAACTATTTATATCTTAATGAGATTAAGCAATTAATCCAAACTAGGGTAAAACACAAGTATAATTTTTAAGCTGAGAGAGGGAGGAAGGGATAGGCTTATCTAGGTCACAATGGTGAAGTTTGAGGATAAAATACAAGTACTAAGGAATAAAGGCATGTTGAGAAGCTCACACTACTACCTAGATGAAGACTTAACATTTTTGAAGCTATAAGAGAGAAATTAGAAGTGGAAAAAGGTGAAGGCAATAAGGAATAAAGGGAGATGGACATACTTAAACAATGGGAAAGTCTATATCATAGTTTGACAAACCCGAAGCATATAGGGAGTGCAGCCTGCTCAAGAGTATCTTACAATGGTAAGCTAGAATTATAGAGGTTACCTTGAAGAAGAAATCTTGGGGTAGGGATCACATCCAAAGATAGAGGTATAATCATTTTGACTAAAATGCATGAACATGATGGATGCAAAACACCATATTTTAAAGGATACAAGAAAGCAACAATATGTAATAAAGTAGAAAACAATGGCAAGGATGGGAGGTATAATGGTGTTAATAAAGGAAGCACGAGGCAAAAATATCAAAATAAAAAAATAAGATGAAAATAAATAGTGTATTTGGATAAGAAGGATATAAAATAACACAAATATTAGCATAGTTGCATGTTATTTGCACCCAAGAATTCCAAATTTTATAAGAAGCTTAAACTAGTCTGTGAAGACCCGTACTTGTCCCTAAAGAGTGACATTTTAGTCTACAACAAGGTCAGAGATGTTTTTTTAATGGGGGAATTTAATGCAAGGATAACAAATAGGCAAACAAACATTCTACGAAGTAATGAAGGTCTAGATATGAATCCTCTTTGGATTACAAAAAGAGAGAAACAACAATGGACCAAAGCTTCAGACAATGAACATGAGGCTATCATGCACTCTAGAGAAGAGTTATTAGGCTTGTGTAGTATATGCAACTTGATTATATGTAATTATATGATTAAATAGGAATTTTAAGAAATTATGCATGCAAGACTTATAATAGGTAGAGCGTAATCTAATACATTATATGCTCACAAAATTGTGTACCTAGAATAGAAGAACTAGAAGTAGAAGACTCTCCTATGGAACTTAAAATAGAATACAACCCAGATTTCATGAAACTCCAGTTAAAAGGATACAAACAACATGATGAACACATTGGGGTCAACCAAAGTAAATTGCCATTAAAAGGAAACATCCTCTTGATAGAGAAAAATCAGCAAGCCTTTAAGGTGGCATTGTATACCAAACTATAAGAAGTGGAAAGTAAGGGAACACCTAACACTAGTATAGATTACAGTAAGAGCGAAAGGCTAATGCACACCATTCAAGAAGCCCTAAAAAGAGAGCTAAACCTAAAAATAAGGAAATAAATAGCTTCCTGATAAAACCTTGGTACAATAAAGAATGCAAGGCAACACAAAGATCACTAAAGGAAAAGTACGTAGAATAAAGGAAAATAGAAAAATATATGAGCAACTGGGGAGGACCAAAAAAGAAGAGTATACAAAAACTAGAAGGAAGGAGTTCATTTACTTAAAGAAACATGGAACAAAGAGATTTTGGAGGGAGTTATGCAAGGACAAATTGTAAACAAAGAAGAACATATTAGAAAATCAGTGGCTGGAATATTCAAAATAGTTGTATGAGCATGAAAATAATCAAGATCCACCTCCCACAACCATTGTTAATGAATAAATTTTCATAACTGAAGATATCATATAAGGGATTAAAAAACTAACAATGAGTAATGCTCAAGACATAAATAATCTCCCAGTGGATCATCTAAAATGAGGAGTAGATATCCTCACACCTCAAATCAAAGAAAATTTCATTAAGGTCATCCAAAATGCCTTCCTGATAGAGTAGACCACTAGCCTAACACTACCTCTATTTAAAAGTGGAGATGTTAATAATCCCTCAAATTATCAAATTATCATGATCAATCCTCTTTTTGTAAATCTATTTAGTAATATGATGGAACTTAGGAATATCCATTGGGTAGGGGAGGAGGAAAGAGATCAAAGGGACAACCAAGTTTTAGACCAAACACTCAACTATCAATCACTATGTCACACTTAGACACTAGTTGAAAAGGTTTGGGATAAAAAATGGTATGAATATTATTGCTTTGTATATTTCAAAAAGGCATTTGACATGGTGTCAAAGAGCAAATAATGGATAAGAATGGAATAAATAGAGGTCATAATGCATTATAAGGCAACATTTCATAGATTATATGAATAAGTCAAGGCCAAAATCAAAATGTATGTACGGTTGTCCAAGTGTTTTGGGAGTCATATAGGCATAAAACAAGATTTCCCTCTATCCTTGAATTTATTTGGGATATACATTGACAATCTAGAATATTGGATAAATAGATTTCAAGGCGAAGGGTCCCACTTGGCTAAATATGTGGTGAAACTCATACTTTGTCGATGACCTAATTCTAATGGTAGAGACAATACAATATCTAAGAGGCTACCTACATTCTTTAGAGTTCTTTTGTAAATAAGTATTTAAAACACCAAAATTATAATTTTCTCAATGAAAAGGAAGAAACAACATCTTGAATTTAAATTTGCAAGAGAGTGTCTTGAAGTGGTGTCAAAATATAAGTATCATCTTTGACTTTCATGTCAAGCTCAGTTGGGATACTTTTAGGATGAAAAAAATACAAGGAGGGTGGAGAGTTCTTTGTGTGCTTCAAAATAGGTGCAGGATTGTTGAGTTATGGTATTGGAAGACCACCAGGTTCCTATTCAAATTACTTGTCACACCAATGGTGTTGTATGGTTGTGAAGTATGGGCTAGTGGAACTGTGAGTTTGAAATGGAGACAAATATTAAAAAATTAAAAGCATCTAATCACAAACAATTTCAAAATTAAGGTTTCAGTTCCCTATGAAATCATCCTTGTTGAAATAGCAACTTTCCTTTTAGAGGCAATTATTATTACTAGGCTTATATGTTATTTTTTTTAAAAATGAAGATAGGCAAGTGCCCTATGGCTAAAAGATACAAAGAGTTTCACAGATGAAAGAATTTGTGGATGAAGCAAAACCACAAATGGATGAGTAGATGGGATATCAACATAAAAAAATTCATAAACCTTAACAAAGACATAAATAATTATGTGAATTAAATGTTTAAAGCAGTGATGTAGAGGAAGAAAACAATTAAGAAATGACATCCCTATATTATAGAGCTCAATTTGACTTATGAACATTGTGAAAAATCATATGTAGGGGCTGAAATTAAGTGGAGGGAAAAGATCATCATTTCTCAACTCTGGATTAGCTCCCATAGACTTAGACATGAGACAAGTAGATGGACAACATCTAAGGAACAATGAAAAGAGAGAATTTGTGTTTTATGCACCACAGGGATAGTTGAAACATAAGAGATTTCATCTTTGGATGTCTAAGGTACATAGACATTTGAGCCAAATATGAAGAAACATTAAGAGTCAATTTTATGGTAGAGATATTTGAGGAAAAATGAATAAAAGGGTCGGGTTAGATGTTAACTCAAATCAATAAAAGGAGAATAAGCCTTATAAAGGATACCACTCAACACATAAATCTTTAAGTAGTCAAGGAGTAATTAATGTAATTGATGGTCCCATAAACTGTTTGGTCTTATGGAAGCAATTAAAAACATTCATTTCATTACCATGCTCATTATTGTTACTCGTATTAGCCTAAACTTTTTCAATTACAATTCTTCTTATTTTATAATATGGGAGTGTTATGCTAAAGTGGAACTTTCAAACCTAGAATATGGGAGTGTTATGCTAAAGTGGAACTTTCAAACCCAGGGCTATGTTTGTCTCTAGTGTGCCCTTTGATTTTAGTTTGGAGAGACTTACATGTTTGACTCACATGTGCCTTTCTATAAGAACATGAAACTATGTAGAGACATTTTTGTATAGTAGGAGGATCTTTTGAAAAATCTAAAGAAGTGCGAAGGGTATTATGGGGATTGAAGGTTATTTTCATACTAAATTTTCTCACAATTCTTGCTAATTTTTATGAGACTCCCTTTATGTAGGGATGGTGATTTTAGGTGATTCAAAGTCATCATTATTCTTTCTTTGTCTCTGTAAGATAACCTTATGGATAGTATTTCGATTTCCCATCTTTTATAACTATCCATCATCAAGACATCAATGAGGTGATCTTTATCCTCTTTAAGATATTAGGGGTATGAGATCCTGAATTCCCTAGTTTCCAAAGAGTTAATAATAGCAATTTTATGGCAAGGACCCTAACTTCTTCCTTTACTCTAAAAAAAAAAACCTCTTCTATGTTGCATATGTATGTGAGCATTTGGCTATAAATCATTGGTAAATAACACAAAAAAAGAATCTATTGAAGTCTTCAAAACCAAAATGTGTGGAGTAATGGCAAAAGATATACAAAAGTAGACAATATTTTCAAAGAATACCTTAAAGAAAATAAGTTAAATAATAGGAGAGTAACTGAAAGAAAAGAGGTAGTTATTTTTGCATTATCAAAGGAACATAGGCAAGGGGAGTGTTGTTGTCATAAAGGAGTATCAAATAAAACAACACCTACAAAGGTCATAAAGGGGAATGGAAACATTACAAGGCATGTTGATATCATTCGAGTATACAATGCCACATTTTATAGAGAAATCGATTGCCTACTTATATCTCACAATAAGTGCATTATAATCATTTGTACACCAAAAAAGTTAGGATACCCAAAACCCAAGATAATAGACACAGGGAAAGACTAAATTATGTGATTACAAAGTAGTACAAGGGGATTTTATGATGCAAGCAAACATGGAAAATAAAGATACTAATTTTTTTGAAGATCAAATAACTCATAACTATTTTATCATGGATAACTTGCAACACCTAAACAACAATTGATGCCAAAGCAAAACAAAGGAAAATAACGAAATTAAAAAAATGGTAGGAAAGGAAAGAAAATCAATTAAATGTAGAGCCCCAACTAGGAGTGGAATTGAAGTATTCAAGGAATCATTATTCTCAAATCAGTTGCCTTTTTCAAGAGGGAAACAACCACATACATGGGAAACATAAACTGGGTTTAAAGGACCAGGTGAACTTCAATCAAGGAAGCATGCATAGTTATTACATCAAACATAATAAGGACAATGAATACCTAGAAAATATAAAATAACTAGAGGTATACAACCAAGATTTATATAGCCCCACATCAACCCCATTATTGTGGTCGTCAAACTTGTATATCCATGAGTTAATGAGTTTGTAAGGGAGACTTGACACCATATAGGCAAATAAATAGTTTAAGGACAACAAGATGAAATAAATAATGGAATATAATTGTAAATTAATGCAAGAAAACAAGTTGCTTAAAGATAAAGAAAACAAATTGGAAAGCACCAAGGAAAAAGGTCAACAAGAGCTTTTGACCATAAACATGCACTAAACCAAACTGTAAGGAGAGATGTGTCAAAAGCCACTAAAGGAATGTACATTCAACAAATTAAATACATCCAATCAATAGAAAACATGGAACTAATGGAAAATAACCTGAGAGAACAAATCAAAGAGGCCAAGTCTTGAGCACAATTAGTAAAAAAACCAACATAAAAGTAAATAGAATTCATACAAAAACTAGTTAGATTGCAAACGTGGAAAGTGTGAGGCCCCATTTTTCAGAGTGCTTTCTTTAGACCTCTTTTATTATTGTAGACACTAAAATTTAATCATTAAGTGCTTGATAATTTTCAAACTTGACATCCTTACTTTACTTGGTCTATTCACCACTCCATTAACTTAGAATCTTGATAAGAATCTTCATTATTCCACGTAGTAACTTACAATTACTAAAAACATCATTAAAACACCCCTATTTTGTTTACAGATTCTTATCAGCCCAATCCCAATATTCTCTATCATTTTATGATAAGACCAAATTGGGTGGACATGGTTGCAACCTAACTTTGTCCACTAGTGCCGCCTTGTGCCCTTCACTCCAGTGGTAATTTATTAAATTCAAGATGCTTCATATTATATCTCACATGCTTTTAACAGGGTCAATTAACATAAATATTCCAAAAATTCCTCTATATAAGCACATCAAGGCCTCTCAAACTTTCATCTATAAATCACTTGGAATATCTATTACAGATTGAGCAAAAGGGCACTAATCTTTTCAATTCCAATTTTGAGTTATTCTAAAAATCATTAGCCAAGTCTGAATTAAGTTTATTACAAGGCTAAAACATTCATTGTCAAGCATTCAAGTCGATTTATCTAGTTACATTCAAACAAAAAATATCAATATTCACACACTCACCCTAGGATAAATAACTACATCAGCCTGAAGGAATTTTAGGGCTATGTAGGCAACATTCAGTTTATGCAAGATTTTTAGAGGATAACCTTACATCAAACATCCTTGGTGATGGTTAGACCTTTTTGATTTATAAGCAAAGTCATTAGGGGCCACTTGTGTTATGTGCAGTAGGTGATGTGTGAGCATGAGATGTTTCTCATCAAAGAAAGTGTGCACTTGTCTGATATAATTTTATGCCTTAATAATGTCAATTATAGTGGAGGGAATCTCGAAAGACCCTCAGAGTTTAGGAAAACCCTTGAGTCATGTGCATCCTCCTTGTAGTGGAGGAGTGTAGTATGTTATGTAGGAGTGTAATATTTTGTTTATGGATTGATATTCCACATGTTCCCTTGATTTGGGAAGAATTTATGTTTAGTTAGCACTTAACTAACATTGAGAGGAGTTTTGCTTAGTTACCATGAAGTGACATCATCATAAATCCATTGAGTGGATTTATATACGTCATGATGTTAAATACGTTTATTTTTTATTAGAGATATGTATCATTAGTGTTGTTTCAACTACATTCCTCAGCCTTCATAAAATGGTGTCTTTTGATTCATATTAGCTAGAGAAGTTGTATTTACAGAATGACTTGATGCCTCTGCGTGGTTTATATTTTTTTCATATTTGGGAAAACATGTGATATTTACCACTTATAGGTTGATAATTGTGTGGTGGTTTTGGCAACTTGGAGTTGTGATGCATTCTTCATACTGTGTGAGGGTATTGAAAAGTTGTGTTTCTATTCATTGATATGTTAGCTCCCTACTACCCACTTGTGGCCTTCTAGAGTCACACCCATATTATTGTATTTTAAATTATGAAATTTATCATGTGATGTTGTGAACCTTGAAATTATTTTAGTTCTTGATTGGGATTTATAAGTTGATTGGAATCATCTTTTTATGGATTTCCTTGTCATGGATTTCGAGGTTGTTTAACCATTTATTAATTTGAACTTTTTATAAATTTTAGATCTCATACTTTTCTTTATTATCTTTAGTTTTGGATAAAATTGGATTGTCTATCTGTTTTCACCTTAATTTTTATTTACATTATATTGGGTTGTTTAACCTTTTCATTTGTTTTCCTTTGTGGATTGAGTTAGGTTTCTTAGCCAATTTGACTTTACTCTTTGATTGGGTTGGTAAATTTTCAACTTATTAAATTGTGTTGTTTGGGTGCAACTTATTATGTACCTTTTATCTTGTACGAGTGTGGTAATAGTAAGTGAGAAGTATCTTTTTAGCATTAATGTATAAGATTAGCTTATGACTTATTACATGACTAGTTAAGCAAGTTGGGAGACATTATTTAACTTGTTCCTTCTAGAGAGATTGTTGAGTTGAGTCAGTAGGATTCCTCAAGATTGTAATAACATATTTATAAGTAGACTTTTGAATCTTAATCACTTATAGGATAAATTATACATAAGGGGATGTGATGCGAGGCCCCATTTTTCATAGTAATTAGTTTTGGACATCTTGTTATTTTTACACACATCATGATATAATGTCCTCTATATGTATTGAGACATGAGATATTATTATCTTATGTATGAGACTATGAATTTTATATGTGTGATGATGTTATTTTAGTTACGCTATTTTAGTTTTATATCATGATGCTTATTAGATTTACATAGTAGTATAACTACTATTTCTTAAGCATATGATTGATCTTATAGATGTTTGGATAATTGGCATGAGTATATTACCATTGAGATGGTATGTCTTGGATATTTTCATATGCATTTTTAATGGATTAAGATTACTTGTGTTGTTTACATTCTGCAACTTTGACTATCTAGGTTAGTGTATTTTATGTGAAAATTGATGTGCAGGTGATAGGGTAGGCCATCAAAGAAATTGAGACTATGCTGAACAAGAGTGCATCATCGGTATAATGGTGCAATGACTACTTGAATTTTCAAAATCCAAACCCAATTATAGTGTTGTATGTGGACGTAGTCATAAGTTATGAACCTCCTTGCCCCTCCTAACACTATTCTAGCCTTTTTTACCCATACCTTAGATATTTGTTTAAACGTTAGGTCATAAGATTGAAAAGAGAGCCAACTTGTTATCACCCCTTGAAAAACTTGGATGGGAACTTTCAACCAAGTTTTGAAGTGGCTATAAAGTGATTTAGGTATATATATTTGTGTATTTAAGACCCAATTGACTATAGGTTGGATTAGTCCTTGTTTAAAGTGTGGAAGAAGCTATAAGATAGCACATGTGCCCATTATGGCATGATATAGTGGGAGCATTGAAGAGGCATGGACTTACCTTGCTTGCTCATATGGGCTTGTAAGAAAGTTAATGTTTATTTGGATTTTTCAACCAAAATCCAAAGAATTGGAAGGGACACATGTTACCTTCCTATTGTCCAGTGGACGTGAGTGTTTTGATTATATAAAGAAGGAAAGCCTTCCTTGGAAGGATTTTTTTTTCCATTTTCAATTGGAGAAGTGGGAAAGGAGCTAGATGGGAGAAGGAGAAGCTAAGGGAAGAAGGAAGCGATCTTGTCTTGTGAGGAATTGAACCAACCCAATTGTTTGAAGAAGAATTCCATTATGTTGAACCAAGTAAAGAACCTAAGGTAGGCTTATATTTTCCTTTGTAATATTTTCTTTATGTTATTACTTTGAAATATAAGCTTCTCCATTTTATTGATTTATTTTCAAGAGGTGTAGGGATACTTGGCCTACCCTATTTTCATCTTTGTTTGCCATGGTTTTACCTATTTCCACCATGTGAATTTTATTGCTTGCTTAGGCTATGGAGATGTACCATCCCTCCTATTTTGATTTACTATTTTTTAAAGCCACATCTTAATTCATTTTGATATTGTCAGGCTACCCATTTAGGGTTAAATTACTTATTTTGTTTTTACTCTTTTGCATAGTGGTAGTGGTTAGTGAAACGAGTTCCCATGCCCTCCTATGTGGTACTTAGGCATGCCTGGTTGAGCTAAGGTACTCCCATGGCCAAGATAAGTGGTGGGACAAGAGGGAGGCATACCCACATTCTCTTTTTCCCTTAATGAGCCTTATTGTGTTAGAATGTTCTTGTGACTACCTAGGGGCACAGGGGCAGGGTAACCCCAAAGGGACCTCCCTCAAGTGTTTATGCTCTTCGATATGGAAGAGGTTTCAATACCTAAAGTGTCACTTTTTTCTAAATTTGCTAGTTTGTCCTAGTAAGGTATTTTTAGACTATTTTGACATTTGTGGGCTCTTAGAAGCTCTGGAATAAGTTAACCCCAAAATAGACCTCATTAATTCTATATCCTCTATTGTATCCAATAATATTTTTACCCTGAAACTAAGTTCTGCAAATAATTTTATCTAAAACTTGGCTTGGCAACCACTAATGGTCATAGAGGAACTTGAAGCTCCTAAATTATTATTTCAATAATCATTGGAATTTGAGACCACCTAGAGACTTTTCGTTGATCTAGGTACCTATTAAATGATCCCGTGCACCTTTTTATTATGCCAATTTTTAAAAATGAAATAAGTCTAATTATGTTAAAATCTTAGAGTACCCATTAATGGAACCCGTTAAGGGGTGAGGAGGTGGAGAGGGATGACTATGGATAAGTCATTCTCCAACACATTCTTCCCTTTTGCTAAATCTAAGTTTAAACCTAAAATGAAGGGTCAACAACCTTTATGAGACCCCATAAAGATTCTTAGGGTTTTTACACCCTCTCCTAATCTAATGGTTGGGATTGACTAGATTCGATGATGGAGATGGGTTGATCCATCCTTAGGGGGCTTAATTGAGATATTTTAGACCCTTTTTGAGGTTGTATGATGACTATATTATTATTTTTTGAGCACTTTCCATGACTTTGACTTACGCCAAAAATATATTTTAATTATGACTTAAGTGCAAATTGAGCCCTGTGATTGGTTAGAATCACTCAAAGATGTTTTCAATCACTTTAAAGAGTTAGATATAATCCTTCGATCCAACAATTTCTCTAACCCACATATCCTTAGTTGAGCATCCTTTTTGGGCCTTAGGGCTATGGGGTCCACTAGGTTAGCTTAGAGGGTGTTAGACCTATAGGCTTATTTGAACGAGTGTGGTTGACATGGTTGTGTTACCATGTGGCCACATGCCCAATCAAGTCCATGTTGTTTAGGCACATGTGTTTGTTACATCACATTATGTGTCTTGTGCCATGTAGTTCGCCAAATTTTGGCAGTGCAAGCAAGTAGAAAGTGCTTTGGACATTTTTGAAAAAAAGGACATGTTTTTGTGTGTTTTTAGTCATGTCAGTTTTTTCCCATGACAAGGATAAAGAGATATATATGATAAATATGTAAACATAATACTTAAAAGACTAAAAGAGCATGGGGAAGATAAAAACACTGCCAAGATAATAAAATACTTTTAGAAAAAAATACAATGGACAAGGAAAATCTATTAGTACAAAGATTAATTATGCACCTTTAATTAGGTAAACTTAGGTAGTTAGATTTTCCACTAAGTATGATAAGTGTGTGCCCATGTCTAGATAAGCGTGCATTTAATGTTTACTCAGCTCACACATGCCACTACCTTTAGTGGAATCCACTTTTAGTGGAACCAATAAGAAAATGTGGGATAGCTCTTATTTTAGCTATATATACCTTCTCCTCTATGTCAATTGTAATATAATACTTTTACAATTCTATTATGGAGGCAATACATATTTTTGTCTATTTTCATAGTGTTTCAGCTTAGAGTGAGTCATAACTATGAAAATATAATCATGAGGTTTTCTTATTTCTTTCATGGTATCAGAGCTTGGATTTTCTAATTTGAGTTGTGGATTTTTGTGTTTTTAATAAAACCAAAATTTACACACTACTTCCCAACCCCATAAGTAGTTTTTGAGCCAATCCACATTATGGGTTTTCATAATTATCCTCTAGGTATATTTTATTTGAGCGAAATCTGTAAAAATAGGGACATTTATTTATTTTGGAGAAAGCCAATAATTTTATACAATAGTGCTCATAAAATTTTAAAAAAACATTTTTTTTGACTTTTTGGTCATTTTATGTGATTTTTTAAAGTTATAGATCTATAGGGTAAACAAGGAACAACAAAGAAGATAGTGGAAGTTTTTGCATTTTTTGCCAAAAATTGATTCAAAATTTACATCATCTAATTATTCTCATTAACAACTAAAAAAAAAATCATATTTTATAGAAAACAAAGCACCAAGGCACTCATGGTAATCATTTGAAGATCAATTTATTTGGAGGTTGCATTCGATGTAGGGATAATTGTTCAAGCTAAGTAACACCTAGATCTTCTATTCCTAGATCCACCACTACTACTACACTACAAACACTGCTTATGGATAAAAAATCAATCCCATGTGACCAACCATTGGGTTTTAGCCCCTGCATATACCAATGCAACTTATTTTTTTTAGTGGTGAACTTCTAGGTGACATAAGTTTTACTCTGGAAGGCCTAGGAGGGTGATTTTTTTTCACTCTTCCTATTTTTAATGATATATAAATTGGTGTAATTATTATTTCATATTGTGTAATCAAAATTCCTACACTTTACAATTTTTTCATAACTACTTATAAAGTCCTTGTTTCTAGTATCTTTTAAGGATTATATCTTTTGATCTATTCATCAAATTTGAGTGTTATTTTTTGTGTATGTTTTCACACTCTATATTATTGTAAGTTTTGATAAGGTTTATTCAATCACAAAATGTAATTATTTCATTTTTTGAAAAAAAAACATTGTAAAACAACTTGTATCACACTATTTGTAAATTTCCACCTCATTTTCTGCTTTGTGGGGGTCACTTTTGTGTGTAATATAGAATTTTGGGAGGTTGCAAGGAAAAATTTAGGTTCCTATTGTCTTTTGTGCTATCTTATTTCTTATGGGTGTTCTCATTTCCTTGAGTTTGTTACATTTTTTTGGTGCAATGGTTGAATCTAAGAATTTGGATCTTCTAACTCCACCCAACCACCACATGAAACCAAAGATGAAACAATTATTGCAATCTGAAGGCTTGTGGTCTATGTTGAGTGATACTTAGCTAAAATTTCAAAATAATATGAGAAATTTGTGTAAACAAATAAATAAGATGAAGCTATTAGGATCATTAGATTACAAGTTTTTGATAATTTGTTGTTTCACATCACAAAATGCAACACACCACCAAAAGAAACATGGGAGAAATTTCCATAATTGTTTGGGAAAATAAATGAATTTAAAGCTTTGAAAATGGATGCAAAGTTGTCCTATCTTTCTCCCAATGAATTTTCTTCTATTTAAGTCTTTTTATCTAAATTTAAGTCCATTTTCTCAAAATTAATAGCTTATGGTAAGGCCAAGAAGGATGATGAGTGTGTTTTTCTCATTATCTAAATTAAAGGGTCCATTTCAAGTTTTTTTCTTATACCTTTTATTCCACCATGGATGCCTTTGATGATAAATTTAAGATGCCTTGTTTTGAGACATTTTGTGAATGTCTCACTAGGGAACAATCAAAACTAGTTCAACCACATGGTATTCTTAGTTCCAAGGCAATAGTAGTCAATACACCTAAGAGGAAAGGTAAGCTAAAACCAAAGTTAAAACTTTATGACAAGCCAAAATCCACTCATACTTCTAAAAAATCAATTTATAAATCAACCAAGCCTAATTATTCTAAGTCTAAAAAATCATCTCACACCAAAAAGATCGATAACAAGAAATGTACATTTTGTGGCAAATTAGGTCATTTTTAAACATATTGTTGGAATATAATGAAAGTGTTGGAGGAAACATTGAAACAAAAAAACATTATGGTTCCTTCTTATTATTATAAGAAAAAAAGGAAGGGACTTTCATCTTGGGCCTTGATTGAATCTATAAACAATTGGATACTAGATTTAAGTGCTTCACATCAAATGACACATTCATTTGAGCATCTCACTTCACATACTCATTGTAGCACTTCATAGGTCTCAGTAGGGGATTTTGAATAACTACATGTTTCATGTTTAGGGACTATTCAGATGCATAATGGGTGAATCAATGATGTAATCTTGGTTCCTTAAATCTCACATAATACTTTTTACATCTATCATATTTGGCATTCTGTAAATAAGAAGATTGTGGAGTTTTCTCCTCATAATGTTTTGATAAAAAATCTATTCATTGAGATTTATTTGGGTAGTATTCATAATAGTTCATGCTTGTATATGTTTCATATTTTTGAGTCTTCTTTAGGGACATCAGTCATTTCTCATGTTGATCAATTGAGTAAACTTTGGCATGAATGTTTTGAACACTTGAACTACAAATATTTACAACAGACAAGATCACAAAACTTGGTACTAGGCCTTCCCAAAGTGTCTTGTGTAGATGTTGTTTATATGGGTTATGTACTTTGAAAACATCATTGAGACCCTTTCCACAAATTCAAAGCTTTGTGAGCTAAAGCTCCCCTTTAGTTGGTGCATAGTGACATTATGTCCTTTCCCACACCCTCTTTTTTTGAGGCCAAGTATGTTCTCACTTTTTTTGATGACTTCTTGTGTTGCACATGGGTGTACTATATTAAGTACAAAAGTGAATTCATTGCCCACTTTAAGGACTTCAAATCATTTGTTTAGAATCAATCCTCACTTCTTATCAATAAGCTACACATAAATAATGAGGGGGAGTATGTCACTCATGTATTTCAATATTTTTGTATTGAGCATGGTATTAAACATTAGTACACAATACCCTACACTCCTCAAAAAAATGAGATTACTAATAAAAAGAACATGACTTTGAAAGAGATGGCCAATTATATGATCCAGTCCAAAAATATGGCACTTATTTTTTGGGCTAAGGCAGTTAATTTTACTAATTACCTTCAGAACTGTATGCACCAAAAGGTAATGTAAGACATGACACCTAAGGAAGCTTAGTCATATACCAATCCTAATGTTTCCATATTCTAGTTTTTTGGTAGTGAGGCTTGGGAATTTATTCCTGATAAAAATGTAAAGTTGTGGAGGAGAAGAGTCAACCACTCATTTGTTTGGGTTACTATGAGGATGTGAAAGCTTATTATTTATTTTACACCATCACCCATGATGAATTATTTCAATGGTATGTTCAAGTTGATGAGCATTTCATCCCTCTAGAGTCTTTACATTCATATTATCCATCACCCATGCCTTCTTCTTCATATCTTTAGGATTATTTACTTCATGATGATGATGTTTTTGTTGTTGAACTTGCACCTCCACCTTCTGATATAGATTCTATGCCTAAGTGGGTTTACACTACTTGACAAGAAGTTGATTCTTGGGTAGGGGATCCTAATGATAGTCTTTTCACTCATTAACAAACATCCAAGGTTGATCTTTTGAGTCATGATATTTCAAACAATCCAAAAATATTTTTAGATGCAATACGTATACTAGAGTGGGATAAATTAATAACAAAGGAGTATTCTTCTTTGATGAAGAATCACACTTGGGATTTGGTTTCTCTTCCTAAGGGAAGAAAGTTGATCTAATGTAAGTGGGTATATAAGACCAAATATGTATTAGATGGTCTTATTGACAATTAAAAGGCCCATATTTTAGTAAATGTTTTTTCATATGCTGAAGGGATTGACTACTCTATAACCTTTGCTCTGTTGCCAAGATGGATTCCATTCATATTTTACTTTCTCTAGCTACATCACATGGATGGTTAGTACATTAGATAGATGTAAAGAGTGTATTTCTACATTGTGATCTTCATGAGGAGATTTATATGGAGCAGACATAGGGTTTTTTTATAGAGTTATTCACTTGTTTATAGGGTTCATCATTCACTCTATGGTCTCAAACATGCTCCTCAAGTTAGGTATGAGAATATGGACAACTTCTTACTTACTTTTAGTTTAGACATTGTCATTTTGACCATATAACCTACATCCAAACATATGGATATGACCATTTAATATTTTTCCTCTATGTGGATGACTTGATCCTCATAGATAGTTCCTTTTTCATGATTCAAGTTGTATGGCACAACTTGATGGAGTAGTTTGATATGATCAACTTGGGACTTATGTACTATTTTATTAGGCTAAAAATCATTTAGTCTTTTGATGGTATCTACATTAGTTATAAAAATTATGCTCAAGACTTACTTCATCACTTTGGCATGCTTGATTTCAAACCTACCCCTACACATGTTCACTTAGGTGTTACATTGACAACCACTTGTACTTCACCTCGAGTTGATAATACTTTATGTAGGTAGTTAATCAGTAGTATTTTATACCTGACACATAAACACCCTAATATTTACCTTGCATTTGGCTTTGTCTTATATTTATCACATGATCCACATGAAATTCACTAAAAGGCAGCCAAACACATTTTGAGATATATTTGGGGCACTTTACACTTTGTTATTAACTACATATTAGGTGTTTGTTCACATATTATGGGCTTTACTAACTCTGATTAGGCCGATGATGTGGCTAATTTAAATTCCATTTCTAGATTTATCTATCATTTTGGTTTAGGTCCTCTTGCTTAGTATTATAAGAAGCAATCAACTATTGCATTATCATACATAGAAGCAAAATTTTGAGGTGTTGTTTTAGCTAGCTATGAAGTTATATGCCTTCATTAGTTATCGATAGAGTTTAGATTTCCATATACATGTACCACTACTATTTGGTGTGAAAACCATAGTGCCATTCATATTTAATGCAACCCAGTGGAGTATCAACATACCAAACATATTGAGATCCACATGCACTTCATTCTACAACTCATCTAAGATGGTGTCCGTATATTGGATTATGTGCATATAGAGGATTAGGTTGTTGACATCTTGACCAAAACTTTAGCATCACATTGTTATATTTAGTTATGATCCATGCTTGGGGTGAAGGAATTTGTCCTTGGGGGGATTTACCACGAGTCTTTCCTTCCTTCATAGTTCATATTTATATCTCTCTTTTAAGGAGGAGTTTTTTCCTATGGATTTTCTCCTTTTTATCTGCTTTGTGAGAGATGGTTTTTGTACATGGGTACCTAATCATGCATTATTACTGAGACCCATTTTTTGAGCTTTTTGAACCTCCATAAGTTACACTTAAGGGGGGATGTTGGTGTAAATATTATTCGTGCGTATTTAATTAGGTTAGATTAGGTAGTTAACTTGTACACTAAATCTAATTAGTGTGTGCACATCTCTAGAGAAGTGTACATTTAAAGCTTACTCACCTCATATGTCCCACCACCTTTAGTGTACCAATAGTAAAATTAGGGATAACTCTTATTTTGGCTATATATACCCTCTCATCTATGTACATTATAATATAATAATTTTATAATTGCATTATGAAGGCAATACATATTCTTGTCTATTTGTATAGAATTTTATCTTGGAGTGAGTCATAAATACAAAATTATAATCTTGGGGTCTAACCACGATCAAATAAAAATTGAAGCATAGATCATGTAAGATAGAAGCAAGAAGAGGATATCTAAAATTACAACCAATAAGATTGCTCAAATATTTAACATCTATGTGTCTGTATAAAACTCATTGTGTCAACAATGTATAAGCATTAAATGCATTCTTAGACATGTGCACATTCTAATTACACACTAACTAGCCTCAGTATAAAAGCTAACTACCTAAGTAAACTTAACTAAAGGTGCACATGAAATAATTTCACCAACATCCCCTGCCTTAAGTGCAACTTAAGGAGGTCCAAGGCAAAAATCAAGTGTCTTAGAATCCTCAAAAATTAGGTCCCAAAAATAAGGCTTAATGAGGCATCTATGTATAAATATCAAGAAAATACAATTATATAGAGTGTCCATATGGACACCAATCCATATTGCCAAAATACATGGGTGTTGAACCACTATAACTTCCACATAAAAATGGGAACATGTACTCTATACGAGTATCACTCAAAATAAATAGTGATCTCAATAAATTATGTAAAAAGGACCCCAAAAAGCATTGCACACCTATCCCCCCTTAATGATGAACTATGTGGAAAATAGTGATAGCAGTGGATGTCTCTCATGATGTTATTGCGAGTAATAAATTAGGTGATGCTCTATAATAGTGGTGAGATTCATAATTTTTGCAGGTGGGATGATCCACACTCAGTTGATGTTGTGTAGAACAGAAGTGAACACCTAGTGAAATACTCATGATATTTACAAATGTAGTACAAATCCACAAATCAAAATACTAAAACATAGTGGTAATTTTGAAACCATTAAAAAAGGCTACCAATGGGTAATTCTAAATCCTGATAGGTGTTAGGAATACTATATTTTTATCATGACAAGGAGATGTTCATACTATCAGGGAAGGTGTCAAAAATATATAAGAGTACACAAAATATTACCATCAAAAGATGAGACATACTACAATCCTCATATGGGTTGCAAAAAAAAAAAGTGCTTAATAAGATTCTCATGTACATGTAAGGAAACCAAACTCATTTTTGTGATAAATCAAAGAAAGCACACATGTACACAAAGGTGTTTATTTAAGTAAGTAGATTTGGAAGAATGACAAAATGAGGGAGGAACATAAATACAAAAATTATCTTGAAAAAATAGAAAAAAGAACAAAATTTCATGTAATTTTAAGCACCACATATGTGTAGAAGATTCAAAGTTAATCGCAAAGGTGGACCACTAGAAAAATACATAATATGAGAAGCACCTAACGTATAGTAACTCTTGGAATCCCCTAATACAATGAATGAAAAAAATAAATATTTAGTGGAAAAATGGAATATGGAAATCCAAGCATTGGATTATATCTTATTTAAAGTGTAACATCTTTATTTGTGGAAATAAAAACATTTTTTGTCCTAACAATGGGTTTTGTAGATGGACTAGAAACATTGAGAATTATTGATTCATGGGTAGTGTATCCAAAAATTACATATGCAAATAAAGGGTTTCTCAAAGGCATATAATTTTACATAGATGATGACTTAACCCTATTAAAACTAAAATAAGGAAGGAAATAATAGTATAAAATAATAATTTCAAGAAATGTAGTAAAAGGGGAATGGTTATATAACGAGAAAACTTAGTTTAGTGACAAAATGTCACTTAGTGAATAGGGAGTAGGGTCCCTTGGGAATATCTAGCCATGTTAATACATAATTTTAGAGGATACCCTTGGAGGAGAGGTACCAAATTAGAGCCCATATAAGAGGAAAAAAACACCATGATATAAGAGCATTTGAGTTCACAAGTAATCCTACATAAAAAAATATTTAGTTTAGAAATAAATAGTTGGAAATTGTGTAAAAGTATAGGATTGTGCATAAATTATTTTGTGTTGTTTTTTCAACCTTTGTGTTCAACCTAAAATGTAAATTGGTTAAATAATTAATCATATGGAAACTTGTGAACTTTCACATAAGCTAGTTTAGACATATTCGTACAGGTGTTAGAATTTTTGTATAGATAAGTAAATGTTCAAGTTTATGATGATGGTACATTAGTGCAAAAATTCACTTGGTGAATATTGTGATATCTTAAAAGGATAAATGGAACACAACCATATGATAAGGATGTTTTTATGCAACCTTTAATAGGGAATTCTACATGTAAAATCTGATAATAAGGTGTTGTGACTTAGTCCTGTAAGTTATGATTTTTGCATATTATCTTGAGGCTAAGAGTTCTTGTGAAGTGATAAGGTAGATAAACATGGAAGACATTGTATATTTATATTAAGTTTTTTTAATCACACATGGTGTTTATATGGACAAGATAACTCTTTTAATGTTGAAACATGACATGTTATGTGATTAAAAGAATGGTCATAGGAATGGACACATCATGACATTATGGGATGTCAATAGTGTGGTTGGTCACTCCCCTCCCATAAATTTTTGGTTGAAGAGTTTGAATAAGAGCACATATAGCCCTCAGATACTAGTAAAAATTACTCAATCATAAGCTAGGGAGGCCCTATCTCTATCTATATAGAAGAGGGAACCTCCTCCATTATCGAAAGACTTCTTTATCCTTTCTCCCATCTCACTTCCCCACTCTCCCTTACCCCCATAATAAAAAAACAATTAGTGGTGTGATGTTATATGGTGCCATGGGATTATTTGTACATTTAATGTTAGAGCATGATGATGTGATATGGAAATTTAATGATTTAGTGGTTTGTTAAGCTAGTTGAGAGAATTAATTTAAGAATTTTATTTTGCATCTATATGAACTCACCCAAAAACATGTGATATAATTTAGAGGATTGGATAGGTATATAATGATCAAGATATAACAATCAGAAGAGGAAGATTATAACACATCTTAATAAAGATTTATGTAGGACTGATTTGTTTATAATGTCCATAATAAGACTATGAGTGTGTGTTGATGTAAATTTCACCATTGAATCAATAAAGGATATTGTTGTTGCATTTGTTGGAATTGTGTTTTCATGCACATGACTATGATTCAATCATTATTGTGTTTAATCTAGTGGATTGCATGGTCTAATGTCATACTTAATTAGATACCCTAACCACAATTGCATAAATGGGTATCAAAGCATGGTTATCTTTATAGAGTGAGCAAGTGATAAAAGTTTATTTTCCACATTGTGAGTATGAATAGAAAGAAATAAAGACATATTCCAAATGGTAGTGAGTTTATTAGTAGGTGAAAAGTTTTTATTGGTTTCAAATAAATGACACATAGAGGAGGTTTCACTACAATATTTCCTAGAGCGCCAATAATTTTAGGCTTGCATGAGTTGATGAGAGGAATGCAAGTTCATTTAGAGGTTATGGACTTACAATGGACAATGAGAGTGATAATGAATTAATATAAGGAAAACTTGAATTTTAGGATGAATAAGACCTTGTTGATGAACCAATGGATAGATTCTTATGCATAGTTATGAGAATGACTAATAAGCAAAAATTTGACATTGTTAGATAGTCAAGGAGTTTAATTCCTAAATAATTCATTGATTGGATCACCGAGTTGTAAAATAATTTTAAGTATAAGAGTACACAATATCCCAATAAAGTAAAATTAAAATTAACAAATTTAAAGGGGCACCATAATTATGTTGGAACATGTGCAAATGGAAAAAATTCCTAGTGGTAAAATCAAGATTAAGACTTGAGATAAACTAGTTGAGAAGTTGAGAGCTAAATTCTTTCCTTTTGATTAATAATTAAGTGCACTTAATAAGTTTTAGAAATATGTAAAAATAAGATGATTCTAAAATATTACACTAAAGAGTGTCATAGACTCACCATCAGAGTGGGTCATGTTGAAGACAATGTCGAGAAGGTCTCACGAGACATAAATAGATTGGGAATTTCCATTCAAAATGAGTTTGGAATGATCCATGTGTATTCAATAAATGAAGCAAAAGTTGTCCCATAGAAAATAAGGAAAAATGCAAGGGAAAGGAAATTTCATTTGTGCAATAGGAAAAGGGAGCAATGGTAGAGGTTAATTTGTGTAAAAAGGAAGAGGATTCATGGGTACATGATACAAATGCAGTGAAACTAGAAACATAGTGTTTGAGTGCCCACATGCACAAAATGATAGTAATAAGAGAAATGATGAGAATGTGCATATCACAGAAGTAAATGAGGAGATTATTGTGTTAATTCATAATGGTGAGCATTTATAGTGTAGAGAGGCTCTCATGATGAAGAAGGTGTTATTAAATCCAACTAAGGAGGAATATATCCCCGTGAACAAGAAGAATCTATTTAAAAGTATTTTTAATTTTGGGGGTAAGTTCTACAAGGTGATTGTTGTAGCATAGATAATATTGTTTCACAAGAGATGGTTGAGAAGATGTTTCTAAATATAATTACACATCCAAATCCCTACAAGGTATCTTGGTTACTAAAGGGACATTAGATTTTAGTGAATGTGAAACGTCTAGTAAGATTCTAGATTGGCACATGCAAAGATGAATTCATGTGTAACATAATGCCCATGGATGTATGGCACGTGTTACTAGGAATACCTTGGAAGTTTGATATAAAAGTGAAACATGGTGGTTGTGTAAACACCTACACTTTGGTTAAGGATGGGAGGAAATACACTTTAAATCTTTTGAAGGATAAGAGTGAAGAGGAGGATAAAGTTTGAATTTTTTTTTATGGTTTTGGGCAAACAATTCCTGAAAGAGGTAAAGAAGGAGAGTGTATGTTATGATTTCATCCATAGGCCCTTAAAAGTTGTAAGTGTACAAATTGAATAAGCACTTATGCATGAATCAAAATAATTGTTTATCAAGTTTTTATGGATTTTTTCCTATGATCTACTAGATGGGTTGCCACCCATGTATTGTATAAGTAATCACATGGATGTGATTCTAGGATTGAATTTATCAAGTAAAGCAACATATATACTAACATCTAAGGAGAATTCAAAGGTGAAAAGGCAAATACAAGAACTATTAGACAAATGGTTGAGAAGGGAAAGTATTATCCCATGCCTAGTTCTAGCAATGTTAACACCAAATAAATGAGGTAAATGGAGGATGTGCATTGATTCTAAATCCATAAAAAATAATACTATTATATTCTCATTGCTACACATGGATGACCAAGTGGATTGTTTGAGTGGATATCAACACATCAAACATATTTAATTGAAGAGTCGATGTCATGAAATTTGTATAAGTGAAGGTGAAGAGTGGAATACAATGTTCAAAATGTAAGGATTTTGTGATGGCTAATCATGCTATTTGGGTTGACTAATGTGCCAAGTAAATTCATGAGACTCATGAACAAATTGTTGAAACTATTCCTTGATAAGTTTTTCATTATATATTTAGAAGACATATTTTTTCTTCATAGGGCGAAGGAAAAACACTTAAAACATTTGAGAGAAGTGTTACAGTGGTTGAAAGATGAGAAATTACTAGTAAATTTAAATAATTTGAAATTCATGAAAGAGGAATTAGTATATTTGGTTTTGTGATTTCTTGAGAAGGTTTGAAGTTAGATCCAGAGAAGGTACATGCTACCCTTGAATGATTGTTACTTAGGATCATGTTTGAAGCACAAAGCTCTCACGGCCTTGTGAGTTTATACAAGAATTTAATTCCTAACTTTAGTGGGACATGCACAATGATCACATAATTAATATGAAGTGATATAATTTTTTTTATCAAGAGTAAAAAAATTGAACATAAATTTCATCAAATGAAGATTAAAGTAATTGAGAAGCTTGGTGCTCCTTGATTTTAGAAAATTATTTTAAGTTGATTGTGGTGTGAATGGCACATCAATATCAGTTGTGATGAGTCAATAAGGTAAGCCTATTGTTTCCTTCAATGGAAAAATGAATTATGCAAAGAACAAATATTCAATATATGATCATAAGTTTTATGCCATAGTGCAAACACTCAAGAAATGGATGCATTACTTATTATTTAAGGAGTTTGTGTTGTATTTATACCATCAAACACCACAATTCATAAAAATTCAAGATAATTTAAAGCAAATAAATATGAAGTGGGTTTAGTTTTTGTAGATTTACTCATTTTTATCGAATCATAAGAGTGGTAAGTCAAAAAAAGTTGTAGATGCATTATGTAGAAGGTATCCCATGTTGAATTAAATGTGAGTGGAAGTTACAGGGTTTGATTCAATGAAGGAGATTTGTGTAGAAGATGAAATTTTCAAGGATGCATGAAAAGTATGTGCAAAACCCCTTAGTAAGGATAGAACATCATGGATCAACTATGTTGTGAAAGAGGGATTGTTTTTATGGGGAACATAATTGTGCATATCTATAGGTTCAATGAGTAAATATTTGATTAAATAAAAACATATTGGTGGACTAACATGTCATTTTGATTATGAAAAAAACATATGTGCAATTGGTTGAAAAATAATATTGGCCAAAAATGGATGGAGATGTGTAAAAGTACGTATAGGGGCAAAACATTTTCAAGATAACAAAAGGAAGAAGTCAAAATGTAGGGTTGTATCGACCATTACCTATTCAAAGGAGATCGAGAAGCTATAAGTATGGATTTTGTTTTAATATTTCATAAAAAACATAGATATCATGATTATTTTTTTTGTGGTTGTAAATATATTTTCCAAAATATCGCATTTTGTTACATGAAAAGAAACTAATGATGCTACACATGTATCTATTTTTTAATTGAAGTTGTGAGATTATATGGATTTACACACAACATAGTGTTTGATAGGGATACAAAGTTTTTTGGACATTTTTGTAAGACATTATTCAATAATTTGAATGCAAATCTATAGTTTATTTGAAAGTATCATCCTCATATGGATGGATAGATGAAGGCAGTCAACAAAAATATTAGTAATTTATTTTGATGATTGATTGGACATAAGCCATATATATGGGATTCAATTTTGGCATAAGTCAAATTTGTTAATAATAATTCAATTAATAAGAGAACTTGAAGGACACCATTTCCAACTATTTATGGGAATAGTTTGAGAGGAGTTGCATAGTTATGTGATATTAAAGTTGAAAAAATAAAGAATGTTGAAGCAAAACATTTTTCTAAATATATGCGTGACTTACATTTCAAATACATGAATGGTTGGAAATGAGCATTATGAAATACAAGAAACATGAAATAATAAGATAACTAGAAGATCAGGTGGGAGACTTGGTCTTAACACATTTAATAAATGAGAGATTTACAACTTTAATGTACATCTCTTATTGCCTTTGGAGCAATCATCCCAACTAGTCCCCTTAAGCCACATTGATACTAATTAATTATATGGAACCTCACTTCACCTATGTGTTTGGAAATCCTACATTTATGGGCCCATATGCACTTTATACTTATAACATACTAACATGTTGTAGTTATCATAATTGATAAATAAATAGTTATATCTTATCCACATGAAGACATATCTTCTATCCTTATCATTATCTAGTATATGACTTGGAAATTTCCATATGGAGTATCAAACCAAGACATACTTCCTGAGTTATTTATATACTATATATTATGTCATTGAAGGCATCTTGATATCAGTACACCTTCCATACTAGAGATCCCACCTATAATCTTTGGGGGTATTACACTTGTGTGAAAGAAATATAGAAATGTAAATAAAGCTAAGATATCAATTACAAAATGGAATCTAATCTAAACTCAAATCAACCTAAGGATAGAGATACAAATTAAAGGAAACAAAAATGAAAACTTACACAATCAAAGTACCATAAGCCTCCTCCATTGTAAATCAAAGTGGTTTTGCTCTCTAAATGTGGTTGCTCAATCTTATCCAATGTAAAGGAAACTGGGTAACATTTTGATGTGCAAATAATCTTTGGATGATTGGATTCACTTGGGATTCACTTATGAATTTGATACTACTTAATTAACACAAGTAATGATGATTGAAAGTGATGTCTTGAACATTTATTTATAGGTTTTTGTGAGGTCGATCGAATGATGAAGAATTATTTGAATGTTTCTAATTATTCAAATAATAAATAGTGAAGAATTAGTTCTCATCTATGAGGATGATGACCAATTCCATAGGCTAAGAGAAAGGGGGAGTTGTTTGAGTGAGTCATTAATAAATGGTCAAATTGGTTTAAAGGTTTGAAGGTGATTCACCAGGCGGTTGAGGAAGTTGAGGAAGGTGGTTGGATTATTCAACACATGGTTGAGATAGACATGGAGGATGTATGGGTGAGGTATAAACTCTACATTTATTAAATTTTATTTGGATAAAAGGTATGCATAATTGATTAATTAAGAATTATTCAATTTTTCAAAATTTAAAGGGAAATAATATTAGTTTGAATTTGAATTTGGGTAAGAAGAAGGGTTAGTGTGTCAAAGTTAGTTTTGACACCAAATTATGAAATTTAAGTTTCTACATTTACCCATCTTTGAAAGGGTATTGCATAGCAAAATCATTTCGAAGAATAGTAAAGTAGAGCATTGATGATTGAGAAGAAAAAATTGCCCCAAGTGAATGAAAATGATCAGGATGGTACCCCTTGGAGTGTTCATGTAGTAGAAATAAAAGAAAATGAATGCTTGAAAGATTTAAAAATGAAAATGGCAAATTGTTGATAATGATTTCCATCAATAAATCAAAGTAATAAAAATCAATACCATATTTGCATGATTAAATTATGTAAAAAGATTTTTCCCAAGTGAAAAACTAGAGAATAGATTGGAAAAAGATTATTTTTCATTCATAAACTACATGCTTGGATGGTGGCTATGATTCAGGGGTCACATGAGTGGATGCGAGAATGATATATCTCGATAATTGTAAGTTGTGGGTCTTAAAACGATTTTTTTTTTTTTTTGATGTGTGATAAAAGTTTTAATGGATTGATAGTTACATGTATTGATAAGGAGATATAACACTTTGATTAATTATTGGTTTGAAATTTGGGGAATTTTGGGTGGAAAATGTGAAAACTATAGGATGGAGAGGAATACATACATACATATATGTGTGTGTGTGTGTGTGTGTGTGTGTGTGTGTGTGTGTGTGTGTGTGTGTGTGTGCGCGCGCGTGTGTATTTGAATGGGAGGTAGGTTATAAATAGAAGGAAAGGTGAATTTGAGAATCATTTGTGCAAAATTGATTTTTAGTGTGATTTGTGAATAGAGCTTGATTGAGTAAATTGGCTCTAGGGTTTTTGAGGAAAATGGATCGTATTTGAATACACCTGCACCTTAGTGAGAGAGTGAGGAGATACCACAGACCAAAGAGGAATGGGCAATCGGTAAGTGCAATTTCAAGCCTTGAATTTTTGATTTATGGTCATTTATTACAATTTGAAATGGAATTAAATGATTTCAAAAATACCCCATTAGTGAAATCGATAGTGAAAGAATCAAAATCAAGAAGGGTAACTATGTAATCATCTTAACCTGTAGTGAAATTGTAAAACTACATAGAAAAATTGTTAGAAGAACAATAGGCTAGGGATCAATGAATTTGCATTTTATAATGGTGAAATCATTAAAAACTATGGTGAAATCCTCAATGTCAATAACAAAATCACTAGGGTAGATTGAAAATAGGGTAATCATGAAATTGAAGGTGTTTGTGGTGAAATTGTCGAAGGGTGTAATGAATTTGTCCAAAGTAGTGTTAAATTCACTAGGGTAGTGAGATTATGTGAATCAATAATGAAATCACTGATGTTGACAATGCAATCATTAAATATGGAAATAGATTCATCAAAGGTACTAGCAAAATCACTAGGGTATATTTAGGTGGGTGTTAGTTAGAAAATATACATGCTTTACTGATGAATGGATAAGTGATAGAGATAGTAGATGAACGTAATGAGTGATTTATGATTGTTTGGATAGTTTTAGCTAATTTTAGGATTAACATTGTGCTATTATGTGTGTTTTTACAAGAGATATTCCTATTCTGGTTATACAAGTGTGTATATCACATGCACTTATATTTATTATGAGGTTTACATAGTATGAGTTTGGAGTGTTAGAGGCAACTAGATTATCTTATATTACTAATATGCTTGAGATTAAAGAGGATTGGGAAATTTTGACTGCATTAACTAAGAGATGGCACAATGAGATGAGTACATTTCACTTATCAATAGGTGAGATGGAAATTACACTTGAGGGTGTATGGCAGATTCTGAGGATCCCAATATGAGGGAGACAAGTATACTAGGAAGAGGGTTCATAGGTGGTGACTCTATAAAATATTTTTGGAGATGAGTTGATTTTGATGGTTAGAGGTGGTGTGGATTTTGACACATGTATAAACTTAGAGACATATACATTGATGGTTGTTCTCACGGATATTTTTAGTGGCATTATGCTAACTGAAAGAGTAGCAAATTATGACCCATTGGTATTTTAAATGTTATCATGACATGATGAAGATGGGGAAGAAATTCATGTGGGGGCTTTATGTATTGGCACACTTTTACAGAGACTTACACCATGTAGTTTATTCATATGGAAGAAAAATATCTCCTTCAACCCTATTTTAGGTATGGGCATGGGAACACATTGCAGTGGAACATCCCATATGATAGATGAGAACAGATTAGTGGATGATCCCATTGCACCACACTTTAGATATTTGGAGTGGTATAACAGATCATTGGATGAGCTTGGGGAGGACCAAATTATATGGAGACCATATAGGGAGATAGTTTATAATGGGCATATGATGCATTATATATGGACTACATGATGATTCGGTGTTATATTATGGGTGTACATGACTACATCATTGAGAGATATATGATAGACATAGTGTTATGATAGTTTGGTGTGGGACAACACATTTTAATGGGTCCACATGTGTTTGCACTATATATAGTGGGAACATTGCATTGATCCTAGGATTGTAGAGCATAGTTGTATGCATGTATAGATAGTGACTTGGGTAGATAGGAGAGATGTTATTGATGTGGGTACAATAGATGGATATGCTGAGTGGTGGGATAGACAATGACTGATGAGATTGATAACTAGCTTGGCTAAGCATCCATGAGGTATAGGGATTAGTGCAATGATTAAGAGAGAAGTTATAGGATAAAGAGGAGCGAGACAAGCGTTAGATAAAGGCTAGGCAGGTGATGATCAGATATTGAGTAGAGTTCAGACACAACTAGAAGATGTGAGGATTAGATAGATACATGTGAGGATACAATCATGAGAACTATTATAGATGAGTTAGCTAGAGAAGGAGAGACACCTATAGTATTTATTGATAGTGATGAAGAGAGGGGTAGAGGGGATATAAATATGCATCCTATGAGAGACACATATGTAGAGGAGGGAGATCAGGCAGGGCCATCTTGATCACTAAAGGATCAATGATTGTTAGATAGGTTATATGAGGACATTATTGCATAGGATGTGGAGATATCAAGTTTATAGAGAAGGGTTTTCAGATTATAGGGGTAGGTGGATGGTAGGGATGTGTAGCTGGGCTTGAGAGAGACAAATATTAAATGAATGCATGGAAAGGTTAATGTTTTATAGGCTGAGGTAAATAAACTATAGGGTGAGTATTTGACTAGATCAGTTGATCTATACACACATGATTCATCTACTCAGACTCTAAATGATACAAGGGTGACATAGAGGTACAAGAGGTAGAGGGATACACTAAGAGTGGATTTGGCTAAGATGAGAGAGATTATTATGGTTCTTGGATAACTAGAGGCCTTAGAAAAGGTCATGTAAGAGATGGAGCATGTGACAGACTACAAGAATCTATATGAGAGAGTAGTCCCACAGTTACAACATGCACCATCTTTCAAAGAGTACTTTACTAGACAATCAATGTTAGGGAGAATTATACAGCTAGTGGAGTCAAAGAGATATGTAGGGCAGGCCTCATAATGTGTTATGGGTCCACTTATGAGCACACCATGATGTCATGATCCTAGTCCTACTAAATATGCCCCATCTAAGGGCTAAAGAGATACTTGAGATGGTTAACATGATATATCGATGTATATATATTTTTAAGATGTATCATTGTATAGATACATTCAAGTTATGTGTGTGTGTGTGTGTGTGTGTGTGTGTGTGTGTGTGTGTGTGTGTGTGTGTGTATACATGATTCATTTTTGGTATTGGACTTGTGTTATGGATGCGTGATGGACATATAGACTGCTTATTAATTTTTCATCTACGGTATATGACTTAGATGGCTATTATACATTAATTACTTTCCTAATTGATGGTTTATAATAGCATAGTTAATATTATTTTATAAAATGTAAAATATAAAAATATGTGGATGGATGGTTAGTGAATTTGCAACCTTGTTTTTAGTTTTGTCTTAGATTGTAATTCCAACATGAATAAGATTTGATTAACTTAATTATTAATTTAGCATAAAAAAATAATCACCAATGATATGAAACAATCATGATGAGTATTTATGTTGTACACATAAGGATTGAAAAGATTTATTTGTGAAAAATAAAGTGCATCATGACATGAAAAATCATAATCACACTATAATGTAGTACACAAAATAATCCTGACTAAACAAATAATTAAAAATAAGACAAAGTTTTATTTTGTACAAAATGGAGTGCAAACATGATATGGAAAGTCATAATTGCACTATAATGTAATACACAAAATAAACTTAACAAAATAATAAAAAATAAAATAAATAATTTGAAAACAAAATAAACACAAACTGAAAGAAAAAAATCACATAAATAAATAAGTAAAAGATAAGTAAATGACAAGACACACAAGATGTAAGCAAATGATGATCACAAACAAAAAAAGAAAACTTAAAGAAAACAACATATAAAAGGAATTAAATGAATTTGTAAACATCCTAGGCTAGGGTTAAGACCTTTGGTAGCCAATATCCATGACAACGATGAACAATCAATTAAGAAGCCTTAATAGAACCAAAGGGGTTTGAAATCGAATGTGAAAATAATGAAACCATGCTAGGGGGAATGGGATGATAGTGATGATGGTGGCCAAGCCGATGCTAGTAACCCCATGTCTCTAACCACTACCTACATAATCCACCTTGGACAAAGTTTGTGTGGGGATATCAGGCCAGATGTAGTTTTCCCAATATAGGAAGTGATGAGAAAATTGGTTGATTAATGATTGTTTTTTGTATATGAATAGATGCATGATTTCCCTCCCAATAAAATGAGAGAGTGAATGATGATGCTTGGTTTGAAATCTAGCTATGATCGTATACATGGTTAGGTTATGTGTTTATGTGTAGTTGGAATGTTGTTTAAAAGTGTTTATGGAAATGGATGTGATAGAATTGGTTATATATAAGACGTTCCTTTAACATGATCAAGGACATATTTATGCAAATACAAGGAGAAAATCTTGAGATAATATGCTATGAAATAGATGGTGAGATAAGTGACAATGTGGAAATATATAAGTGATATATAAAATGGGATGCCCCCAAGTAATTAGGATGAATATAGACAATGGATTACTCATGGCTCCATAAACTTGGCTTTCACCATGGTTCTTTCCCAAAGTGCCAATAAAATAGTTTTCACGTATGGATGCACTTTTTCCCCCTTTTTTAATTTCTTCAATTAATTTATATTTATTTTTTGAGATTTTTTATTTTTTGACTTTTTTAGTTTTTAAGTTTTTTTGACAATTAAGATATAAACAACAACATTAGAATAAGTTAGGCATATAATATCTTAAGGTGAATGATGTTCATAGGTTCATCAAGCTCTTCTCCATATTCAGTAGCCAACCTGTAAGCTCTAGATCCAAACTTAGCAATAATGATATATGGGCCCAACCAATTGGGTTCAAATTTTCCTTTCTTCTCATTCTTGGCATTAATATTATGTAGGTTTTTCTTTAGAACAAGATCTCCAACTTTAAATTCCCTGGCTTTAATCTATTTATTATAACTACAATGTGTCGATGGAAAAATTTATTGAGGGATAAATAGGTGTTTCTCATCAATAATTAAGGGATTAAGTCCATCTCCTACTAGTAGGTGGATCTACCTTTATTGAAAACCAAAATGGTGTAGTAAAGAAAAATATTTACAACAAAATTGGGTTTCACCAAGGTAGTACTTTTAACTTGAAAGGACGAAAAGGATTGAGAAAGGAAAGGATGATAGAGAGAACTACATGAGAAATATATTAAAAAAAGATTAGGACAACACAAATAACAGGATCAATCTGAAAACTTATTGGAAATGTTAAAAGAAATGGAATGTAATTTCTAAGGTAAAATCTCTTTCATTTAATGGATGCAAAAGACATAAATACATTTATAAAAACACATAACATACACCAAAATGACCCTATGATTGATAACAAAAAATGATGATCCTTCTGTATTTCTTTGCTAAAAGGTAAAGAATTTACTTCTTAACTCCACCATGAATTCTCCAAAATGAAAATAACAACTATAGAATCAAAACTTAAATCTTATAATAGAATTTATGAGGTTACTAACTAGTTTGTAATAACTTTGATAACATTATAAAGATAAAAATGCAAACACATGCAAATAGTAAATACATACATTATCTACAAAGAAATATTTGAACACAAAGTCTACAAAAGATCTCTTTTATATTATTTTTGAAGGATTACAAGCGTAATTTCTAATTTTAGAAGTTTTCTTCAAAATTTATAAATATCAAGACCCTTATAAATGAACCCCTAACTCATATTCATAGCTTGAAATGAATAGTTGTGGTGTTTAACCACCTTATTTTTATATTAGGGACTTGTAAAAATACATTAGTGAATTTGCACATTGAAAACTTCTAGAAATGCATTGAGTAATTTGCACAATTTAAAAAATTGCTTTAGTGCTTTTACAACTTGAAAAAGTATGTTAGCAAATTTACACGACTTGAAAAAGTGCAATAGAAAATTTTCATGACTTAAAAACTTGAAAAAAAACCTTAATACAATTTTAGGGGATACAATGTGCAAATCGAAAATACACAATATGATTTAAAAACCCTAATTTAGGGATCTGAGCAAATATATTTGATGAATCAACCTGCATATTCTTTGCTAAAGATAATAGGGATTTATTCTTCTTGTTATTAAAGCTTCTTTTTCTCACTTTAATGTTTTTCAAATCTATGCATTATCTCATAAACCTTTTCTTCATTTGGACCATATGAATACGTGAAACCCACCTCTGCATCACAATGTCATTCTACCATTTTGTCAGTTATGACATGATGTTTTTTCACTATTGCATTGAGATTATCTAACTTTCACTAATACTTGACCAAATGACTAATTTATTCAGAATTGGAAGAAAACTTAGGAGTCAAAATCTTCTCAATATTCTTCTTAAATTAGTTGATGACAATTTTTGGTGAGATCACTTTATTGTCATTGTCACTAATTGTATAATTCAATTTCTCAAGTGATTCTATTATTTCAAGAATAACATCCACTCTCATGGATTTGGAATTAATAAATTCTTGATACCTTATTTGATGATACAAATTCTGAATCTCATAGCTTCAAGAAATTTAGTGAGATATACAACATTTTTCTCAATCACTTTTGCTTGAACAAGATCATCTAAATCAGCTTTATATAATTCTTTCAATTCAAGAAGCAATTCTTCCCATTTTCACACCTCTTTATTATACTTACCTTATGCTTTTGATGTATCATCATACTCTGATTGGATCTCAAAACATAGATCCATTACAGTTTGAATAGAATTGATTCCTAATTATAAAATTGCTTACAACCAATCTTTTGTTGGTTTGCTCATGGTTCCAATTTCTTCTGCTGCATTTAATGTCTCAATATCTAAAATATGATGAAAAATGTAGAAGAATATTAAACTAAATCAATTTTTGAACCACTACTATTAATTATTCAACTTTATCTTTGGTCACCTTATCATGACCCTTTTTCTCAAACAAAGTGCCAATAATAGTTTGAACATCTTCCTTCATTCCCTCTCTTGAGGCCTTTCCCAAAGGTATTTTCATTATTTGATAATCTAAAGTTTCATCACTATCCTTGTCTTTCTCTACAGGTGGAAAAACCAATTTTGCATATCTTTCTCCTTTCTCTTTGATTATTTTTGTAACAATTTTAGGTTTCTTGATTACCCCTAGAGGAATATAAATAATTGCATTGAAGTAAATTTCCTACGGTTCTACAACCTTCTTCCTTTTTTTCACTATTTAATCAAGTTAATTTGGGATTTCAACATTGACAAGAGATTGTTGCATCGAGATAAATTTAAATTTTGTGGAAATTTTAAGAAGGGGAAGAATATTTTCAAGAGGTTGGACCTCTTATGATATTATTACATCTTTTACTTCTTCAACCAAAGGATTTGGGGTTTTGGCGAAGGTTCTTGAATCAATTCAAGATTTGGTAGAGGATGAAGAGGTAGAGAAAAAATTGGTTGAGCTGAAGATGTTGGTAATAATGAGGAGTCGAATGTGAGGAATTATTGAGTAGTATTTGTTACTAACATCTAGGGTTGAAAAAAACTATCGAGTAGAACATATTTAGTAATAGAGGTAACCAAAGAACAAGAGGATTTCTTTCCTGAACTTTTAATCTTCAACTTGAGAGGTATTAAACTTGAAGTAGTTATTGAGATAGTTTGTTTTTTTGTTTCTCCTTTTATCTCAGGATGATTTTCACTTTTTGTTGTTTGGGATGTTCTAGCTTTTGCCTATTGCTATTGTTTATAGAATCTCCCTAGTTAATCTCCTATTGTTAGTGGTGGTGGAAATCCTGCTTGATCAAAATTTATTCCTCTATTTTTTAACCATTGTAATATTTTATAAAAAACAACCTAAGTTCTACTTATAAGAGAAACTAACTATTTCTTGCTTTAATCAATTTTCAAAATTGGTTCTAATTCAAGATTTTATCTATGTAATCTGGTGTCTAAAGTATCTTTATCATCAATTATTTTCTTAGGGACCTTTGCAATTCCAAATTCAATAACCTATTTCACATTGAATCATGAACAATCCCTGATTCTCACATCCTTCTCATCATCACAGTCCATCTAATAGTCCTCAAAATGAGGAACATGTTGATATGTAGTTCCCAAAACATGTGTCATCAAACCTATTACATAAAATGAAGCTCTATTTTCAAAAGGTGTTATAGTGACACATGTCATTTCTTCTTCAACTATCTTTAACTTATCTAATGATGAGCATGTGTATCTACCAATGGAATTAGGAAATTTTACTTTTGCTTTATGTTTACTAGCTAGGAATTAATGAGTCTTGGCTATTTTTCTTACAAAATCCATTAAGGCCCATTTATCATCAACATACCTAGGGAGCATGTATGGTGATAGCTCACATCTGTAAACCCTTAAATAAGAAAAATTTAGGAATTGAATGAACCAAGTTCTCCACCTAGTAATTTTTGTGGTTACTTCTACAAAAAATATCATATTATAGGGTTCACTTGCAAACATTTGAATCATATACTGAATAAATGCATCATTAACCCTCAAAAAATGATGAACACTTTCTTTCAGTGTGAGCTGAGGGTATTATTCATATATCTTGGTGGTCTTGATGTTTACCACCTGATTCAGTCCACCATAGAATCTCTTTTTAACAATTACGTAGACCAAATATAAAGTCATCTAGAATTTTGAATTTGTGTTAACTTCAATCAGTTGCTTATGAATTAAATCACTAATTAGTTCACCCTAATTGATATATTGTTTGTTATGATGAATGATCCAAATGTACCTATATATCTAATTCTAAAAGTATGTTGCCGTTGGGCTTCCAAAATTTATGAACTTAAACCTAAAAATGTTTTTTATAAGTCTAGTTGTTGAATGTTTGGTTTAGTGAGCCATTATTTATTTACTCATTTCACACAAGAATTAGTATTATTATCGTAGAACTATTGAGCTAAAGTAGAAGATAAGTTCACATATAAATCTCATTCTGGAATTTGTATCAACTTGTTGATATTTTTTGGAGATAAACATATGACATACTTTGCTTTAGGGTTTAACACTTGCCTCTTCTCAGGATCATAATGTTCAGTTATGGTTAGGACTGATTCTAAGCTCTGCACCAAGGTTGGAAAAGTAGCTACATTTTCTAATCCATTATCATGAATACTTTAACCATAGTTTGTTTTGTGTACCCCATTGATTCTATTTCATAATTCCTCCATATTGATATGACCCATATCTATGTCTATTATATTTTTAACATTCAACTCCAAACTTGACAGAGGAATGACACCCTAAAATAAGTACTTCATTTTTGTTTCCTCTTCTCCTTGTAGAATCTTATTCGAATGAGTTTTCTTTAGGGTGCTATTATTAGGAGTCTTGGATGTTGAAATCAAATAAAATTTCACCTCTTAGAAGACAAATTCCCACTAAAATGTAGCTGACCAAGAGAACCTCTACAATCTCTAATGGAAACCCTATTTTCAAAAAAAGTACCTATACTGTATAGGGAAATTGGCATGGTGATTGTAAGGTACTCGAGTCCTAAGGGTAGTGAAAACACTACCATTGGGTTATAACAATGGTAAAATTAACTGCCTAGATTTTGATAAGGTGTCTACACCCCTTATAGGAGCTGCCTAGGTGTCTACACCTAGTCTAGGGTCTAATTTGATAGTAGACAGGATTTGGGAAAAGCTAGAGGTGTAAACCAATTTTTTGTAATGTTGATGAGGACAATAGGCCTTTTTAGGAATTTATAGGAAATATAAGATTTTTATTTTATTTTTGAAAATGATGCAAAAAATTTATGAAAATCTAGGCATAAGAAAGAATTTGTAGGATAAGTAGAAGGTAGTCATGAAATTTTGATTATGAATGAAAAAGGATGATTAAATGACTTACTGTTGGGATATAAATAACTGGAAGCACACAATTGATTACCAAATACAAGCAACTTAATATGTGAAAATAACCAGAATCAACAAGTAACTAGAATTTAGAAATAACACATGATATGAGAGACAATACACAACTTGTATTAATACTCATACAGAAAAGAATACAATAAAGAAGATGCCACTTCTTCTCCACCACCTCTTCAGAGGCTTCCCACACCTCAAGTGAACAATAATTCTCTCCTCAAAGCTCTCTTTCTTAGGTCCCAACACCCAACTCAAACACAGAGTTGGTGTTCACCTCCAACTAGCCAGTATCCACTACTGCCAATTCTCCAGTGCTCCACACACACCACAAGTGCTCCACGTACTCCACAAGTACTCAACGTACTTCAAGTAGATCTCCCCTGAGCTTGAAACAACCTACACCTCAATAGACCTTACTTATGGAAGGATCTTCCTTGCCTTCCTCTTTGCTCTATCTGAGTACACACTGTACTCCAAGTAGATCTCTCCTGATACTGCTCCCTATTGTGTTGCTATCCTCTCTAATCTTGCACACCTGCAAATCAATCTGGTTCTGCACACCTGTGAACCTTGACCTTGCACACACATATACCTGTAGATCAATGATCTTACTTACCATGTAGATCTCCTAAAGTAGCCATGCTCACCTGATGACCAAGATCATACATACATGAAGAACCCTACTGATTCTCCAATCCAACACCCACCTTGGTACTGCTGTGGAACTAGGAGGAACACCCTTGCTCACCTCACACACAGAAGAAGCAAACTTTGCTCAACTCAAGCTAGAACAACTTATAATACAATCCATGAGTCTATTATATAGATCTCATCCAAATAATAATTAGACACCTAATTACAATAATTAAATCAGTAGTTCTCAGTCTAAAATTGGTTCTCAACATGCAAACACTTGGTTCATCAACAAACTACCCGTAATACACTCGCAGTTGAACCACACAGGTGACCGATGTCAGTTGCCTTCCTATCTCTTCCCTGCCGACGTCGGTTGGCTTGACTGATGCCAGTGCTTGACACACTCAGCAACCTTCTTGAAACCTCCTCCTCTATTTGCATCAGTGAAGCTTTTAGCTCCACAACCTAACAATCTCCTACTTAGAGATAAATAGCTACACTGTACCTATACCTGTACTCCATCTAATCTGTTTCCTGGATTGTATCCCTCTTCAAGCTCCCACTTGAAGACTAACCACCACACAACTTGTGGTGCACCTCCTGTCATCTGAGTACTCTGCCACATCCGAACCTACAAACCCATGTAGTGAAGTCCTGACCATGCATGTATACCTGCTGCTGGTCCCTCTCAAATACCTGAGAACCCACTTCCCTGAATTGGCTCCTAACTCTCTAACAACGCCCACTACTTGGGCAAACTCAGGTCTATACCAGACCTCATGTGATTTTGAACACTAAACTGTCCAGCCCTTAGTGTGCTCTGGTTTTGCATCCTAAACCTCGCCAACACCTGATTCACATCAGCTCCCACTGGAGACAAAATCAACCTATGATCTCCATGTCTCTCATGCCAAAGAATTTTGCTGCTCCAAATTCTTCATAGCAAATCACTAAACTAATCTTACCCTTAGCTCAACAAAACCCTGTATGTACAAACCTACTAGCTAGCATACTATCCACATACAGCAACAAAATGATGTTGCAATCATCATCCACTTTGTAAGACAAACCACAGTAGTTACCCTGACATTGACTGAAGCCATGCTTCATCCTCCACATGTCAAACCCTGTACCACTGTCCTGCAGCTTCCTCAAGACCATATGACCTGGTCTTCCATCTCACGTGTCCATTCACTCTATTCTTCAACTAAGGTATCCATTCATCTCTGTGCTTTCATACCTGCTGGAAACCCTACCAAGTCTCTGCTTGGTTCTGCATCATATACCTGCCACACTCCCACTATTTCCTGGATCCTTCATGCTCTGTAGTTAGCAACTAGTATAAAGAAGAGGAACAACGAATTTGAGGCCTACATACCACTTCATTCCTCCATATGGGCGTTTGAGACTCCTTGACAGCTCGTTGTCTACCCAAAATCCGTTACAGTGACCGACCTCGATCACTACATAGTCTGCATCCAATCGACATCGGTTCCATGCGCCTGTCTTGACTACCAACCCTGTCAAAATTGGTGTCTCCTACTACCGACATCGGTCCTCCTGACTGACGTCGGTCTTACCTACTATCGACGTCAGTTTTTCTATCGATGCCAATACCTGTGTTTTCCTGTGAGTGATGACTTTTTACCTACAAGCTCCTTTGAATCAAAACCCATGTCCAAACTGCCCTGCTCAGAAGTATCCAGCCCCATCCACTGAACTTTGTCCGTCATCTCCTCCAAGAACACCAAGGCTTTCTAGTTCTTAAGCCTGTCAAATATATCTATCTTCCACTTAAGAACATGCATCTCCTTCTTGCTCATGTGACCAAGCCTACAAAGCCACGTCTCTGCAACAGAAGAAGAATCAATAATATAAACAAGTAGATAAAGAGTACCTATTTTCTTACCACCAGCTAATTCAAGTGCATCTGCCATGAGAGTTCTTGTGTATCTCTCATCACCCAACCTTTCTGAAGAAATTAGCCACATCTCCAAACCTGGGACCTGCATGACCTCCTTCAACACCCATGTGTTGGCCGCTTGCAATTTCAGCTTCACTTCCCCTTTGCCAATTCTTTGGCAAGGCTCACCAGCTCCTCTCTCTGGCACTGCATGGAAAGAGGCAACAAAATCTGTTATCCAAGATTCAACTTTATCCAAGAAACCTCCTAGAGCATCTTGTACAACAACACCTGTAACATCTGCATCTTTAGTTCCTTCATGCTGATTTGCTACCAACCAACAATCTTCTTTTACTTGCTCTTTCTTTCCATAGGACCGTAAGTGATCATCTATGCTTTTCAACTCCTCCATTCTTAGCTTACTTTGATCTGCCATTGCTCTACTCCCACTCAATCAGAAACCCCTGAGAGTGACCTGTAACCAAACACAAAACCTGCTCCCTGTAACCTGAGCTCTGATACCACGTGTTGGGATATAAATAACTGGAAGCACACAATTGATTACCAAATACAAACAACTTAATATGTGGAAATAACCAGAATCAACAAGTAACTAGAATTCAGAAATAACACATGATATGAGAGACAATACACAACTTGTATTAATACTCATCCAGAAAAGAATACAATAAAGAAGATGCCACTTCTTCTCCACCACCTCTTCAGAGGCTTCCCACACCTCAAGTGAATAGTAATTCTCTCCTCAAAGCTCTCTCTCTTAGGTCCCAACACCCAACTCAAACACAGAGTTGGTGTTCACCTCCAACTAGCCAGTATCCACTACTGCCAGTTCTCCAGTGCTCCACACACACCACAAGTGCTCCACGCACTCCACAAGTACTCAACATACTTCAAGTAGATCTCCCCTGAACCTGCAACAACCTGCACCTCAATAGACCTTACTTATGGAAGGATCTTCCTTGCCTTCCTCTTTGCTCTATCTGAGTACACACTGTACTCCAAGTAGATCTCTCCTGATACTGCTCCCTGTTGTGTTGCTATCCTCTCTGATCTTGCACACATGCAAATCAATCTGGTTCTGCACACCTATGAACCTTGACCTTGCACACACATATACCTACAGATCAATGATCTTACTTACCATGTAGATCTCCTAAAGTAGCCATGCTCACCTGATGACAAGATCATACATACATGAAGAACCTTGCTGATTCTCCAATCCAGCACCCACCTTGGTACTGCTGTGGAACTAGGAGGAACACCCTTGCTCACCTCACACACAGAAGAAGCAAACTTTGCTCAACTCAAACTAGAATAGCTTATAATACAATCCATGAGTCTATTATATAGATCTCATCCAAACAATAATTAGACACCTAATTACAATAATTAGATCCGCAGCTCTTAGTCTAAAATTGGTTTTCAACATGCAAACACTTGGTTCATCAACAAACTGCCCGTAATACACTTGCAGTCGAACCACACAGGTGACCGATGTCGGTCCCTGTCTACCTGGGGGGTGCCGATGTCGACCGACTTTTGACCGACGTCGGTTGCCTTCCTGTCTCTTCCCTGTTGACGTTGGTTGGCCTGACCGACGCCGGTGCCTGACACACTCAGCAACCTTCCTAAAACCTCCTCCTCTATTTGCATCAGTGAAGCTTTTAGCTCCACAACCTAACACTTACCTCTACAAGTTCCAAATCCTAAAAAAGGAAAATGGGTGATTAGGTGGATGATGAGTGACTACAAGCATGTAAGCAAAAAAATAAATTGGAATAAGTGAGATTCATGTGAAAAAATCCCAAGTTTAGAGTAAAAAAGTGAGTGTCTAATGATAAGTTCAAATGATTTAAAAGGCCCGACACATGTAGAAGAGAAATGCAATTAATGTCTAAAAAGGAGGAAAAACTCATAAAAACATGGGTTTGTGTAAGTAGGGTACCCAAAACCCAAAGGGGTGCTTTCACACACATTGGGCTCCACTGGTTGTGTTTTCAACATTAGTGGTCTTGACGGTTGTGCTTGCATGGGCTATGGGTCTTGCCCTTGGTGTAGACAAGGTAATTAGACCTTGATAAAGGTGTTAGCAACACCTAGGGGTATCTTTAGGTGTGCAAACATGCCTTCAAGGTCTAATTGGGGTCTGAGTACTTTTGAAAACTTAAACCTCAAAAAACATGTTTTCAAAGTTTTACAAGTCCTTTTGCATTTTTCAATTTCAACTTGATCAATTTTTCTCAAAAAATGAATAACACATTTTTGAGAAATTTTGACCTTCACTAATTTCACCTTTTTGAGCATTTTCAAGAATCATGACAATAAATGGCTTCGAATGGGGACCTTGAGCTATAATGAATGAGATAAGAATACCATACTCTTGTTTTTTAGAGTAGTGTATTGTCCATTGGGTTATGGAGTCATTTTGAAACTTACTAATATAAAATTTTGAGAATCATCTTTCACTCTGGTTTGACCAATTGAATGCTAGTTTGCCAATCTCAATCATATGAGACATGAACACATGGTATTGGGATAGATCCCTTACTATAAGTTTTTAAGATCCTAATTGACCAATTGATAGTTAGTTTACCAATATCAGTCATATGAGACATGAACACGTATTGTCAGGCCAGATCCTATTGAAGAAGACTCTGATTTTTATTACTCTTTCACTTGAAGATATTGCTGAGAATTTGAAAATTCTAAAAGTTGAAGAAAATCTTGATCTTGAAATTTGATAAGACTAAAGATATGTGTCTCATATGACCTTAGAGTAAACTTCAAAAAATAAGACCAATACATGTGAAAGGGAGGGACAACAGATAAGTTGTTGTGTCTTATTGAAAATCAGCACACACACACAACAAATACAAGACAAGGAAAAGGGAAACAAACCAAAAACATATGTACATATTTAAATGAATGGAACTATCAGTTTTCAACTAAAAAAGTCATTGAGATATTTCCCACTATAGGCTAAAGGGATATGAGTTTCATCATGATATGCCAAGTAGTATGTGTTTTCACCCCAAAAATTCTTGACTTCAAAAGGACCCATCTAGAGATAGTTAAAATTTTCATGAATTTCTTTAGGTTCTCAGTTCTTATCCCATAAAAGAACTAGATATCTAACCTTAAAATCTCTATGTTTTGATTTTTTATCAAACAAGACTTTCACTCAAGTTTGATGTTTTATAATTCTATCAATGACTCGTAACCTTTACTCTTCCAATTCTTGCAAATAAAAAATCCTCTTATCCAATGAGCTTTCAAAGTTGCGATTCTTGATAGATATAGATAACTGTAAAGATGAAAATTCAAGAGGTAAATGAATCACCACATCAAATCCTAAGATCAATTGTAATGTAGTCATCTCTATATCTTTCTTTGGTGTTATATGATATGCCCAAAGTGTTTCATATATCTTCTTCTGTTAGTTTCTTTGATTTTCATCAACCACTTTACACATGATCGTGAATAGGTTTTTATTACTTGATTTAGCGTCACCATTTCCATATATATGGTAATTATATGAATGAGACAATGATATTCTATACCCATAAAAAAGTGGTCATCTCAGAAGAAGAAAAATTTGAAGCATTATCAGTGCCTATTTTTTGTAGAATTCCATATCGCACTAAGATATTTTATTTAATGAAGTAACAAATGACTTCAAAAGTTATTTGTTTGAATGAAATAGATTCTACCCATTTAATAAAGTATTATATTGTAGTGAGAACATGTGTGTGGCCTATGCTTAAATAAGGGTTGAGTGAACTAATAAAATTCAATCCACATTATTGAAAGGGTTCCTCAATTACAACTAGTTGAAGAGGAAGTGATATAAGCTTTGTTTTCTACATGAACTATTGACATGATTCACATTTTTTGGCCCATTCATATGGATCTTTGAAAAAGGTCGGACAATAATAGTGATCTCTCAATATCTGATAAGTCATTACTCAAGCTAAAAAATGCTTGCCACAAGCTTGGTCATGAAAAGCTTGACATAATTTTTTCTGTTGTTTTTTATCAACACACCTAATAAATAAACCATCAATGATTTTATTAAAATGAGTATCATCCTAGATTATATATTTATTAGCTTTTATCTTGACTCTCCTTCATTTTTTTACATTCAAATGTGAAGGATATTCACCATAGGTCAGGAAAAAGGCAATATCAAAAATCCATTCATCTATGGAATCAACAAACAATACCAAAGGGTATTCTTCATTATTATGATTATTAGAATATTGTAAAGAAGAAATTGGGGAGGCACCTATTCTGCTATTAGCTGACACAATTATTTTCGTTGAACTAACCTCATGGGTTTAATTTCAAGATCATATTCTTGAAGCTTGGTCATCCAATTACCTCTTTTTGATCTTGGTTCCTATTGAGTCAAAATAGATTGACAAGTGTACTTGGCACCATTACTATGGAATGAAAATGCAAGATATAATATCTAAACTATTTGGTGGATTTCATAACTACATACACACATTTATCTTTAGGAGAATACTTCAATTCATAATCCTTTAGATTACAACTCATAAAATTTATTGGAGATTTAATACCTTCTTCATTTTTATGAACCAAGATAGCAGAGAGATTGTGTTCTGAAGCATAAAAATAGATGATAAATTCATTTTTGAAGTTCAGATAGACCAATGTAGGTGCATGCGTAATAGCTTCTTTGATTTTATCAAATGCCTTTTTCCCTTCATAATTCCATTTGAAATAAGGTTTTCCTTTCATCATGTTTGCAATGTGCCTTGTGAGTTATGTAAAGTATGGAATAAATCTTCTCAATAAATTCACTTTGCCAAATAATGAATGCACACCTAGTTTGTTAGTTGGAAAAAACAACTTTTGGATCACTTCAACCCTTTCTGAATAAATCTTGATTCCTTCCTTGAAAATGATGTGTCCAATAAGTTTCCTTTTAGTTACCCCAAAAACATATTTTTTAGGGTTAAGAGAAATACCATGTAATCTACATTTTTTGAATACCTTTTTAAGGTGATCATAATGATCTTCTCTATTTTTTGAAAATATTTTCAGGTCATCCAAATATACCATAATTATATTATTTTTCAAATCTTTGAATGCAAGATCTATGGCTCTCTAAAATGTAGCTCTCGCATTTATCAAACCAAATGGAATTCCCTTGTACACAAATGTACCCCAAGGAGTGGTGAAAACTAGTTTGTATTGAATTTTCCTTGTTGACCTCAATTTGATTATACCCTAAAAAATTATCAAGCATCAAAAGCATTTCTATAATTATTCTTATAGGACTTGATCCATATTGGTAATGGATAGTTGTATTTGATAGATGTTTGATTGATCTTTCTAAAATCCACACAAATTCTAATTTCTTAATTTTTCTTAAAAATAAGTACTATATTAGCCACCTAGGTTGAGTGATGAATATGGAACATAATATGAGCATTAAACATTTTTATCTCAGCTAGAATTGTACTTACAATCTTTGAATTATACCACATCTATTTTTGCTTGAATGGCTTCATGTTAGGCTGCAAAGGCACTGTGTGTTGCATGTCCCTTGGACAAAAGGATTTGAAATATGCATATGAATATGTGATTATATCAACATAATTGTGAATAATATTAACAAAATCCCTCTTTTCTTAAGGTGAACAACATTTTCTGATATTGACAACCCTGGGTTGTTCTTCAGAGCCAATATTCACTTTTTAATAAACAACATAATTAAAAGTTCCATTTTTCATCTTACTTTTTATAAATCAGTTATGCTTGTCAAAATATTCTTTTAAGGAGACCAAACCCTTAAGAATCTTATTTCCTTTCAATTTTAGAACATTATTTTTATCTTGTTTATCAGTGATGTTTTCTTGTGATGTGTATGAAGAAGATCCCTTGTATAATGAATCACTACCTTCAAAGTATAATTTTTTGAAAATGTCAGCTTTCTCAAGAAAATAAATAATTTTTTGATCATTATTGAAGACCTACCCATTCTTTGAATTATCTGGTACACTAGGTCAATGCGTAGTTTGATCATATACTTATCTTTATCAATTTTAGAATGTGGAATTAACAAGGAAGCTGATACCGTAAGTGCACATGCTTTAGAATTAATTTATCTTAGAATGTATTAAATAGAGAAACCCTAAAAATATTCTATGTTATCCTAGAATTTATTCTTGTAATGTTTCAAATGATCATTTTACCTAATATTGGCCTTTGATTTATTTGACAACTAATTATGCATCACCCAAGGTTTTCAAGTTTTTTATTCCCATTTTTTATACAATCTATATTCCTAATGAGAGTGCTTCATATTATTTGGTGTTATTAGTGCATTCAAACTATAATTTATAAGAAAATCAAAAAAAATTCTATTTGGGGATAAGGACAATCCCTACACCAAATCCTATTGAAGAACAATTGCCATCAAATTCCAACATCTAGATGTCATTGGCATCATTCTCTATGATTTATGGCATATTCATATCTTTTTATGACATTAACAAATAGTTTGCTATGCCTACATATTCATAAAATATATCTACTCTGGGGTCATCAACTTTTATACAATATATATTTTTTAATTCTAGCTCTAAATGTTGTTTCACTCCCTTAACTGGAATCATTATATGTGAGAGATCTAACTGAATCTCACCACCAAGATATTTACACAAATTTATTCTCAATAGAATACCATATGTTATTGGAATATCTGCTACTAAGATGTTTATTTTGATTTTGATTTTGGGAAATAAGCTAAGGCAACTTGAGCATATTTGATTTGGGCAACAAGAGGAACTTATTTTTCCTTCATGGAATAATAACAACCAAATGTCTTTTGTAGGTTTGACCAACATCATGGAAAAATCTAGTAGGCATCACATTATCTAAGGCTCTTGTATCAATGATACAATTACTATCTTTACATCCTTTAATGAATAAAAAGATGTAGAAATGATCCACCTTATTTGTTTAGAGGTCATTACAGCCATAGAGTTTATTAGGTTGGAAAAAGGTGGTGTGGCTAGTATCCCTTTATTATTGTTTTTTTGAGTGGAATTTTAACCTTTAATAAACTTTACTAAACTATCTAGTTGGTTTGCGTATGTTCTCAAATATTCTGGTTGTGACATTTATATTTTAATTTTATTAACATGTTTAATTATCTCAAAAATAGGTAGACTAGAAGAAAAACCTTTTACATTCTAAGATATATTGATATTATTGATAGGAGAAGTGTTTTTTGGATAGCTAGTAGAAACAATAGGAAAAGATTCACCTAATTTGGCCATTGGTTGTTTTCCTTTCACCTGAAAAGTAGGTGGTGCTCCTCATGGAAGGACAACTCTTGTAGATTCTTCTTAATTATAATTTTCTTACTTTTTCTATTTCTGAGCTCTTATGAAGGCTGAAAACAATTAATTGTTCATGTCTCCAACATTATCTTCATAATCATCTTCTTTTGAATTATATTCTAGGAATGCATTTATGGAGTCATCAGGTTCTTCAATTTCACGTTCTTTAAGTTAAGAATTTTTTGATTTATTTTCGTCTTTAATTTCTTCATACCCTAATATCTCTTCTATTTCTAAAAAAAAATCATAGGTGGATTCTTATTTTGCTAAGGAAGATCTTCTAGTGCAAGTTTTTGTTGAGGATCTTACAATTGCATATGATCTCTTTGAAAAGGGACATAATTTCTTCTTGGAATGTCTTGATAAGGAACAATGATAGTTTTCTAAGGTAACTACATTTTCAAAGTTGTTATGTCATTAGTCATTTTCTACAAAATTTATTCATTGGAAGATTATCCTGTATTATGTATTTTTCTTTTTTATGTTTCTTTTTTTAATTTTATAGACACTATCATGTCATCTTCAACACCAATATCTAATTGTTGGGCTACTTCTAAATCTAACACACTATTCTCCTCAATCCTTAACTTACTTCCACCAATTGAGAATTGATAAAAAAAACATTTCTTATTTTCATTTGTTGGTCTTACGGTAGTTGGTATTTTGTTTGAAAACTTGTTAAATTTGGAAACAAAATCGCTCATAGGCTCATAAATCTCCTTTTTCATCCATGTCAGCTAAGCAAACAATGTATGAGCATCTTCAACTAGTTTAAACCTATTTTCAAACTTAGTCTTCATATAATTTTATTTAGTATCAGATCTTGGGGTAAGGTGGTAAAACCAATCTACAGCTCCATCATAAAGTTTTTTAAGGAACAACATGATGGCAACATATTCATGCTCGACACTTAAAATACCACATGAAACATTGAAGGTAAAAAGGTTTTCATTTAGATATTGTTTTCCATTGCCATAGAATTTCAAAAAATTCTTTATTTACCCTTTTGGAAGATCATGTAATTTCCTAGAGCCAATGGGCCAATCACATTTCCCCATGGTAATGCCATGGTTTGAAAGGCTGCTTGTAATGGAACAATAATTCTTGATAGGATAAGATCTTAGCTTGTCAAAGTTCCTCCTCGTAGTTTTTCATTTTTCTTAGAAGTTGAAAGAGGACTAGTTATTATTTTAACTTTTCTTTGATGTTTAAGACTCAATTTAAAATTGGAATATTCTTGTATTTAATAAAAAGAGTCAATTTCACCTTTTGACTTATTGGTTCTAGTGAATCTCTTTTCTATCAGTTTGAAAGAAATTTATTAGTGTTGAGGTGCAGGTTGAAGTTGAAGAGCTCTCTAAGCTAGCCTTATTTGTCATGTTCTTCATGAAGTTATTGCTTATACTCTCTATTTCAAGACAAATTAATCTTCTTCTTCTTCTAGAATTTCAACAACTCTATGAAAATGTGTTGAACTAGTTCTATTATCTCAAGCAAATGTTCTCAAACCTGATAAAATATATTCTTGAGTTTGACTCAACCAATCAAGATTAGGTTGAATAATTAGAACATGAGATGCTTGGATTGTCATGAGAAGAAATTTTAGTTGCATAAAGTCTTTGAGTAACAATACAAATTGTTCTTCATGTCTATTTTCTTTCTTGTCTTGTTGAAATAATTTCACCATTTCTTCTAGCAATGGTTGCATGATATTCTTCTATGTTAATAATTGCAATTACATTGTTGAATTGAATGTAACTGGTCTTATTATCCTAAGCCAATTATTTAAGACTCGAAACAATATATTCTTCTTCTAACTCTATCCAATTTAGACTAGGTTGACAGTCAATATTTTGAAGGGATAAAATGGTCATATCCAATTTGAGCTACTAAATAAACTCTACAAGCTTCTCTTCATGCATAAATTCTTTTTTCTCTTTCTTCACATTATAACTCTTGATTCAAAATTACTAGGATAAATTAAAACTAAGCTACTGAAACTCTGTCAAAATCCTAGGTGAGTTGTTTGATATGCAAACAATATCTAATTATGTAGATTAATCCACATCTAGTTCAAATTTATGAAGTTGTCCTTGGGTTGATGGCAAGTTCATATGGACCAATATCTCAAAATGTGGGTTACATGAATGTTTCAAATACGTACCACATGATGGATGCTAAAAACTATTGGTGTGAAAATTTATTGAGGGATAAATAGGAATTTCTCATCAACAATTGAGTGGTGAAATCCCTCTCCTATTAGTAGGCAGATCTGGTTTATTAAAAGATAAAATGGTGCAATAAAGAAAATATTTACAAAAAAATTGGGTTTCACCAGGGTAGTACTTTTAACCTAAAAGCATGAAAAGGATGGAGAGAGGAAAGGATGAAAAGATAAAGAGGATAACACAACCAACAGGCTCAATTTAGAAACTTATTGAAAATGTCAAAAGAAATGGAATGTAATTTCTAATGGAAAATATCTTTCATTCAATGGATGGGAAAGATATAAATATGTTTATAAAAATGTATAACATACAACAAAATGACCATATGACTGATAAATAAAATGACTATCCTTCTATATTTCCTTACTAAAAAGTAAAGAATTTACAATGTGTTGGTGTGAAAATTTATTGAGGGATAAATATATGTTTCTCATCAACAGTCAGGCAATAAAGTCCATATCCTATTAATATGTGCAACTACCTTTATTGAAATCCAAAATGGTGCACAAAAAAATATTTACAACAAAATTGGGTTTCACTAGGGTAATAGTTTTAACTTGAAAGTATGAAATTGATGGAGAAAGGAAAGGATGATAGAGAAATATATAATGAAAAGATAAGGAGGACAACACAACCAATAGGGTCAATCCAAAAACTTATTGGAAATGTTGAAATAAATTGAATGTAATTTGTAACATAAATTCTCTTTCATTCAAAGGATGGGAAAGACATAAATATGTTTATAAAAATGAATAACATAGAACAAAATGACCATATGACTGATAAGAAAAAATGATGATCCTTCTGGATTTTTTTGCTAAAAAGTAAAGAATTTACTTAACTCCACAATGATTTCTCCAAAATGAAAATAACAACTATAGATTCAAAAAAGAAATGATATAATGGATTTTTCATGGTTACTAACTAGTTTTTAATAACTTTGATAACATTCTAAAGATAAAAATGTGAATACATGTAAATAGTAAATACATACATTATCTACACAAAAATATTTGAACACAAAGTCTACAAAAAATCTCATTTGTATTGATTTTTGAGGGATTACAAATGTAATTTCCACTTTCAAAAATTTTCTTCAAAATTTATAAATATCAAGACTCTTACAAATGAGCCCCTAACTCATATTTATAACTTGAATTAGGTGATGGTAAATAACCACCTTTTTTGCATATTAGGGACTTATAAAAATACATTTGTGAATTTTCACATTTGAAAAGTTGTAAAAATGCATTGAACAATTTTCACAACTTGTAAATTTGCTTTAGTGATTTTACAACTTAAAAAAGTACCTTAACAAATTTACATGAATTCAAAAAGTGCAATATGAAATTTGCATCACCTAAAAAATTGCAAAAAGACCTTAGTACAATTGTATGAGATATAATGTGCAAATAAAAAACACACAATATAATAAAACTCTAAGTTAGGGACGTGATAAAATATATTTGATGAATCAACCTATTTATTCTTCATAAGGGAAATAGGAATTTCTTCTTCTTGTTATTGAAGCTTCTTTTTCTCACTTTGATATTTTTCAAATCTCTGTATTATCTCATAAACTTTTTCTTTATCTAGACCATTTGAGTACGTGATACCCACTTCTACATCACAATGTCACTCCATCATTTTATCAGTTATGGTATGATGTTTTTTCACTATTGCATTGAGATTATCTAATTTGCACTAATACTTGACCAACTGACGAATTGATTCATAATTGAAAGCAGACTTAGGAGTCTGAATCTTTCCAATATTTTTCTTAAATTGGTTGATGATGATTTCTAGTGAGATCAATTTACTATCATTGTCATTGATTGTACAATTCAATTTATTAAGTGCTCCTATTATTTCAAGAATAGTGTCATCTCCTATGGATTTTGGAATTGAATATATTCTTGATACATTCTTTGATGATACAAATTTTGAATCTCATAGCTCTAAGAAATTAAGTGGGATATACAAATTTATTTTTCTCAATCATTTTTTCTCAAACAAGATCATTTGAATCAGTTTCATAGAATTATTTTAATTAGAGAAGTAATTCTTCCCATTTCTACACCTCTTTATTATACTTATCTTCTACTTTTGGTACATCATCATACTCTAATTAGATCTCAAAACATAGATCCATTACAGTTCAAATATAATTGATTCTTAATTGTAAAATATCTTTCAACCAATATTTTGTTGCTTTGCCCATGGTTCCAATTTCCTTTGCTAAATTTAATGTCTCAAAATATGATGAACAACTATAGAATAAGATTGAACTAGCTTAGTCAAATTTTGAACCACTATTGTCAATTTTTGAACTTTCTCTTTGACTTGATCTTTGGTCACCTTATCATGATCCATTTTCTCAAACAAAGTGCCAATAACATTTTTAACATCTTCAATCATTCCCTCTCTTATGGCCTTTCTCAAATGTATCTTCATTATTTGATAATCTGAAGTGTCAACATTATCCTTGTCTTTCTTTGTAGGAGGAATAACCACTTCCACATAACTTTTTCCTTTCTCTTTGATTATTATTTTTATAGTTTTAGGTTTATTTATTACCCATGGAGGAATATAAGCTATTGCACTGAAGTTAATTTATTGTGGTTCTACAACCTTCTTCCTTTTCTTCACTATTTTATCAAGCCAATTTGAGATTTTGACGTTTACAAGAGATTGTTGAATCTAGATAGATTCAAATTTTGTGGAAGTATAAAGAAAGGGAAGAATATTTTCAAGAGGTTGGACCTCTTTTGATATTATTTTATCATTTCCTTCTTCAACTAAAGGATTTGGGGTTTTTGGTGAAGGTTCTAAAATTAATTCAGGATTTGGTAGAGGATGAAGAGGTATAGAAATATTAGGTTGAGCTAAGGATATTTTTAACAATGAGGAGTTAAATTCAAGAATTATTGAGTAATATTTATTAATAACATCTGGTGTTGAAAATAACTATCAAGTGGAACATCTTTAGCAATAGAGGTAACCAAAGAATAAGAGGATTTCTTTCCTAACCTTTTGATCTTCAACTTGAGAGGTTTATAACTTGAAGCAATTGTTGATATAGTTTGATATATCTTGGCCATTTCATTATGGGTAATATGGAGTGTATCAATTATGTTTTATATCATAGTTAGTGTAAAAGGCCTTGAATTCTTTGATCTTGAAGGACTTTCCATTATCAGAGATGATATAAGATGAGATACCAAAGCGATAAATAATATGGTTCAATATAAACTTGTAAATTTATTTGCTAGTGACATATGTTAAGGGCATTGCTTCAACCCACTTGGTAAAATATTTAGTGGTTATAATGATGTGTTTGTTTCCCATCAAATGAATTCTAATTTATTTTTCTAATTAATTCTAACCCCCATGTGGATAATTATAAAGGTGTTGTAATGGGTTACAAATCTTGTGAATGGTTGTGTATGAGGTCAACATGCTTTTGACAAGGCATACATTTCTTAACATAATCATAGGAATAAGATTCTATTGTAGGACAATAATAATCTACATGTAAAACATTTATAGTAAAGAATATGCCACTATAGTTCATGCCAAAAATTATCTCATGAACTTCTCTAATAGTTGAGGTAGATTCTTTAAAATTTAAACAACATAATAAGGTTACATCATAACCTCTTCTATACAAAGTCTGGCCAAGTATTGTGTAACAAGATGTGCATTAGATGAATGAATTACACTGATTATGGGTTAAATTGGATGGAAGAGTGTTATTATGGAGGTATGCATAAATGTTGGTATACCATTGAAAAGTGGGACCAATCACCTCACAAACCATCTTAGAATTAGGAGTGTTATATGCTGGTACCATTAAGTACTCTATACATAATTTATTGTGCATTATTTTAAGATTAAGGAATGAACTAATCGTTTCCATGGCATTAAATAATTTTTTATTAATCCATGACACTTGTTAAAATTGGATAGATGTAAAACATAACTTTAGACTATCCACCATCCTTTTGTATGGGATTAACTTGTCATCATGATCTTGAAATTCATCAATGACTTGATTAATGATGAGTTTGGAATCACAAAATATAAGAAGATGTGGGATAACCCAAAGTATGGTAATTTTGAGACCAATTATGAGGCTTTCATATTTTGATATGTTGTTTATACATGGAAAATTGATCTTGATTGCCCTTAGAATACAATCCCCATAAGGTGTAACTAGTAGGATAACTCCCCATGAACCATGACTTGTGAAGGAACCATCAAAATATAATTGCTAGACTAGGGTTTTATCAATGGAAATTATTGCTTCATCTAGGAAATCCATAATAAGAGGTGCATGATCTTCAAGAGGAGCCTTTGCTAGTGCATATACTAGTACTTAACCCTTGATAACTTTTTGATTAACATACTCAAAATAAAACTCACTAAGAAGCATGACCCACTTAGCCATTCTACATGTTGAAGCTATTTTAGATAAGATATATTTAAGAGGGTCAATTTTTAAAATTATTTTATTTTAATTTTTGGGCACTTAGTGGTGAAGTTTTTGGGAAGAAAAAACAAATATGAGACATGCATTTTCCATTGGGGATTAGTTAAGTTCATATGAAACCAAAGTTCTACTTAGGTAATACACTACCCATTCTAATCCACTATCATCATGATATGCCAACAATGCCCCCAATACATACTATGTAGCTCATATGTATAAAAAGAAAGACTTACCGATAGTAGGTGGCATTAAACTAGTTGATTGGAAAGATATTACTTAAAATGTTTAAATTCTTTATTATAATTCTCATTCCAAGTGAAAGGAGTGTATTTCTTATGCAGGAATGTGAATGAATGACAAATGTCTACAAGTTAAGATATGAATCATCTAAATAGTTATATTTTGCCTTACAAACTATGAAGTTGTTTAAGATTTTTGGGTGGAGGCATATTCATGATAGCTAGTACTTTATTAGGATAAAATTCTATGCAATGGCAAGAAATAATGATCCCTAACAACCTTCCTAATGCCACTCTAAAAACACATTTCTTTGGGTTCAAGTGAAGTTTATATTCTCTCATTCTCTTAAAAATAAGATGAATTAATTTTGGATGCTCTGATCTAGATTTAGATTTGGCAAGTATGTCATCAACATAATCCTCCATGATATCATGAAGCATATCATGAAAAATGACAATCATTGCTCTTTGGTATGTGGCTCTGGTGTTATTTAGACCAAAGGGCATCACATGATAGTAAAAATTACACTAAGATGTTGTTAATGTTATTTTATGTTAGTTTTCAAGAGCTATTATAATTTGATTATATCCTAAAAACCGTCCCTTAAATATAACATTTTATGACCGTGGTAGAGTCCACAATCATATCTATATTTTGCAATGGGAAGTCATCCTTGGGACATAATTTGTTGATATTTTTGAAGTCTGTAGAATTAGTTCTCATCCATGTGGATGATGACAAATTCCATAGGCTGAAAGAAAAGGAGAGTTGGTTGAGTGAGTCATCAATAAGGGGTCAAATTGTTTAAAAGGTTTGAAAGTGACTCACCAGGTGGTTGAGGAAGTTAAGGAAGGTGGTTGGATGAGTTAAAACATGATTGAGATAAATATAGAGGATGTTTGGGTGAAGTGGAAAATCCATATTTATTAATTAAATTTTGATAAAAGATGTGAATAATTGATTCATATTCAATTATTAAAAATTTGGAGGGAAATGATGTTAATTTAAATTTGAATTTGGGGAATAAGAAGAGTTAGCATGTCAAAGTGAATTTTGACACTAAATGGTGAAATTTAGGTGTCTACATTTTTTTGTATTTGAAATGGTGTTGTGAAGAAAAACCATTTCAAATAATAGTAGACAAAGTAGAGAATTGATGATTGAGAAAAAAAGTTACCTAGGTGAATGAAAATTAATGTGATGATGCCCCCTCAAGTGTTCGTGTAGGAAAGTGGATGAATGCTCAAAATAAGTGAATAAAAATGGTAAAGTGGTCACTTAAATTGAATTACTAAAATTGATAAAATGCTTTCAATATTAAAACATGTGTAAAATGATTTACCCTTGGTTGTTAAATACTAAAGAAGATATCAAAAAAAGAACATTTCCCATTTTATAGACTGCATGTTTGGATGGTACTCAGACTCAAGGGTCTCATGAGCAGATGTGGGTATGATATATCCTGACAATGATAAGTTATGGGTAATAAAAATGAAAAATATAGATTGTTTGATATGTATTAAAATATTTGATAGATTGATCGTTGCAATAATTAACAAATATTTATAGTACTTTAAATAGTTGAAAATATAAAATGTGGACAAAGTGACTTTGATGGATGATGGTGGCGAAACTAACCCTAGAGACCCCATGTCTCTAAGATTTAACTACATAATCTACCTTGGATGTAATCCATTTGGGGATATCAGATCAGATGTAGTTCTCCTAATGTGGGAAGAGATGTAATGTGATGATGTAATGTAAGATTGACCCATGAATGTTATTAACCACCTACGCTAATGATTTCACATTGTGATTGGATGTGATGATGGATTAATTTCCCCCCAATCAATGATATATGTGATGATTTGATTAAGAATTGATGATAAGTTGCACACTTTGAGGTGCCACATGAATCAAGGTTCATAGGAGCAGATGTGGGAATGATATATCTCATTTAAAAGATATGAGCTTGGATTGGTTGATGAATTTACTAATTGTTTGAGTGATGAATTGATAGAGAATGGATGGATATTATGATTTTTTTAGTCCTAATCAATAGGTGTGGGAGATTAAATGGAAAGAGTAAGAAATGATTATGGATGATTGATGTGCAAGTATAAACAACGAAGTTAATTGATTGCATGGATTAATGATGATGGATCACATGATTGGATAACATGGATTAAATATGGATGGATGGAAGAGAGAGGTGATCATGGGACGTATGGTGCAACAAATCTAGTTTTGTATAATTAAATTCTTGGTAAAGGAGAGGAAAAAAAATTCACCATTATCAAAATGGAAAATTTAGCATTGATTGTGTTCAATTTGTTGAAGAGAATGAAAATACATTGAAAAATTGAAATTGTCAATAAGTGAGGTGAATTTGTTAATGTGGGTGGCGAATTCATTTAGGTAGGTGGCAAATTCATTTTAAAATCTTAGTTAGGTAGAAGTGACGAGGATTGATATATTGATGTGTTGGTTATGGTATTATGAATGTTAATGAATATATTTGAGATGGATAATGAGCATGGAATGATTAACATAGTGTCCATTTTAAATGTTGTAGGAGAGATAACATGGATTACATCCTTAGAGCATTCTGTGGGTCGATCTTCTTATCATACTATGGGTCCTCCATGGAGTACACCATAATGGCCTTGTCTAAGATGAGTCACAAATGCTCCATCCGAGGATGTGTTTATATGGATGTATAAGAAAAAAAAGAGATGGTTTGGATAGTGGCAATATATATGATTTATTTGGAGTTCTAACATGATTTCCAACATTAATAAATGATAAGAGTTGAACAACCTTTATTTGATATAGTGTAAAACAATATGCACTAATGGTATGGAAAAACCATGATATTTATCATATTATACATGTAAGGACTTGCAAGTGCAAGACTTAGTGCATCATGATATGGAAAATCACAATAACATCATTTGTGATTTAGACACATAAAGTAATAATGAAAACCATGTAAGTAAATTGAACAAGGAAGTAAACAAACATTGCAGAAGTAAAGCAATAAATAAAGTAAATGAATTTAAAAACAAAAAGTGAATTTTAAAATGTAAATTGCTAGAAAAATGTGTAAACAAATGAATATACAAACAAGTAAGAAAATAGATTTTTAGATGTTCTTGGTTAGAGTAAAGCCCTTTGGCGTCTAATATTTTTGACAATGTTGAACTGACTGATGAGTATTTTGTATAAGGAATGACTAGGGTACGTAACTAAGGACAAGGGATTTTTGATTGTTTTTTATTTTTTTTGTATTTTGTTAGATTTTCTAATGTTTTTTGATTTTTTTGGATTTTATGATTTTTTTGTATTTTTTATTGATGTATGATGTATATACAAGGGTTACTAGTAAAGGGAAAACTTATTTTAGTATCGAGGAAGATAATGGTAGTAGATAGAGGGGATACATTATGGGTGGATAATAGATGATTAATAATGGATGAGAACTAAGATGATAACTCTAAGGAACACATGACGTATGAACCAAGTGTCTAGTCATCAAAATAGCATTACAAGGATACACCAAAATGTTTCTAGAAACATGTCTCAAGACATTTCCACTTCCTTATCAAGGTTAAAATTGGAAGAGTGATGGTTATATGATAGGAAATATTGGATAAATAAGGATATGTTGCATTGGATTTAGGATTAAATGGATAAAGATTTGTTTGGATAGGCAAGGGTATGTAAGGATGGTTGAAGATGTGTAGGATGGATTTGGATAGGCATAGGATGGAGAGATGATTTAAAATGCATTGGTTAAAATGGAATGAGTTTGCCCCCAAGTGTAAGTACTTGTTAAAAATTGATTATTTTACACATGATGTCATAAATTGATTTTCATCATGATACTTATCCAAAGCACCATAATAATGGTTTTCACTTTTGGATGGATTATTTATCTTTCTTTCTTTCTTTTGCATTTTTTCATGTATTTTTTTATTTTTGGCATATCAATTATGGATGTGCATGAGATAAATGATGATAAACCCTATTTATATTTCAAGTATGTGCTCTAGAGATGTCTTCAGTAAATTATTTTATTTCTAAGTTGGATTCTTCCAAATTTACCAGGATACTGTCATATCCCCTATAATAGAGGGTGATGTTAAATAGGGTGAAGTGAAATGTATGTTGGATGAAGGATGTGTTTTGAGTACATGAAAGATTTGGATGGATGGAATTATTGTGGGGATAAGTATATGTGTCATAATGTAAAGGGTGATTGGGACCAACAATCTCACGTTCAACAAGACTGTGAGTAATTAAAAGTTGGATGATGTCAAGTTCAATTAGATTCACTTTGCTATTGTGATAAGGGATTTTGAAATCAAGGCTATAACTAGTGTATGGAAAACTTGGTTGATTTTTGAAAATAGGGTTAATAGTGGTAGGGTGATGTGGAATGGTTTGGGTTTCAAAATTAGGAAGAAAATTAGCTTCTAGACTTAAAGCTTGTAGCAACACCTCATTTTTGTTCTTTATGATGTATTTAATGATTTGGGAATGTGGACTATGGGGTTGAGTATTGATGAATAGATTTATGTTAAAGGATGGATTTGTTGGATTGAAGGATGGATTTGTGTTGAATGTTAATGCATTCAAATTTGGTTGATTTGTAAAGTTTGGATGTGTGAAAAAGTTTAGATTTGATGGATTTGTGAAGGTTGATGGATTTGATGTTGATGGAATCATTTTAAAGGGTTCATTTATAATTTTCAAGTTAAACATATTTGAATTTATTAGGTTTGTGAAAAAATGTGGATTTGATGTAGTTTGGTTCAAGTTTGGGGATGAGTTGGATGTAGAACAAAATATTTGATTTTAATGGGTGTAGGTTTTGAAAGGTGGATTTGGATGGAAGATATATGGATTTGATTGAATTGGGGTTTGATTTGTGAATAGTTTTTGGTTGAAGTATAAATTTGAAAGTGGTGGTGAAGGTGAACCAAAAGTTTGATTTAGATTGATGTTAAGGTAGGAACTAGATGGATTGATGAATACATTTTGATTTGTGATTGGTGACTTGATTTGTGGATGGAGTTGAACTTGTAAAGTAATTTTTAAAAAAATGACTAGCAAGGGCTAATTTTCTTTTTAATGTTGTCCCTAGAGTAAAATTTGGATCTTGATTGATAGGTAAACTTGAATGAGTATTCAAGTTTAAATTTGACTGATTGATGTTTGTATTATATTGGTTGATTAGTAAACATGAATGAATATTGAAGTTTAGGTTTGCTTTATTGATGGGTGAAGTTGAATGCACATTCAAATTCAGTGTTAGATTTATTGGATGATTGATTGGTGAGTTTATAATGACATTGAAACTCTGATTTGGATTTATTGGATGACTAATTTTATGTTGACTGAAATATGCATTTGAATCAAAATTGGATGGATCGAACCCTAAATTAAGACTAGGATTGTTTAGATTTTGATTTGTGATTAGATTAATCAAGGGATTTTTCAACATAGCCATGTGCCTTGTGATAGGTGACATTGCTAAGGGAAAGCTTGATTCAACAAAGAAAAATATTTGACACTAGACTCTAAAAAAGACCAAAATGACAAAAATCTTAATTGACAACAAGGTTCTTTTGAGTTTTACTTGGAATTTTTTATTTTAAAGTTTTGGTGATTAGAATTTTTTTTAAGACTCAAAATTACTTTTGTTTTCACACAAGTATTTTTAGCATGTGATAAAGCACAAGGGAATAAAAAACAAATTCTATTCTGAATACACATGAAATTGCATAAAAAAAATTAAAATCTAGGTAAAAAGGACTTGAGTAACCCTTAGGATTTCCATGTTATTAACTTATTTATTGCAACGTAATATTTCAAGGCATTAACTATGAAGGATCCTATCATTCCCATAGCCCACTAAAATCGATTGCAAGGGTGCAAGGGAAGTAACTTCTCAATGCTAACTACTAACTAATGCACTACAAATTAAATAGATAACATGTCTTACCTATACTTAAGATATACATAATTTTAGCTAGGAGAGTTATCTATATACCTTTTAGTATGATGAGGTCTAAAATCATGGAAGAAGTTGATTTGATAAACATACACAAATGGGTCTTGTCCCAATGTGCCCAACACAGTTGTTGGGGTGTCAATGTGTTAACATTAGAAAAATTAAACTTTGAGTCATGCCATCTAAGTCCTGGGTATTGGACTGTAGAAGCCCCTGACTTCACGACATGCTTAAAACACACAACTACTTAGAAAAAAATGATAGCTCTAACTCAATTTTTATACCTTGATAGTACACGGGGTTGACCTACCATGTGGTGATGAAATCCACAATCGATAGAGCTTCTAATAAAAGAAAAATAAAGACGTTAATGTTTGTATCTGATTCCCAAGTATCATCACCAATGTGATGCTAAGGGAAGAGCATACACACAAGTACAACTTGGGTAACACAAAAGTTGTAAAGTTATCTTTGATTCATGAGTATCATCACCAATATGATGTCAAAAAAATAGCATAAAAACCTTACGACACATACAAACAACGTGCTTGAAAGTTAAAATATTAATTGACACTAAAAAAAATTGTGAGGTAATTACTATGGAAAAGAAAATGTTGAAATGAAAGCTAATTATTGCAAGAAACTAAAACTTTGAAAGCAAGTAATTGTTAGTAACAAGAAAAAATAATTATTTTCTATGTTTTCTATTTTATTTTTAGCTATCTTTGACAAGTGTCCTACACACAATAATTAATGTTTTAGAAGTTGAATAATCAAACAACCTACAAAGTTAGTCATACACACACACACACACATACATACATACATACTAAAAAATAGAAAAACTAGAGAAAATAAAAAATAGCAATCACTATTTTAATTATATCTCTTAAAATATGATATGGGTTTTCATGAAATTTTGACAATATACTTCTAATATAAATACAAATAATCTTGTAAGAAAAAAAAAAAAAAGATTGTAAAAATATGTTATTGTCATTTTTACAATCATGATGTTTTTTAATAAAAAAATAAATAAACAAAAACAACAATCATGAATTTCAAGATATCGTCTACACTACAAATCAGATTTACATGAAATTTTAATAGGTTAGATTTAGTCTAACTAGAACAATCTTGCAAAAAATAGAAAAAAAGTAGATTATAAATTAAAAGTTGTAACTATTTTAACAATCATGTTTTTTAAACAAAAAAACTAAATTGGATTCAGGAAAATAAAAATAATAAATAAATTAAATTAAAGAGCAAATAAATTAGATCTAAATTAGCCTAAAACTTTCATAAAAATAAAAAAATACGTTAATTAAAGCTTCAAAATAAATAAAAATAAATGATAAGATGAAAAACATTTGCGAAAAATCCCATCAGACGTGCCAAAATGTGTGAAGGAAATCTAGATGTAACTAAATATAAAATATCATTTAGAAAATAAAATCTAATCTAAACTCAAATCAATGTAAGGATATAGTTATAAATAAAAGGAAATAAAAATATAAACTTACACAATCAAAGTATCATGAGCCTCCTCCATTGTGATTCAAAGTGGTTTTGCTATCTAAATTTGGTTGCTCAATATTCTCCAATGTAAAATAAACTGGGTAGCATTTTGGCATGCGAATGATCTTTGGATCACTTGGATTCATTTAATAATTTGATAGCACTTCATTGGCACAAGTAAGGATGATTGAAATGATGGCTTGCATGTATGTTTATAATATTTTGGGAGGTTGATTGAAAGGTGGAGGATTATTTGAATATTTCTAATTATTCAAATAACCAACAATGGAGAATTAGTCTTCATCCATGAGGATGATGCCCAATTCCACAGACTAAAAGAAAATGGAAGATGGTTGAGTGAGCCATTAAGAAAGGGTTAAACTAGTTGAAAGGTTCCAAGGTGACTCAACAGGTGGTTGGATGAGTCAACATATAGTTGAGATAAACGTGGAAGATGTTTAGGTGAGGTGGAAAGTCTAGATTTATTAAATAAATTTAGATAAAAGGTGTGCATAATTGATTAATTAAGAATTATTTAATTATTAAAAATTTGGAGGGTAATAATGTTAGTTTGAATTTAAATTTAAATAAGAAGGGCTAGCATTTCAAAGTTAATTTTGACACTAAATGGTGAAATTTAGGTGTCTAAAACACCCACCCACCCCAAAAGATGCATTGATTACATCTATATTTATATTACCATTTAGGGGCATCAAACCCACACATCCTTTATTATGAACCTTCCTGAAACAAAGACGAACTACATTGAAAATATACAAAAATAAAATGAAAAATGATTAGTTGTAGTAAAAGAGTGCATAATTACATTGAAAATATCACTAAAGTCTTTGAAAAAGTAACCTCTTTCAAGAAAGTATAATTCAATTTTGTTTTCTTACGAGTCTAGACACCTATTTATACTAATTCTGCACTAACTGACTACTACTTCGCATGAATGTGGGATTATTACAATGGGCTTGAGGGACATCTTATAAAGCATATGCATCCATATCATTTTATTAAATATAATAATTAAAATAAAATGGTTAGGATGAAGGTTCCTAACATGCCCTTCCCCTTTAAAAGTATTGCCCTCAAACATAAAAGTGAGTAAACTGCTACTGGAGCTAAAGAAGTTCCCAGTTAGTATCTTCTGGTTACATCCCATGTCATTATACTAGAACTTATGTGATAACTCAATTGTAGAGATAACGAAATCACCTTTATAGGATAACCTTAAGTTATGTAATTAAATATTCCTCAACATCAAGCTCTAGAAGAACTATCTGGGTGATGAAATTCTAGTTGAGGATATTGTTTGGGTAGGAGACATGAAAAAATGGATATGCTCATAATGAAGGTAGAAGTTCAAAATTAAAGGTGATGGTGATGATCTACTAGAGAAATTTTTACAGCCCATAGAATTTAGGATTCAATTTTTTATATCCTTTCATCTCAAGAGGGGATTGATTATAAAGCTGCAAGTGAAGAAAAACCATATCTCTAGGTTAAACGGCTTGTTTTAAGCAATACTAGTTTGCATGTTTCTTCATGCGTTTTAGTGCCATGTGTAGATTGTCCTCCCAGAGGAAAAGGATATTGTATCATGTGTTGAGGCCAATATCAACTTATTACACTTGAGAACTTCCTAGTATATAAGAGAGAAGATATGGTGGATTTTAACCATATATAACTTTATATGGGGTCATCTTGGTGGTGGTGGTAAGAGGTGTTTTACCACCATCATGCAAGTGGTAATAATTTTACCCATTGATTTATTAGCGTAGGTTTTTATTTTTCCCTATTATTTAATGAGGGAAATTATATTTGTGCATACTTGGAGTTTTTCTCCATTAGTGGGATAGGCTAGCTTATATGGAGATGTGCATCATAGATGTGTCATAGGTGTCATAAGTAACTCCTTTATGGGAGTTACTTCTCTATTCTTAGCACCTTATCACCACCTTTCATGGAGGAGTTACAATCTATTCTTGGGGTGCCTTGACCACCTTTTGTGGAGGAGTTACTTACGTACTCTCCTATATGTATTCTTCACTTTGGCCATCTCATGTTAATCAGATATTGAATTTTCTCCTATTTGTCTTGTGTAATTTATCTTCTTGTATAATTTCAAATTGCTTTAGCATCTATGTGATGTGCACTAACTTCATCTCATGTCATCACGTCTCCATTGCATTCGCATTATCTGGATTCTGACAACAACTTTGATATGGTATCAGAGCCACTCCGGTAATCATGTGTTTGGTTATGCTATTAGTTTATTTTGAAATTCTTACTTTGCTTTATTAGTAGTTTTTTTGTTTAACTCCATTGCATTTGAGAGTTTTGGTAGAGTTTCTTGAAAACTCATGCAAATCCATATGGAAACTTGTTAAAAAAATTACTTATGAGTTAAAATTTGCCAAGACATCTTGTATAGATCTATTGTGGCTTTAGCAAACGTGGTGGAATTTTCTTTTTTTGTCATTTTGCAGGAAAAAAAGATCTCTGCAAATCTGGTTTTTGTTTCTTGGATGCCGCTTTCAGCTTGGGGCAGCTCTCCAAGAAGCACATCTGCACATGGAGTAGGACTCCAGCAGGGTGAAGTGGCACTGCACGGCGTCTAGCAATTGCTTGGGAGAAAGAGAGAGCGCTTTAACTCTTCCTCATCTCAGCTGGTCCTTTCACTCTCTCAGCTTTTGCTAGTTTTTTGCGTTGGGTGCATGTCTGGAGGATATAATAGCTGCAAGATAAATTGGGGTGCCACTGCTTGCAATTTTTTTCCTGTCAAGAAATTAGAAGTGCAGCCTTATTTTTGGTGAGAGAATTCTGCACCTGCTATTTTTTTTTGAAAATGGCGCCGCTTCCTTGGTTGGCATCCCATGTGGCCATTATATACTTGGCCTTCCATTTCATTTTGTCTCTTACTTTATTATTTTCAGTTAAAATTGACTTGTTAAAAAAAATTAGTCAATTTGACTGAATATTAAGTTTTTAAGACAATTTGATAATTTGGGGGTTTAGATTTAAACTTGTATCTTCGCCTGTCGAAGACGAAGGGTGAGGCCCGAGTTGGCAAGAGGTCAATTCCCCCTCACAAAGACCTCCTTTAGATTCCTCACTCCATGCCGAATCCAATGAGTGGTTGGAAGGCCACTTTCTCTCTCAAAACATGCATTTTTTTAATGTTTTAGTGTTTTTTTTTGCAAAAACACTAGTTTACAGGAAAATTGGATCTTTAATATCTTGCAAATGGTAGCTCGGATTTGGGTGCCATTTTTTGAAAAAGTGTTTGTATTTAAATTCTCCACAATGTAGGCTTGTTATTTGTTAAAAATGCACTAGTTTATAAAGTGCCTAAAATTTGGGTCTCCCGAGATGCATTTTCGACTGAGTCCGACGTCCTGTTTGCTTAAAGTCTTGCACTGATTGCTCTAAGACACATTCTCAGCTAAGCCCGACGTATTTTGAGCATGCACTTGAATATTTGGGAGGGCTCAACATTTTGGGGGGGTGTGATTGCTTTTTAGCACTTGCTATCTTTGCTTTCATTCTCCTTTTTGCATAAATTCACAACTTGCAATCAACACAACTTCACCTAAATTTTAAAATGGATTCTTTTCAACTTAAACCCCTAACACCCTTCAAATATCATGAATGAAAGGTTAAAATGTCAATCATTCTTAGAAGCAAAGGGTTGTATAAGATCACCATGGGTACTGAAGTAGAACCTAACACTGATGTTGAAAAGGTCAAGTTATACAATTGTAGTGATGAAGCCTATGGATTACTAAGCTTGTCTATGTCTCCAGAACTTCTCTTCCATTTAGAAACCTCCAAGACTCCCAAAGACATATGGGACACCTTAGAACTCTTATTTGGGAAGCTTGATGACATGAGAGGTCATGAACTCAAAAACAAACTCATAAGTCTAAGTCCTAGCAATTTTGACACCCTACATGACTTCTTCACTAAGTTTAAGGCCCTTAGATTGCAATTGAAAGAATGTGGGATAGAGAAGAAAGATTATCAACTCATCCTTTCTATTCTCACAAAGTTAGGTCCAAGCTATTCAGTCTTTGTCTTCACTTTCCATGCCACAAAAAATGCCCTTGGCACTACATGGAAAATGCCTTCTTTGGATTCATTCATTGCCAACTTGACTAGGGAGCAAGATAAGCTAATTCAAATGGGCACAATGAAGTCTACTCAACCCCAAGATTTGATAGCTGGAAATGGTGAGGATAAGACTTCAACAAAGGAGAAGAAGAAAAAGAATAAGGACTAGGAGAAGAAGAAAAAGAACAAGGACCAGGAGAAGAAAAAAGAAAACAATAATCCTGCCAAAAATGACACTGAGTCTTCCTCCTCCAATGCTAAACCTAAGAAGGAGAAGGTTAAGTGTGCCTATTTTAAAAAGACAGGGCATGATGAACATAAATTCATGAAGAAACAAATAGATCACCTAACTCATCTTTTAGAGAAGCACAACATAAGTGTTCCTGAGTCCATCAAGCAGAATTCATCTACCCAAGATTCTACTAAGGAAAAAGGCAAGGGTAAGGAGAAAGAAAAGGGTAAGGCCCTTGTAGCTACAACAACTTCTACATCTTCATGGGTCATTGACTCAGGTGCTTCTCACCACATGGGTTCTTTCCTAGTCGAGTTTTCATCTTTAGAGCCTTGTAGCATGGCTTCAATTAGTTTGGGTGATGACACATCAGTTTTCATTGCAAGAAGAGGGTCAGTTGAAATGGAAGGAGGAACATTCAATAGTGTTCTAAGTGTTCCTTCTCTTTCAACCAATCTCCTATTAGTGTACCAAATCACTCACATTGGTTGGGGCATGAAATTTGAGTTTTCACCAGATTCAGTGGCTATCAGGGAGTTGCATAGTGATACTACAGTGGCAGTGGATAGGGCATATCACCAAGCAAGGTTATACAGCTTCTCACATTTTGCACCAGATTATTCTCTAATGACATTGTTGACTTATTCAGATGGAGTTATAAAATTATGGCATGAGTGGTTTGGCCACCTTAACTACTGCTACCTTGAGCAACTTTGCAAAAATGACATGGTCATTGGCTTGCCTCATGTCCAGTTCTCAAAAGGACTTTGCGAGGGGTGCTCCTTTGGGAAGCATCCCAAAGCAAAATTTGACAAAAGCAAAGCTTGGAGGGATTCACAACCTTTAGAGTTAGTCCACAGTGATGTATCAGGACCCTTTCCCAAACATCTTTCATAAGGGCCAAGTACATGCTCACTTTCATTGATGATTTCTCTAGGTACACTTGGATATATTTTCTCAAACAAAAGTCTAAAGTGTTTGAAAAATTTCTAGACTTCAAGGCTCTTGTTGAGAAATAGAGTGAGAAATCCATCAAGGTTATTTGAACTGATAATGGAGGGGAGTATGTTAGCATCAAGTTTCAGCAGTTTTACACTACAGAGGGGATTGATTTGCAATGCACAATCACTTACAGTCCTTCATAGAATGGGGTTGAAAAATGCAAAAATAGGTTCTTGAAAGAGATAGGTAGCTGTATGATTCACTCCAAATTCTTAGCACCATAGTACTGGGCTGAAGCCATCAATTATGCTTGCTACATTCAAAATAGGGTTCTTCATAAAGCTTTGAAAGGGATAACACCCTTTGAAGCTTGGCATAAAAAGAAACATGATGTTGAGCACCTTAGGGTTTTTGGATCCCCAGCCATGGCCCACATTGCAAAGAAGAAATGCAAAGCTATGGAACATCAGTCCAAGCCTTACATCTTTGTAGGTTATCTAGATGGTATTAAGGGATATCGCCTTCTAGATCCAATCACTCATGAGTTGTTCATTGAGAAAAGTGTCCATTTTCAGGAGAGTCCTAGAGACTCAACACTTGACACTTCTTCTCTGTCATCGGATCTACTTATTCATGATGATTACTCATTAGATTCAGATCAGCCACAATAGGTTCTTGAGCCAGAGACATCTTCTTCTTCTTGGAGTTCAAACAGTGAGGACAATGATGCAAAGTCATTCACCTCTAGTCAGTCAGAGGATGAGGAGTTAGCACCTGACTCACCCACTTTTAGGCCACTTTGGGCCAGAAAGACACTTGAGAGTTCTGGCACTTGGGCAGGGGATCCTACAGATGACAGATGAACTAGGGGGGATTTTTAGAGAGATCCACATGCCTTCTTTACTTCAGTTTCGAATCCACAGACTTTTTGAGAGGCATCGGGGGTACCTGAGTGGGATAATGCTATGGAAGAAGAATATTCTTCCTTAATCAAAAATCACACTTGAGATTTGACTTCACTTCCTAAGGGAAGAAAAATGGTTCAATGTAGGTGGATATATCAGACCAAGTTTGCAGCAGATGGGTTAGTTGATAAGTACAAGGTATGATTGGTCGCCAAGGGTTTCTCATAGGTGGCAAGCATTGACTACTCAGAGACCTTTGCACCCATTGCAAAGATGACTTCTATCTGACTCACCTTAGCTATTGCCAATCACATGGTTGGGATGTGCACCAGATTTATGTGAAGAGTGCCTTTCTTCATGAAGACCTAGAGGAGGAGATCTACATGAAGTAGTCACCAAGATTTGTTCAGGATTCTTCCTTAGTATGCAGACTTAGGAAATCTATCTATGGTCTCAAACCGGCCCCTCGGGCTTGGTATGCCAAGATGGATTCCTTCTTTTTCACAGTGGGTTTCACTAGGTGCCATTCTAACCCCAATGTCTACTTCTTGCAGCAGGATGATTCGCTTTTGATTTTGGTTCTATGTGTTGACGACCTTTTGATCACTGAGAGTTCTTCATTAGCTATTGCAGCAATGAAGGCATCTCTCCAAGATAGATTTGACATGACAGACTTAGGTTTATTGCACTACTTCTTTGGCATCAAGATCTCATAGTCAAATTCAGGGATTTCTCTTGCACAACCTAAGTATGCTCTTGACTTATTGGCTCGATTTCACATGGCTGATTGTAAGCCATCTTTGACTCCCTTTCTATCAAGAGTCAAGCTTGAGGCTAACTGTTCTTCACCATTAGTTGATGCCACTCAGTATCAACAACTTATTGGTAGTCTCATCTACTTGACTCACACCAGGCCTGACATATCATATATAGTGGGACTTGTCTCTAGATTTATGCGGGAACCTCACGAGCTACATTAGAAAGCAACTAAGAGGATCTTGCATTACATACATGGTTCACATAGATATGGGATTCATTACAGATTTGGCATAGAGGTTAACTTGGTTGGATATACAGATTCAAACTAGGCTGGTGATTCATAGACTTGCAAGTCCACTTTTGGTTATAGTTTCTCTCTAGGTTCTGGTCCTATCAGTTGGTCTAGCAAGAAGCAAAATGCTATTGCTATATCATCCACAGAGGCAAAGTACATGGGAGTTGTTAATGTAGCTACTGAGGCTATTTGGCTTCAAGGGATTCTTTTTGAGTTTGGCATTCCTATTAGGCAGCCCACCATCATTTATTATGACAATTAGAGTACCATTTAGATTTGCAGGAATTCAGTTCAGCACCAGCAGACCAAGTTCACATGCATTTCATTTAGGAGCTTATTCATAGTCAGGTCATTGACTTGATATTTTGCTAGTCTTCAGAGCAGGTTGCAGACATCTTCACCAAACCATTCACTGAGAGCAAGTTCATTCATCTATGAGCTCTTTTTGGGGTGCAGCTTACATCTACAGCAGCATCATCTTCAGGGGGGCCTTCTAGCCTCTTCATTTATTTTATGTCTCTCTTTTCGGGGGGAGTTTTTTCCTACGGGTTTTCTCTTTTTATCTATCTTATGGTAGATTGCATTTGTACATGGGTACCTCATTAAGCCTAGTTGCCAGGACCCATTTTATATTTCCACACTGTCCACCTAAGCTACGCTTATAGGGGCTATTAGTGTAGGTTTTTATTTTTCTCTATTATTTAATTAGGGAAATTATATTTGTGCATACTTGGAGTTTTCCTACATTAGTGGGATATGCTAGCTTATGTGGAGCTGTGTGTCATAGATGTGTCATAAGTAACTCCTTTATGGGAGTTACTTCTCTATTCTTAGCACCTTGTCACCACCTTTCATGGAGGAGTTACAGTCTATTCTTGGGGTGCATTGACCACCTTTTGTGGAGGAATTACTTACGTGCTCTCCTATATGTATTCTTCACTTTGGCCATCTCATGTTAATTAAATATTAGATTTTTTCCTATTTGTCTTGTGCAATTTATCTGCTTGTATAATTTCAAATTTCTTTAGCATCTATGTGATGTGCACTAGCTTCATCTCGTGTCATCACGTCTCTATTGCATTCACATTATCTAGATTCTGGCAACAACTCTGATATGATTTTATTGCTCCATGATGAAACGACAGATAATTTTTTCCAAATAGTTATTGACAATTTCTATCTAGTCATTAGTCTATGGATGGTATTTTGAACTCATTTTTAGATGGGTGCCTAGGCATTTGAAGAGTTCCTGCTAGAAATGACTCTAAAAAATTGAGTCGTATTATGATACAATGGAGGCTAGAATGCTGTGAATCTAAAAGATTTGATCAAGAAATGTTTGTGTTATTGTAAAATTAGTATAGGGATGATCCATAACACAAAAATTAACATATTTATAAAGGTGATCTACCACCACAAGAATGACATATTTACCTCCTGATTTGGTTAGCCTTTAATGAAATCCATCTAAATGTCAGTCCATAAATTTTGTAGAATGGTTAGTGGTTAGATTAAATAGAGTGATGCCACTATTTACCCTTTGTGACATTGGCATGTATCATATTCCATGATAAACATCTTGGTATCTTGCTCTATTTTGGGCTAGAAAAAAGCAATGGCATACTCACTCATAGGTTTTCAAAAATATTGAATGACCCATAGAATGGGAGGCATGTAACTCATGCAAGATATGTCATTTGAATCTAAATCCAATGATGAATACAATGCAACCTTTATATCATAAGGTTTGACCATACAAATTATAATGAAGTTTAGAAACAGGATCAATAGATAATTGATATATGAGTTGTGTCAGGTTGTTAGGATGCTACATTTGTTGAATATCATGTAAGCACTCTAAAATTTGGATAAATACAACACATAATAGTAAAATATATTCAAATTGGTGAGAGGGTGCATTGGTTACCAGGTTTTCCTTTCCCCTTTTTGTATGTGATCTCATAGTCATACCCCATGAGTTTAAAGATCCATTTCTATTAATCCAAGAAAGAGACCCGTTGTTGCAAAAATAAATTGAGACTTGGTGGTTAGTTTTTATGCAAAAATATCAACCTACCAAGTAGGGATGTCATTTATTGACTACATGGAGAATATATCATCTCCTTGTTATATGTGGACCATGCTAAATTATGCTTGGTGAGGGCCTTGTTGGTGAAGACAATGGGGCATCCTTCTTGCATGATCACAACACTAAATATCATGACACATGCATCACTTTTAATAATAAATGGTTTGAAGAAATTAGGCCAATACTGATTTAGTCAACATCACTTGATTGAGGTGATTGAATTCTTGTCATAATGGTATAAACCATACAGTCTCTTTCTTGAGCATAGTTGTCAATGGGGAAACAATTTTTTTGTGATATTTGAAAAATTTATAGTAGTACATAGTCAAGCTAAAAATCCATGCAGACTTTTGAGTCTCTTTGGTTTAGTCCAATTTTTCATAGCTTTAATTTGGTAGGGTCTACATGAACACTAGTTATAAAAAAAAGTATGTCCTAAGTACTCAAACTCCTATTGCCCAGAATAACATTTAGATTGATTTATAGATAATTGGTTCTCATTATGAAGTTAAAAGGCAGTGTCATGGTGTCTAAGGTGATCTTACCAAGTTTAGTTGTAGATGAGACTGTCATCAAAGAAGACCAAAATGAACTTAAATAAAAAGGGGTGGAATATTTTATTTATTAAGCCCTTGAATATCAAAGGGGCATTGGTAAGAGTGAATTTCATGAATATGAACTCATAGTGACCAACATGTGTGCAAAAGGTATTTTTAGGAATATCTATGTTGTGAATGCAGTTCTAGTGATAACCAATGCAAAATATCCAACTTGGAGAGAAATTAGCACCATGGAGTTCATCCAAAAACTCATTAATTAATGAAATGGGAATTTTGTCTTTAATGGTGAGCTTGTTCAGTTCTCATAAATAAATACATATATGTTAGGATCCATCTTTTTTATAGACAAGCATGAACGAGGAGTATGTTGGGTTGAATGACTCCAACTTTTATGAAGTCTTGAACAATATTTTCAATATATAATTTTTAGATAAATGGGTATTTATATGGAAATATTTTTGGTGGTGCACTACCTAAGAGTATTTAGATGTGATTATCTTCATATCAGTGAGGTGACAAACCTGTTGGTTCCTCAAATATGACTACATGCTTAAACATAATATTTTGTAAATCATTTGGTTGGCTAGAACCATTTGAGGAACATATGTGAAGAAATTAAAGTTGGGTAATGATTCCATGGGATCATTTTTTGAGGATTTTCTTCATGTGATTATAGCTAGTGAATTTAGTAGAGCTAGGAAAAAGGCATTTCAATGTGTATAACCATCCATTCTCAGAGAATTACATCTAAAGCTCTAAAAAATCCCACATAATAAGTCCAAGGGGTTGTGTCCATTGTGTAATAAAAATGAAATCACATCATCCTAAGGCCAAAATAAACATTTTGATATTGAGATTATAGTCTCCTATTGAAATATGAACATTACAACATTTATCTTTGCAACACAATGTTTCACTATTGGCAATCATTACCTCAAAACTAGAACAAAGGTGAAAAAATAATTTGCTTATTTTTCCAACTAAGAGTTGATGAAATAATGGATGGTCCATAATCAATGAGAATGGTGAGGGGATGTTTATTGAAAAACCCCTTTACACAGATTGATTGAGTGGTTACCCTTACCAAGGCATGCATATAGTTTTTTGGGTGTGATTTTGATGGCTTTGGTTCTTCATTTTCTAGATCATGTTCATCCAAATATGAATTTTCATCTGTATCAGGTAGGGAATCAACATCAAGCAAATATAATTTTTATTTGATGCATTTGTGGCCCCTAGTCAATTTTCCATCATAATTATAGTGCACATATTATTACGATGTGCATGTATTTATGCCTCTCTGACACATTTAATGGGAATTACTTTGAGAAAGGGGTTTGTGGTAGGATATTGTGAGGTAGATGGATTAGAGGGTGATAAGTTAGAAAAGTGACACTACAATTTGATCTTGTCTCCTCCAAGTTTAGCTAATCTTAATGCTTCGATCATGGTTTGAGGTTTGAACATGTTAATCCCAGATCGAATCACATCTTTAAGTCCATCAATGAAGCTAATTTTGAAGAAATAATCATAGTCCCTTTAGTATAGTTTTCTAGTTTCTCAATCTCATCTTGATACTCTTGCACTATATCATATTGTTGAAGCTTAGTCAAGGCTCTTGTGAAATCATCATAGGTACTAAGTCAAAAATGTACCAAAAAGTGCTTATAGAAATCAACCCAAGCTAGTTATTCATTTGATTTTAGATACCATTGATACCATTGGATAACTTCATTATCCATGTAGAATAAAGTAATAGACATCTTATCTACCCCCATTATGTTAGACAAACTAAAATATTAATCATCATGGTAAATATAACTAGTATTTGTACCATAAATTTTTTGAAAATATAATTTAGGGCCACATGACATTATTCTAGTGGAAAATATGTCATCAAAATGTCTATCCCAATTAATTCTACGTGACCTAGTTTTTGCTTGGAGGCCAAGTATTTAGTCCTTCAACTAAAAAACTCCATGAGTCAAATTATGTTTGGTTTTAATTAATGTCATGCATCATAGTGTTAGTCTATACATGGGTGATAACCATTGTCTATGGGGGTTTGACGGTTCCAAAAAAAAAGATGACTAAATCTATATGTTAAATTGGTTGGCTCAACAAGACGATCACAATGGTATAATTTCCATAAGGTTGAAAAAATTTCAAAAAAAATTCTTTTGGGATTTCAAATGAAAAAATGGATGTGTTTTTTCTAAGAAAATGAAACACCTATTCAAATGATCATCTCGATGAAAAATCATAACTGTGTAGCCTATGGGTTTTGAAAAAAAATGTATTATTTTTTGGTTCATTGGCTATGCCCTGAGTGTAGGTAATTATTTTGGAATATTTTAATCCTTTCAACTCCTATTTTTACTATGTTTTTTTCAACTAGAATAATCTACCACCCTGGTTTTGACTATTCACTATCACTACATTTTTAAAGAAGTCAGATTTAGGTATGTGATTATAGGAATGTTAGGGTTATAGGGAAGGTTATTATAGGGTGTATTTGCAATGTGATCTTATCAATATGATGATATAATTCTTAAAATAATTTTGTATTAATATTTTAGAGATTTAACTATGACAAATAACCATTCCATTACCCACTATCCCGTCTTTGAGGTACAATGCAAGTAACTTCCTAGGGCTACCTACTTATTGGTGCATCACAAAAGCAAGTGACTGACTTGTAAAAAAACTAGGGGGTCTTCATATATACCTAAATGTATGTGGAAGCAAAAAAACATAACAAACTTATGTAATGGGTTATGTATTGGGTCATAACCCTTCATTCCATGGAGCTAGGGAAAGCTAAAATATGCTTAGCCTAAAATGACAACTCTTTGTTAGTTTTGAAATTGTTCGAACATAGTTTATACTTAAGGAAGAAATAAAAATAAAGTGAGTGTAGATATAGGGGAAAAACTTAGTGACACCACTCTATTACCACTTTTAGATGAAAAAGATTCCATTTGGGTGAGGTGAGAGCATATGAGAGATAGAAGTAGATAGCCTTAAATTACCGTTATTGCTATAAAAAATGGCCCTACAAAGAGCTTTGATACCAGATGTTAAGATCATTCCTAAAACATATCAAATTTATATCAAAATATGCATAAATAAATTGAAAATTGATTATTTTTTTAAAATAGGTCATAATTGCATTAAAAATATCATTGGCCTGTTTGAGGGGCCAACCTCATTTGAGCAAGTTCAATTCAATATAATTCAAGGATGTTTTCTCACTAGTCTAAACTCATATTTATACTAATTATTCACTATCTAACTGCTAATTCCCATGATTATGGGATTATTAAAATGGGTTCAAGGGATGTCTTAAAAAACATATGTAGCCATAGACTTTTATGAAAGATAAAAATTACAAGAAAATGGTTAAGACAAAAGATTCAAGCATATTTGAATTATTTGCACCAATATATATCCATCAAGAGTATAGCTCCCATATAAACTCCATGAGTTTTATTGATACATATTTATTAGACACAGATCCTATCACACCCATGTTTTAGTGATCTTACACTAATTATGTATCAAGATGTGACATTATTCCTACATATATCTAGTCACATGAAGGTTTGACATATAATACATTTATTGTTGTATTTTTACATATAAAGGCACCTACTTAAATTTAGGAATATCTTTTTCCCCCGTTACATTCCTACATCGGGGCATATGTCTTTCCCCTCACATGAGGATGCATCATAAAAATCAAGACTTACATGATGTTTTCTCTTATACATGGTTTCATTTGGACATATTAAATGTCTATCTATCGTATTATTGAGCGTACATGATGCTATTTTATGATAATTACATATATGTTTATATTTGTTTTTTAAAAATATTCTAGCATTTTAGGCTATATTATATAATGACTCATGATGCAAATAAATATTTATTTTGAGATGTGTAATTGAAAGAAAAGGTTTACAATCCCTAAACTCAAAAGGGGGACATACATATTTATATATTTTACATTCATATTTTTCAAGATGGAGCAAAATATTAAATGAAAAAAATGAATGGAAGGATTAAATAGAAGGAAGAGCTACGAATGGCCAATTATAAGCTTCTTTGATCAATAAGTAGAGTTTAGTTGTTATAACTTAATCTAAAAGTTCTTAAGTACCCAATAAAGAGTAAGAAAACATGATAAAGCATGAACAAATTTTGTTTTAGTTCTAGTTCTAGTTATAGTAGCATGGTCCACATACCGTCAAGTGTATTCATTCATATGCTCATTTTTTGTCCAAATAGCTCTAAACACATGTGGTGGGACCTATCCCAAACATTCCTTGTTTCATCCTTCCTTCTCTAGGTAAGTGTATATATGTGCTTAAATTTATCATTATTTATACTTTGATACACCCATGCATTCACATAACATATGCACATCAAAGTATGGGCATTATCTTGACATATAGTTTTGGTAAGAGGCTTATTATTAGAATGTTTTTAGTGTTGTTTTATGCGTATAGATCATTGATTAGAATTAGGGTGTTATTGGTGGTTTTCCTTATGATTTCATCCTTATCTTTCATCTCTATGTGATTTTGTACTTTTTTTTCTTTCCTTGTTTTATTTTCCTTTTGGTTTTAATCCTTTCATATTTATTTTATCTTTTTCCATTGATATTTCTTATGTTTTTATTGAATAATTAGTTTTAAAATTATGCCCATTACAAAATTAGTGGGTTTTTGATTGTGTTTCCTTTATTTTTGTGGTCCCTTCTACCCTCCTTTGTTGCTTTTCATTATTTGGATATGTGATTGTCAATTCTTTGTATTATATTGTTTGGCTTGTGTACTAATAATATTATAATATAAAATACACACACACACACACACAAATACTCTTATAATCATTTTAATATCAAGTGATCAAGAGGGATAATCAATCATTCAAGTCTAGGCACACATTAAAATGTTATATTTTTTCTGTTAAAGACTTGCATAATGTTTTAGCTACATTTTGTATCAAAATATTGATAGGTGAATGCTAATGTAGTTTTAATTCACTTAGAGAGAGGGAATATCAATTACTTTAGATTCCACTCACATGCACAATAAAAGTACATTGAACCTTATTCCAAGCATGTGAGGTATGTAGCTAAATCTCCTTGTCAAGGTTACTTGACTCAGCTAACATTACACATTTTATTTTCCTCTTAGTCAATGAGATAAAGAAAATAAAAATAAAACATTTCCCCCACCAATAAAGTGAAACAAGTTCTTATCCCCATCTATCATCTACTGTGTATCTACCTAGAAAATTATAGATCTTGAAAATCACCAATGTACACATTTGCTGGTAGGGTACACCTTCGTGCTTGCACATATACATAATTAGTAGGATATTGATTTTATACGATAAAATTTTGGTGATACGTCGACTATTCCTAGGAACATTTAATAATAAGTCCATAGGGTAATATAATAGTCATTTCTAGATCTATTTTCAGTGTCAAATTTATATAACAATGACTATGTGTTTTTCCCCCCATCATTCTTTCCTTTGATTTCTATTCCATTACTTGTTCAATTATTTTTCATACTTTTAGTTTCAAATTTATACATATTAGTTTTCCAATTTAATATTTTGGAATTTATTACCTTAGATCCTTTTATGTGCTAAGTTTAAACATATTATCTATAGTTTAATTAGCCCTAAACCATAATAATGTAAACAATTAAGAAAATACTTATTATACTTAATGTACCAAAAAAATTATTGTACATTATACATATATGTTTTAAAATAATGAATCAATTTAAAAAATTTATACCATTTCATATCTCTTTTATTGAACTTACCTTGTCTATTGATAAAATGTAATGCTTAATGATCCATGTACAAGACAAACTCATTTCGAAACAAGTAATATATCCATTTCTCAATAAATTGCACAATTACATTTAACCTTGATCATACATGAAATAAGTCATCTCTAAATCATGTGACTTCTCACTAAAGTATGCATTGGTTTTTCCTTCTTGACTCCAATACCTATCGTTGTTCTATTAGCATCACAAATAACTTGGAACACCTTATTCAAATTTGGTAGTGCTAACATTAGTTGCTTGGTTACCTACCTCTTCAAAATTTTAAATTTTTTATCAACTAAAAATATCTATTTGAATTATTTCTTATCACATCTCATGGTCTTGGATATTGGAGCATAAAACTAAGATTTATAATGAATTTCCTCTATAAAATAGCTAATCCAAGAAAAAATATTGTTTAAAAAATATTCTTGAATGTTGGTTAGTCCAAAATATCCTTCACCCTTGACATATTCCTCCATAATCAACCTTTAAATACCAAAAATCCTATATAACCTAATTAATTTTTCATAAAATTGTAGTTTTTCAAGTTTATTAACAACTTCTCCTCTAATAGGTTTTCTAAAACTTATTCTAAATGCATCAAATATTCTTCATTGTTTTTCTAATACAAGAATATCATACAAACACATAATTACAAACTTAACCTTATATGGTTTGAAAATATTATTCATGGGTCTCTTGACATTACTCAATGCAATGCTAAACTTGAATGGCATAACCAACCACTCATAAAATCATTTTAAAAAAAAAAAAAAAAAAGTTATCTTCCATTTATCACCTTCACATATTCAAATTTCATGATACCCATTATTAAAATAAATATTTTATAAGTATGTTTATCCACTCAAACATTCCTTTAAATCATCCATATGATGTAATGAAAACATATACTTTATTGTTAACTTGTTGATTTCTTGAGAATTAGTGCACATTTTCCATTATCCACCTTTATTGGGTGCTATTGCTACCAGAACTATAAATGGACTCAATATTTCTCTTATCAAATCACTTTCTATTAACGTTTCTAGTTTCCTATTCACCTCTTCATTTTTTGTGGGTGTCAATCTATATGTTACTTTATTTGGAAAACTAGCTTCAGGAAAAAATTCATGTGATGCTTGATGCTTATATTTTATGTGGAGAGTACATAAGTGTTCAAAATGATTCAAAAAACATGTGAAATAATGGAACTATAAAAATTTGACCTAAATATAATGAATAATAGATGCCTCATGTGAAAGAGGATGTATGAATGAAAGTAACTTGAGAATTTTATAATTGAAATAGGAAATAGAGAGATAAAGAGATGCATACTTAATTTTTGACTTACTTGAGTTCAAACAGAGATAAATAATGCTGGAAAATAGGTTCTAAAATAATGCAAAATAATCCAGAGAGCATATAGTGACTAATTTTATATAACCTAACGATGCTACTGACCATATTTAAACAACCCAAAAGAGGTCATCTCTCCCAAAAGTAGTCAACCTAGTTTGGTAAACATTGTGGAGATCCTTGTGGTTTGAAACTTCCTATAACACTTTGTTGATAATATATATCCAAAAACCCCTCTCCAATTAGTAGATTGATGCTCACAAATGCCATAATTAATTTTCATTTTATTAATATTAATTCCACACTAGTAAGACATAAGAAAATGATGTTTTAGGTGAAAGGAGTGCCTTAGTATGTGCCCACCATACCATTTAAAACATGTTTATAGTTTGGCACTCAACACTCATGCATGTCATAAAGAAAACTTGTGTATCTAGCTCACACCCTTATGAGATGTGGGTTCATAAAATAAAACTATATGATCTTTCACTAATGCAATCCTTCCTTTGGTGTAATCACATATCCATGAGATTTCAGTAGATACATAATGGAATGAGGGTAGAATGTGATAAATATTTAATAATATTTGACTGATGTTTGATCTCCTTGATAAGACTATGATGATTAGGATGTTAATAGGGTAAATGTGTATATATAGGCATCTTTAAATTCAAATTAGGGCAATTTTTATACAAGCCAACCATGAAAAAGTATCAAAAGCTCATAGTCGAGGCACAAGTAAACATGAAAAAATGAGACAAAGGACCCACCACAAAATTGACCACTTTCATACCATACAATATAGGTGAAGACCACTTTTAGACTATTCCAAAAATGGTCAAGATAAAAAGGTCATGAAACATCAAATTAAATGAACTACAAGACACTTGCATGGATCCCTAGGTAGAAACATGGTAGATCTGAAGGTATTCACAATAAAATGATGATAACAAAAGACTATAAAGGGTCCAATGTGAAAGGAAAGTGCACCAATAAGACTCTAAAAACTAGATCCTATTGACCCATCCATATTTAAAAATCTGATTCTTAGTTAGAGAAACAAACATCTAAAACCTCTAGGTAACCATTTGATATATGCAATCCCATGAAATATGTAACTAAACTTAAAGTCTACCAATTTTATTCCCCCTTTTGAGGTGAGGGATTTTCTTACATGTCACTCATCTCAAAATAAATGGATTGAACACAACACATGTAATATAGCAATAAAATTTGTAATAATTGTTGAAACTCATTTGTAACACATGCATATAATCATATAAAAATGTCATCATCAAAGCTCATAGATAACCTAATTCTAATATGTTCAAGTTGAAGCAATATAAGTGATGGAATAGAAATGGGGGTGAGGGGGATGGGGGAATTGTATGCTCTGATATAACCTTGAAAAGAGAAAAAGATGATATGCCCCATTGTAACAAGAAAAGAGGATAAATGATATGTACCAATGTAACCATAAGATATAACAATGAAGCACACAATAATAACATGGCCCAATATGGACAATATTAGCAATGAAAGAAAAATAATAGTATGCCCAAATAAATGCATGGTAAAAATCATGGCAAAGTAGACACCAAATATATATATATATATATATATATATATATATATATATATAAAATATAATATGGCACCAAATGATCCAAAACTCAAAATATTTGGTTGAAATATAATTCAAGAAATAAGAACAACACAACTATAATAATGCTGTCTCTGAGAAGAGATGTTTTATTGATCAAATTTTTAGACCCAAACATATGCCTATCTCTGAGAAGAGATGTTTGATTTCCATTTTAGTTACATATTCATTTATACATGTTTTAAAGGTATGAGGAGGATGTGGAAGGTCATTGATCTCAAGGGAGATTAATTGGTTTGACTTCCACATTTTACAACAATACATAATTCAAGGAATTACTATTTTTAAAAACTTACTATTTTTAGACTACACTACTAAAATTGAAATTTAAGGCACTTCCATTTGTTTTTAGGGGTCAAAACCATCCAATTGGAGACCAATGCCATCTCATGACGTTCCCCTCATGATTAGCTTTCCAACGGTTCAAACGGGGAGTCAGACAGAGCTATGGTGCAAAAGTTATGGCTCTCGGAAGTTCTGCCATGAATTAGGGTAGAACCATCGCTCAAATTATCACCTGAAATGTTTCTCAGATCACCAAACATACAACAACACATAATATAATCAACTAACGTAAACATGCATAATCATGTAATCACATAGAGTAAGAGTGATCAATAATCAAACAAATAATCAATCACACATAAGTGACACAAACTTGACAACTATAGGATCATCCATAAACAACACAAGATAATAAAATCCAAGTAACATGCATAAGAAAAAACATGCACATGCTAGCCATTGATCTATTATAAGGAAAAAAAATAAAGACATAATGTAACCAAACATGTGAATTAACACAACATATCCATTTAGCAAATCATGTATATGTATCACGTTAGGTTCACCAAAATATTTTTTTAGAGGGTGTAAAAGTGTTCAAATTACTACACTAAACATGTAAAATAATGGCACTAATAAAACTGATCTAAATTCAATAAATACATTAAATAAGAATTGCCTAGTGCAAAATAAGATGGATAAATGAAAGTACCTTGAGAAATTTATAATTAAAAGAGTAAATAGAGAGATAAATAAATGTGTACTTTATTTATAACTAACTTGAGTTACGATAGAAACTGATAATGATGAAAGATAGGTTTTTAAATAGTGTAGATGGACTCATGGATGGAAAATAACTATCTAAGATAGTGACCGATTTCATACAACAAAATAATGGTAGTGACCAGATTCATAAAATGTGAAATAGGTCACTCTCCCAAAATTGGATAATATGATAAAAAATTGTAGATTCAAGTGGTCTAAATATTTATAAAACCCTTTGTCAGAATTAGATATCCAAAAATTATCTCAAATAATAATAATGATGCACACATATGCCATAATTAACTCTCATTTGCTTGAGCTAATGTCCACACTATGAAGATAAAATTTTAGTGTTTTGGGTGAGGCTACTTCCTCAATCAGTTCTCATCCTACCCTTTAAAACATATTTACATTTTTTCACTCGACAATCATTCATGTCATCAAACAAACATGTGTATCTAACTCCCACCCTTATGATATACATATTCATAAAATGAAACTATATTCTCTTTCACTAATGCATCTTCTTTGGGTACAACTATTCAACCAAAAGTCTTTAATAAATGGAGAATGAAATCAAGGTAGGATGTGCAATCTATTTTATAAGATTTGATAAGCGTGCAAGCTCCTTGACAAGATTTGTGATGATTAGGACCTTAAGATACATATGTGTATAAATACGCATATTTAAATTCAAATTGGGTCACATTCACTCATAATCCAACAATAAAAAATAATATTCACCAACCAAGGTAAAAGAAAACATGTAAAATGATAGAAATGATTTCAAATAATTAACCACTTTCATACCATATGACATAGGTCAAGACCATTTTCAAATTTTTATGAAAACAACCAAGAGAAAAACCCCCTAAAATAGAGGCCTAATTGAATTATAAGACACTTATGTGGATCCCAAGCCAAATAATAATAGATATAATGGGTGTTAATGAGTAAAATATGATAATTAAAGACTATGATGGGTCCATTGTGAAGGAGTATGCCGATAAGATCATAATGTAATTTAATGATCCAAATACATGAAAGTGTGACAAAATCACTACAACTACATGAGCTGTACCAAAATTAAGTGTCTAAAGTTTATCATTGGTTGTGTTCCTACCACCTAATAATTGGAGATAATCTATGCATATTCACTCAAAATATCCTTCAATTCACTTTATATTTCATCTATTTTATTTGGTTTGGGAATGAAAGTAAAGCATGCTTCCTCCTTTACCACATTTGAAAACTATTTCCTACAAATTATCCCAAATGTATTATTTTTGATCACTTATTCCTCTTTTTATTTTATCAAACTCAAGGTAAATGCCTTACCCTTATTCTAAAGTGTATATGTGTTTTATATGCCATCATGTCCATATATCCAATGAAATTGGCATAACTTGCCCAACAACACATGACACATATCCATATGCATAACATCAAAACAAATTATATCTTTATATTCACCAATATAAAAATGGAATAAATATTGCTCATTGACCAATATTTGATGACCTTTTTAAAGCCATGAAAATTTATATGGGTTTGGTTGCATTAATTTTTCAAACCTCTATGTGCATACCTCTATGACCTTTTTAACATGTTCTCCTCTTCCTCTTGAATGGTATGATCTACCTCTATGTGCATACCTACAATTATAAAAAGTGATAAATTCTTATTCATGGGTGCATATTCCTCTTCCAACATTATTATAACTTATTCCTCTTCAAAATCTACCACTAACTCTCCATGCACTTTGTTGTCTTCTTGATAATTTATTCTAATTTTTGAGTGTGGTAATAATCTAAAATGTCATTTAATGCAATGAGTGTCACTTGAGACCATCCTATCCTTGTCTTATCCCTAGACCTATCTTAGGGCCTCTTTTGATCATTTTCATATTATATGGACTTCTATCTCATGAAAAGATATACCAAAAGCTACATTAAGCCATCACGTAGGCATCCCAAATCATTTCACACATGTGCTAACCACTTGGATAATAACACGACCCTTTTGGTCTATAGTGCAGTGCACTATTGGTAAAAGGGGAATAATTATTGACCCTTAGCTTATTTTTCCCCCAATAGATATATTTTTAATCCTTGAAGCATCTTAGGGTCAACCTAGACTCATTTTATGTCTCAACAAACATCAAAACTTTATATAAAAACCACTCTCATTCATTTATTCCTTAGATGTAAATTCTCATGAACAAACTCAGATTGTGAAAATTAAGGTCATTGATCCCTATTTACCCCTATTTCTACATAGATCCATCTAAAATATCCTAGACCTCAGGTTTACTCATATTTCCATTTTTAAGTCACACTCAAAGAATTCAAATTAGCATTTATACTCAGTCATACTAGCATCACTCTTACTTACACCAACACTTAGGTGGGAGAATTACATTGGGCTTGATCCCATTTTGAGGTATTGGTATGTAGGAAACACTCAACATATGGGGTGTTTATGTCATGTCTAATCTACCCTACTAATGCCATTATTCTTATACTTGTGTTCATTGAAAATGTTAACAAGCATGGAGATTTAGGCTTCCATAGTGAAATCAATCAAAATGAAGCACAAATGATGATCTAGGTATTGGTCATGTAGGCACAAGCTTCACAAAATAGATATAAGGTTTGCCCTAAGTTTCACTATTTTATCTACACATGGTCAATATCACAACATAGAAGTTTAGTAGCATAGTGCACTATTGGCAAAGAGGGTCATGCTATTGTCCAAAGAGGGTTCTGACACCTCTTTGTCACTGATGACACTCTACCCTATTCTTGAATCACTTTCTAGCCTACCACTTGTCTATTTCAATCATATTTTATATCTAAGTTCATCCTTTTCAATTCATTACTATTTATAGGCTAAGTAAACAAATCAATTATTGTACAAATCAGTGGATATTGATAATGTGTTAGGTTTTTCAAATTTCATATATTCTATTTTAGCATCACTCTTCCATTTTGTTCACTACATGCCATCTCAAAAGGTTATATATCTTCCTTTAAAAAGAAGTGCTAGGCTTAGTGGTGATCCTATTGAGCATACCTTGATTCCTTCCATTCAATATTATACCATGGATAAAGGAATAGTTATAACCCCCCAATTGATCTTTCAAATCCTAATTATGTAGGATTTAATGATGAAATATTAAAACATGAGTAATATAATCAAGATCTTAATGGTACATAATAAGGGACTCGAGACATCCCCCCTTTATGATGACAATCTTATAATTAATAAGGATGAAATATTATAGAGTTTCAAAGATAGATTTAGGAATAACCCCATGATCATGCACATATTTTTCAAGCTATATTGGAAATAAATAACACATTGCTTAGTCAATCCTCCAACCCCATAGATGCTAATATTGTTACACCTACTATAGGGGAAACTCATACTTTGAAACAACCTACTACAACTACCCAAATCTCACCATTGAAAATACCTCATATGGCTAGTATACATCCCTCCTCTCTAGATGTATAATCCCTTAGGTAAGAGATCCATTTTCTATATGTTAAGGTGTTACATCTTAAATAGGGTGCTACTAGACCATCTCATGCCTTGGACTCTTATGTTCTCCTACATACACCTTTGGCATAACATATAGCAGTAAATCCTTTTCCATCTTGATTTTTGGCACCCCAAATTAGAATAGAGATGGTAAGGGTGACGTAGAGCATCATCTACATGTTTTTCATGTAACATGTTTAGAATATGTGTCCAATGATTATCTCTTGACTAAGTTTTTCCATCATAGTTTAAAGGACCATGCATTAAAATGGTTTTATGATCTCCCTAATCATTCCATTACAAAATTTAATCCACTTTTAGATATGTTTTTGGCACACTTTTCAATCAACATCACTGATAAAATTTTGTACGCTCAAGTTGATCAACTAAAGTAAAATATAATGAGCCAATAACTGAGTATGTATTGTGATATAAAACCATATTAGCAAAGATGACTAGCCCCATGGTAGATAGAGAAGTCCAAGATATATTAAAGAAAAGCTTATTACCAACATTACATGAATCTATATTATTCAAAATGTTTCCATCATTTATATATTTATGTCATATAATGAAGGAATGGGAAGTTAAACTTCTCTCCATGGGCAAGTTAAAGTACACAACTAGATCAGATTCCACTAATAAGAGTAGAAATAATCTCCAATACAAGGTGAGGCCCAATGACAACAAGAATGAGAAAAATACAATAGTAAACATAGCTTTAGAGACAAATCCTTGTTTGGTTTTATCAACTCCTGCAAAGAGACTTTTTACAAATCTCCCTGAACCACCAGCTCGCATTCTCCAGTGACTTTTGGAATGTAATGTCATATCTCTCCTTCCCATAAAAGAGGTTGATATGACTAGGTCTCTTCCAAAGTATTATGAGTCTAATGAATTTTTTGATTATCATAGGGCCTTAGACCATACTCCAAATAGATACATCAGATTACAACATACGATCCAAGATTTGATAGAGGCTAATATCATTGATTGAGCAATCCTATAGAAATAGCCAAAGCACAACCAACTGAAGCAAAAATAATGAAAATATTTCTAATCCATTCTCAAAACACATGACTAATGAGATAAAAAACACTTAAGGTATTCTTTATACTTATCAGATACATCCACCAGTATCATCCTATTATACTCATACAATAGACACACACCCTCTACATAATATCATTAGTATGTATCATACTATAGTGCCAACTAGGAATCTTATCACTTTATTAGATTAGGAGATCATTGATGATGACTCATATTTATGCACACTCTTTATACGAGCTTACATTGATCATAATCCTATTTAGAGTGTCATGGTTGATAATGGGTCAAGAATTAATGTGTACTATTACACTTATACATCACTTGGGCTATTCATATCAATATATTTATCTAACATATACAATTATTCATGTATTTAGTGGCCATTTCTAAAATTCCATTAAGGAGATTGTACTTCCATTATAGGTTGGTTAGATTCACAGTGGTACCTAGTGCTGACACATTTAATATATTATTGGGTAGGTTTTGGATATAATAGATTTGATCCATCCCCTCCATTGTACACATATGTCTTAAGTATATACATGCTAATCATGTTGTTACAGTTGAGGGCCTTCCATATGAGTATCTTTTACCTAATCCTAATCTATACCCAATTATATAATGGTCACCAATAATAGTTCCATCCATTACCACACCTCAGATATCATTTGAGCCACCAGTGCAGGTAAGGTATAGTTATACAACATTACCACAAGTAAATACTCTCCTATGGATACCTTTATTAGAGATATCTCTACATCAAAGTCATGTTATGGATTTTAGAAAGTCTTTCTCTACCCCATTCATACCCAAATCAATATTATTGAGTTCCCACAACATTCTACATAAAACATCCACGCTAGTTATAGCTTATTCCACTAGATGGGTCCCCAAAAGCCCTATAGTTCATAAGCTAGTTTAGTCAGCTTCACAAATCCATGGCCACACTTTGAAGTCAAATTCAACTATACATTATCTAGTACATCCAACTCCCATATCTTAGATACTTTCCCACATACCACATGTGGTCATTCTTCCTTTATTTGATACATGTCACCTTGATAGTAAGTCTCTTGTAAGACTCATCTTTTAATATGTTCTCTTATTACTTGTACATAATTTCCTTGATATTGTTCCTTGAATATAGTTTCATCTTCATGTTTCTTGTATACAGTTTAGATTTACATAGTCTTAGTCACAAATTATTAGATATGTTTAGTATATACTCAAATTTTACACATAATTACATAGGTTTGCTTAGATTGGGTCATAATGTGGGGCATGATCACTCCCATTTCAGTTTTAAATATGCACAAACATAGATTACTTTGACTCAGTCTAGAATCCATATGAACATATATTATAATTAGGGGCATGTGCACAACACATTATTTCCATATGTTTAGTTTTACACTAGTTCTCTCAGATGGAATGACAAATCCATGTCATTCTCCACATTATATACTCAATACACCATGTGCATTAGTTTTGCACTAGGATCATCCCAGATTGATGCCTCATTCCATCTATAATGGTTGGCATTCCTGAGTGGCCCATAAATATTTTACATTCTTAAGTGGCCCAGAGTTATTTTTACATTTCAAAGTTTTCATGTGGCCCAAATCCATCTTACACAATTTTAGTTACATTACACAGTTTCATCTTTAAATGTGTATACTACACATGGGTAGGAAATAATAGATTCATAGCCTGCTTGAGTTTTTGAGCTACCTACATAAGAGGGTTGGATAAGTCATCAGTCCAATCCAAGTTATTCATATATTATAATCCACTAAATAGGAGTGGGAAATGATAGAGTTAAATCTAGATTGATTTATTGAGCCACCTACACATGGGGATTGAGCAAGCCATCAAACTAGTCCAAGCTATTCACTATTTGAACACCATCTACACACACATAATATCACCAAGTTTTTGCATTGGTTTACATACCCAATGAGGTGTATTCATTCCTTTCCTCTCTCTCACGTATCTTTACTTAGTTTTTGTTTTTAGTTTTGATATTTATTAATTAATGACTGATTCATACATGTTTTATTTTTAGAACAAGTGATATAGAATAGTTCATAGACTTAAAACCACATTCACAGGCTTTACCTCTTATGTAATTCTAGGTATATCTCTCTTTCCTTTATCCTAGTACTTTCACTTTACTTCATTTATATAATAAAGGGGGAAATGTAGTCTTATAAAACATCATTTAATGCAATGAGTGTCACTTGAGACCACCCTATCCTTAACTTAGCCATAAACATGTCTTAGGGCCTCTTTTGATCATTTTATAGCTTATAGGTGTTTCTAGCCCATGCCCAAATATACCAAAATCCACATTAGGCCAACACTTAGGCATCATAGATCCTTTCACACACATGCAAACCACTTGGACAATAACATGACCCCTTTGATTTATAGTATAGTGCATTATTGATAAAGGTGGCATCATTAATGACCCTTAACTTATTCTACCCTTAACTTATTATAACCCTAACATATATATTTTCACTCCCCAAAGCATCTTAGGGTTAGCGTAGACTCATTTCATGTCTTGACAAACATCAAAACACTATATAAAGACCAATCTCATTCATTTATCCCGTAGATGGCAATTCTCACAAACAAGATAAAAAATCATTATGAAAATTAAGGTCATTGATCCCTATTTACCCCTATTTTATAGACATCCATATACAATAACTTGGAACTCAATTTTAATTAGATTTATAGTTTCAAGTCATACTCAAAGCATTCAAATTGACATTAATCCTTAGGCATACTAAAATCATTCTCACTTGCACTAGCACTTAGATTGGGAGAACTACATCGGGTTTGATCCCCTTTCAAGGAATTGGTATATAGGTCATGCTCAACACATGAGGTATTGAGGTCAAATCTAGCCTACCCTACTAATGCCACTCTTATTATACTTGTGTTTGTTGAAAACCCTAAAAAACATGGAAGCTTAGGGTTCCATAGTGAAATTAGTCAAAATGATGCACAAACAATGATCTAAGTCTCAGTCACACAAACATAGGCTTCATAGAACAAAGCGAAGGTCTACCCCTGATTTCACTATTTTATTTACACAGGGTTAATAACACAACATATAAGGTCAATAATACTATGCACTATTGGTAAAGTGGGCCGCACTACTATCCAAAGAAGGTTTTGACACCTGTTTTTAGTTGATGACACTCTTCCCTATTCTAGATCACTTTCCATCCTAACACTTATCTATTTCAGTCATATTTTATAGCTAAGTACATCCTTTTCAATTCATTACTATTTATAGACTAAGCAAACAAATAAATTATTTTACAAATTAATGGTTGTTGATACTATATAATTTTATTCCCTAATTTATATACTCAACTCTTTTATCGACTTAGGGTTTTAAATTAATTCCCAAAATAGTTAAATCAAGTATAAAATAATTATTAAGAATATAGAGTTAATTCTATGTACTCAACTTTGTTGTTCTTGTGATGAACAAGTAAAATTATAAGTGTGGATGTGAGATATAGATCTTATAAGAAAACTATAGCAAACTAGTTCCTAGTCTAAATCAAATGCACCCTCAAATTGGATAAATAAGGAATCAAAATAATACATGTACTTACCATGAAAATATTTCTATTTTTGAGTGGATTTACTTGTTCTTGTGATGGATTGAGGTTTATCAAAGAATCATGCAATATTTAGGCAACATGTACCTGTAAAGAATGATTGTTTGATTGCAAAGATGACAAAGTTTTTCCATAGATTTACCCCCAAGATATCAAATGTGAGAATGAAGGATGAATAATGAATTTATAGATTTTTGGATGGGAGGATGAATGATTGAAATCAAATTTGAGTTTGTATGGATGAGATTAACTCATTTCACTTAGGGTTTGCATGCTTTGATTTTACCTAAAACTGATTTAATTAATTTTTGATTTATTTAATTTTTGAATTTTTTGGATTGACACTAATTGATTGCACTGATTAATGAGTAGGTAAGTTTTATTTTTAATGAGGAGTCAACATGGGTGAGGATAATTAACATTTATTTAATATTTTTAAATAATCATGTGTGCATTTTTCATATCCCAATTTTTTTGGATACATCTGAGAGTTGTCATTACTCATATTTGACATTTACTATGACATATTTTTCATATGATTATGAGTGGCATATTGATAGTTACTTTCGTTTGATCATTGATATGATTATACTGATATATTCATTATAATTATTTATATTGTAGACATGATTATCATGTTATGTTCATTACAATTTTTTATATGGTTATGTACATATGATGTTATAACTTTTCTAGATATTGCTGATGTCCTATTATATGACTGTAAGAAACTAATAATTGAGCTAGGTTTGATAGTGGATCCCAAAAGATGAGGGTGTGCGGCTAGTTAAATGATACTCTAAAAAATGGGTTATAAGATATTTTGGGATTAAAAAAACCACTAATTATTTTTGGTATTCTATTTTTTCTGTTGATTCTTCATATTCCTTCATTTGACAATTGTCTCTTTTCAATAGTCCCTTGTCTATGTGCATGGTTTCAACTTAGAATTTTATTTATTTCAATATTTTAAACTCAAATTTATGCATCTTTTTACATGTGCATGTTTTTATAAACTAGTGCTACTTTTGTCTACTAAGTCCTAACACCTACAATACTTTCAATATCACATGAGATCTGTTCAATGTAACTTGTAATCCTATCTTATTCACTTATTGTGTCATTCTTAATGCAACATGTTGGCATATCTGGTATGTATGATGGTTGCATTATGGATTCACCTTTGTCATTATCTTGACTTGGCTATGACTACATAAATTCCTTTCATTTTTTATAAATCTATGGTTTATGTTGGTTTTATTGATTTGACCATGGTATTTGAGCTTGGATTAATAATCATTGAGTGGACTTTAGTCCATCAACTTTCATTGTTTTAATAGTCATTTTTTTTAAATGATAGATTTAGTATTTAATCCATTATATTGCATGGAATGGCAATGATAATAGAAAGGTTGATCTTATTGCTTGATATAGGCCATTGGATTGCTATGTCACTATTACCAAGATCACTTTATCAAATGGGTTGACTATTGTCAATTATGGACATTATTTTTGAGGTTTTCACAAAACTTATCATTGGAAACCTTAATTTGACTCTGCTATTTCAAGGTAGATAGGCTTGATAGGAGTCTCTAGGGTTTTCTTGGTTTAGTAGGGCTGTCAATGTTGTTAAGCCTATAATTTTACCAAAAATAAATGAGAAAATATGGGAACATAGAGCTCAATGTATTTGCCTTATTTGGTCCACAATTTGAGTTCTTTCTATTTTAAATGTAGTGTTTGATGTAATCTTAGTTTATTAGATTTCTCATTTTTTCATGGAGTTTAGTGGTGGAAAATGAGTAAGGAAGGTCTCACTAGGAACAACTACCATTGTGGACTATGAAACTATATTAATAAGTAATTTGTAATTTTTTGTTTATTTATTATTTTATGGAATCATTATGGGTATTGTGAGAAATACCTATGAGGAAAAACTTGGGTTCTTGAAGGGCTTGTATGTGGTCTTCATACCACTCAATCCCATATTAATTTTCATAAATACAATGTATTCCAACCTTATATTTTTATTATGTTTTTGTGTATTTTATTGGGTTGCTTCTCTTTCTGATTTCAAACTTTGGTTTTTATTAAAACTATGTGAGCCATTATTGTGAGTTGTGCCTTTGTTTTTTGGTTCGATTTGGTGTCTAAGTGTGAATGGTTTCATTTTATTGGTTATAATTTATTGGGATATTTTTGATGGAAATGGAACTTTGGATCCCATATAGAGTAAATAAACACCACCTTGTTTTCTTGGCTCCATCGTCAAACTGATGGATGGGCTGGCTAGGGCCACCAATCGGGGACTCATAGGGTTGAAGGGTGTACTTTCTCATTATGTTTATTCATTTTATTAGTTGTGGTGTGGTAGTTTTATGTTGTTTTGGATCTTTTTTACTATGGTTAAAAGTCACTATTGCCTTTGGGATTAAAGACAAAATCCTACTTCATTTGTGTTATTGTTATTTTTATGCTTCTAACATCTTTTATACAAATGTGTAGTTGAGTTCTTATATATATATATATATATATATAATTATGCATTTAAAAGGATTTAAGATTTTTATTTAGAATATTTTATCCATTCAACATTCACCAAGTTTGGATATATATTGAATGTTTGACCCATGAAATCATTGTTCATTGATACTCAGTTGTGTTGAGTTTTATATTATTATTATTAGATTTTTATGTATGACATAATTGATCTATGATTGATGATGTCGTTGATTATTGGATTTGATATTTTATACCTACAATTGTATCTATAATTGAAAGTACCATTACGTACTTTACTCTATTTTTCTTAACCTATTTTATATGCTATGTGTATGCTTGACTGAGTTATGTGTTTGGTTAATCTTTCTTCAAGAACATAATCTTAGAACATTTAATATTTGAGTGTATCATTTGAGTTGGGTAGAATAAGGTAAAATTTTTATAAGTTCATTTTATAATTATTAGCCTTCATTTAGAGGCAAATTTATATAGCTATCAATTACATGAAGGAATTTAGGAACAATAGTCTATATTTGATTTTGTATTTTCATTTCAATTTGGAGAAACAATAATAAATTGTAGTAAATAGTTATAGTGGTAAATTAATCTTTCATATTGAGATAAATACATACTATTATAGGATTACCAATTTTTGGAAATTGCCTTGCAAGTGTATGTTTTTAATACCAAGTTGGTAATTAAATGACGAAGATCTTAAAGCATCTGCTTAATTGATTGTATATCATTTTTGTAACATTGTTATGGTTTTAATACAATTATTATAGTGTGTATTATGAGATTTTCTTTACATTTTGATATGAGATTTGTAACTCACAAAGAAGTAATTAAGTTGACATTGTTAAAGTGGGTATGCACATGGCAATAATGTTGTGTAAAAATTCATTTAAATTAAGTTAAAATTTATCATTCTTTGGTATAATGTGGAACCATTGGTTTTAAGATAATTTACCAAATTGATTTGTTATTATAATAATATATTGACTTAAGGATAAAATAAACAAGAGATAAGTGGATTATCTTAACATTTAATAGAAAGTCATTATTATGTTTTTTACAAGTTGTGTAAACTCACTGTTGGAATTAAAAATACAAATATTCTTGATTATTTTCATCTAATGACTTATGTATTACATAACCATGACGTGATTTTTTATAGCTTCTATGCAAGAGTAATCATTTGAAGTAATTTTAATTGTGTTGCTTTAATCTAAGGTTACATTATTGAGGTTCTTTATCAAATAGATCATTGATAATTACATTCTATTAGTTGGTTGTTAATAGCGAACAATTTCTTCTTGAGTAGCAAATAAATGTCATCATTTGTCTCTTATTGGTTGTTAAGATAGTTGGTTAATAATCGATGGAACATTTCTTGGTGCTGTGTCACAAGACATGAACATAATTGTTATAGCCTCAATAAAGTAGCATGGAGAAATCCTATAATCAATTTTGTTGCTTATGTTTTAAACACATGTATATTAAAAGGTTTATGTTTTACTAACATATTTGTTAATTGTGAATTGAAAAGTTATTGGTTAATGGTAACCAATGTGTTATGACATACACATAATGACATGGAAGTAAGTTGGTGATATTAAATATCAAAAAAGATAATATTATCTTACTTATTGAATGTGAGCATCAAATGTATTTATAAAATTTAGGGATTCTTTAAAATTTACAAGTAGTGATATTCCTTAATATTATTTAAAGGTTAAATACTTAATTCTAAATAAATTAGGAGTTTTTACAAGATATGCATTATTTATATTGAATTTGATTCTTAAATATAAGACATATTGGATCTTGTTGATAAAGGTTTCAAATACATTATTATATCATTGCATAATAATTTTCCTATGAATAAATTTAAAAAGAATAGCGATATTATGTTTAAAAGAGTGATGCATTTTAGTAGTAAAAGGTTTATGAATGTTATGTTTGGCATATTTTAGATACGATTTTTTTAAGAATGATGGTGGAAACGATTAGACTAAAATTGTGGCATGTTAGCATGATTGCTATAAAAATATGTAGCTCATAATATACATGTACCTACTGAACTAAATATGATCATGTATGGAACTTAACTAGGGTTAATGATCTTCGAATGGTTCTATTAAGAAGAAGACTACTAAGGTACTTAGATCTGAGTTTATGTGTGAGGACGTAAAATTATACACCCCGACTTACATATCTAATGTGAAATGAAATATTTTTTTATAGCTCCTTCTTAACATGGTTTAAGATTATTTAAGTGCTAGACAATGATCCTTTTCTATATCTTTGTCTATAATTCTACTAAAACAAGCATGACATGGAAATTTCATGTGCCACTCCTTATTAGAGTATGTGTTTTACTCGGTTACACATTCCTTTTTAAGAATTTTTTTTTGGTGGTCATTACAACATTGAATTAGTTATGAATTAATTAACTAATTAATAATGATTAATTATTTAATCATTCATGGAGCATTATAGTGGGATTAAATGGGATTGATTAATTGATATGGTGTAATTAATTAATTAACATGTTTGTGTTAGTGTGAGTTAATTAGGATGCATTGAAAATAGAATTAAGGTGTCTTCATTTCCCCTTATTTGAAAGTATGTTGCCACTAAAACAAGCAATTAATTTTCAAATAATGTATAGGAAAAAAATACGTGTGCTCGAGAATGCCCCTAGTGGCCTGGTTGTTAGGGAGATGATTTCCCCTAAAGAGGGTGTATAGGGATGAAAGACATAGATGAATGCTTGAAAAGAGAAGTGTTGAAATGGAAAAATTATGGATAAAATGAAGGGATGGGGGTGATTAAAAATAACATATGGGTAAAATGAATAAATGTTAATTATGGATAGTTAGTTTGACTGAATCTTAATGAGTGTTGATGATGAATGTTGTTAATCTTGAAATGAATTTCAATTTTTTGAGAAACCTAATATTTAATATAATATATAACAAGATAAACAATGATATAGATGAAAATGATGCCATTGTTGTAATATGTAATAAGACTAAAATCAACAAATAATAAAATACACACAATTAACAATAACACACAAACTAAAAAAATTATATTTTGTCCCTTATAAAATTAAAAACATAATTATAGGTGATTTATGATAATGACAACTTTTATTTACCCCAAGAAATGATATATATGAGGAGGTTGGATTGTGAATGATATATCCTAATTGCTGCAATGATTTTTATAAAGTTGAACAAGGATTTTAACAAGATTAAGGATAATAAAAATGGTGTTTTGGGTTTTTAACCTTGGCATTTTTTTCGGATTTTTTTGGGTTATGATCAATGACAAGATTAAAAATAAAAATAAATCTAGTTATAGCATCAGGGATGGTAGTAGTAGTGGATGGAATGATTGAGGGATGCATGATGGGATCTCCAAAGACTATGTTACATACGAACCATCTGCCCAATCATCTATGTGAGATTCTGATGTTTCACTGTAATGTGATTTGAAGAAGATATAATATACCAAGATATTTATAAAACATGTCTCAATACTTCCTCTATGTACTTATCAAGGTCAAAATTGAGAAGAAGAAAGGGCATGATAGTACAACTACATAGATGGTATATGATGTCTAGGGTTGAATGGAGTGGGCCTTCTCCCAAGTGTAGGGTACTTATAGACAACATATTTATGCATAAAACCATAAATTATTTTTCATGATGGTACCTTCCCAAGGTGCCATAAAAATATTTCTCACCTTTGGATGATTTTTTTGTTTTTATTTTTTATGATTGTTTTTAATTTTTTTAATTTTTAATTTTCAATCTTTTGTGATTTTTTAGATTTTTATGAAAACATTAGATCATTAAAATATATAATTACTTGACATGCATGATATTCATGGGTTAATAAAGCTCATGTCTATCTAACATGGCCAACTTTTATTTTTTTGACCCAAACTTGGTGATAATGGCATAGGGACCTAAACAATTGGGCTCAATCTTATCTTTCTTTTCATGATCCTTATTAGTGTTTATTTGATTTTATTTAAGGACCAGGTCATAAATTTCAAATTATATATATTTTATATGCTTATTATAACTTATTTGTAGCCTATTTTACATGCTTTCAAATTACCTAGTCCATTGAGCCATTTTTCATCAAGTAGTTTTAACTCATGAAGCTGCACAACTTTGTATTCCTCACCATTGATCATATTTTTTAGTGAGATGAACAAATAGTTTAACTCAATCTCAATGGGTAGGATGACTTCATATATAAAGATAAGGGAATTAGGTGTTTCCCATGTGGGTGTGTGAACACAAATATGATAAGCCCATAAGCTAGGATATAGTTGAAGATGCCAATCTAGACCAACATTATTGATAATATTTTTAAGGATTTGGGAAATATTTTTATTATAAGATTTGGATTGGCCATTAGCTTAGGGAAGTAAGAAATAGACAATTTATGTTTGATATTTAATTGGTCACATAGGTCTTTAAATTATTTGTTCTTGAAGGACTTATCATTATCAGTAATGATGGATGAAGGGATACTATTTTAGTAAATGAGGTGATTAAGAGTGAGCTTGAATATTTATTTTCTAATGATGTATGTGATGGGGATGACTTCTACCTTGTTTTTAAATTATTTAGTGGCTATGATGATGTGTTTATGGCCATCAAAGGAAGAGGAATTTATCTTTCTAATGAGATCGAGCCCCCAAGTAGAGAAGGGCCACATAGTTATGATTGGATGTAAATCTTGGGAAGGCACATGGATGAGGTCTCCATGATTATAATAGGATATAAATTTTATGACATAATGACAAGCATATTTTTCCATGGTAGGTTAATCATATCTTATACCGAGTAATTTATTTGATAGGACTATGCCACTAATGTACACTCCACATATTTTGTCAAAAACTTCCTTGATTGCTAAATTAGATTCTTTAAAATTAAAAAAGTTTTTTAATTTGATTATGTGAAAGATAGAGAGTGAGGATGTGGTTGTGGAAATAATTTTAAATGTCATGATATTAAGGGGAACTAGGACCAACAATCACACACACTATTTTATATTCTAGGACATCATATGTTGAGACATTTTTGGGTATCCTTTTGCATCTCAAAAAGAGAACCAATGGCATTCATGACATCTATAGATTTATTTATTGTACAAGGGACTTGTTCAAATTTTGTGTGCACAAAGTATTGATTTAAGCTATCAACCATTCTTTTACAAGGGACAAGTTTGTCATCTTTGGCTTGATACTCATGGTTAAGTTATTTAATGGTGAATTGAAAGTCATCATAGATTGATAAGTGTTGAATGTTTTATTGTATCTCTAGTTTGATTCTCGATATGAGTGATTCATACTCAATAATGTTGTTAGTGCAAGGAAATCCAATTCTAAATGATTTGGGAATGAGATAAAATCTTGGAATATCAACATATGACCAAGTAAAAATGTCAAAAAATTTTATTAGGAGGGTGACAAAAGTTTATTATTCCTCAATAATAAGAGTAGATATAAGTTTAATGATTTTAGGATTCTCTTCTATTCTAATTTTGACATCAATAGTTTCCTCAACAAGTGATTTATAACTATTATGTAACTATGTCAGCACAGGGGGAAGGTTGAGTTCCCCATCTATTTATGCCTCAGAAAGGTTTTCACTAATAAGATCTTTTTTATCTTATTAATTGAGATTTTTTTGATTTGATAACGGGACTTAGCTTTTTATTTCTTTTGATTTTTGGATTTATTTTGAATAAGGAACTCTTCTTGCTCCCCAAAACATGTTAATGTATCTAGGTTAATTTCAAAACCCTTTTTTGTGATCCCATAAAGGGCTACCACATAGAATTACTATGGATTTTGCCATAGCATCATTATTTTCAAAGAAAATAATTGGAATTTGATCTTGCCATTCCCAGTTGATAATTTTAGGGTATTGGAGGTTAAGGTTAATGCTAAGGACAATGGTGCCATTAAAAATATTGGTGGTATAAATATTTTCATAGAGGCTATGAGAGGAACCTATTTCAATATTAGAAAAATCTTCCTAAGAGATCATGGAAGTGTCACTAACATCCTCATACTAATCACCTGGGAGTTTATATATGATGTCATGAGTTTCTGGATTTGCATGAACATGTATAGGTTCTTGAATCCCCTATTTATGAAGGTCTAATCATTTTCCTTTGTATTTCATGATTTGACACTTCTTATTTGATGTATTATACTCATTACTTTGAGAAAAATATGTTATAATGTCATGATATATCCAAGAGTAGTTGAAGCTTTCAATTTTCTCATTCATGAGAAAGCTTATTCGACAAATGTGATTGTGCCAAATTGATAGGAGATCAATATTGTCTTCTTGTTCATGTTGAGCCTACCACAAATTTTAGGATAAATGGGGAGTCTATCCATATGTAAATCATCTCAGATTTCATATTATCTATAACCTTTGTCAAAGATATTGAAATGGGATTTAAAAGGCAAGGTTTTGGATGTAAACGGTATGCAATCTAAATGTATGTAAGATGATATATTTATGGGTTTTAGTACTATGGATACATTTTATTTCAAAGGAATTATCAATGATGGGATAATAATTAGTTTTATGATAGTGCCCCTCTAACATTTTAAAATATTATGAAGGTTGAGGATCACTAGGGACAATCACTTCCATGCCTACATGCATAAATTTGATGCATTGATGAAAAGTGGATGGGATGAATAACATAAAATGGATCCATAGTCGACTGAGAAAGATGTTATAAGGGATGCCAAGATTAGTGATTTAGAGTAAGGTTTTTTGTGTGATAGGCCTAACCATGATATGAAGATATATAGTTCCCATTGATTGCATTTCAATATTATCATATGCTCTTATAGTGATATTATATGGATCTAATGATACTTCAAGGAAACTAAGATTTTTCATTAATGTCAAAGTATAGATATTCAAGCCTGATCCATTGTCTACAAGCACCCTTTTCACTTTATGTTTGGTGATGAACGCCTAAATGTAGAAGGGAAGATTATGTGATGGGCTAATAGGAAGCATGCCATGTAGGTCAAATACAAGTTGATGAATAAAAGATAGGTGTCCAATGAGTGCTCAAAACTAGGATACATTAATTTCATTAGGGAATCTTGAATATTAGATAATTTTGTACAAGACATCCTTGTGAATAGTGGATGTTTTAAGAAGATCTAGGATGGATATTTGGGTCTCAATTTGTTTAATAAGGTTATATTATCCATTAGGGGTAGGTAGATGATGCCTTTGGATAATGATTTTGTTGTGACTAGTTGTGACAACACAATCTAGGGATTCGAATTTAGTGGTTATGACATGATTATCTGTATGTTCAAGGTGACCAACAATTACATCGTAGAAATGGGCAACTTTTTTATAATGAACATTATTTGTTTGGGCATTTTGATCTTGATTCTATTGTGGAGGATTTTGATAATGTTTTGGAAATGGGTCTTTATATATCTCCAATTGTTTACCTTTGATGTGGATGCACTTCATTTGACTTAAATATATCCTCTATCAATCAAATATTGAGCATATTTTTCAGATTTATACATTAATTGGTTGAATGTCCTTTGATTTTGTGAAACTCAAAATATTTATTTAATTTGTACCATGTGGGTTTTGGTTTGATTTCATCAAAGGGATTGGTTTGTAAAAAAATGATCATGTTTACAGTGACCAATTTATGAAAGATAACTTCTACTGATTCCCTCATAGGAATATAGTGCCTTTTTTTTGAATTCCTATTTAGGCTACCTCTAGGTATGGTATTGTTAGAATTACTTTGGACAAACTAAATGTGTTTTGAGTCAGTAATTCCATCCATGAAAAAAAAAATTTGCTAAAGAATTTGGAATTTTATGATTGTGTTTGATTATGATGATCCTTATGGAAAAGTTTCACTAATCCTTTAGTGACAAGGGATTTCTTGATTTGAACTCATTTTTCAATGATTTCATCAAAGGTAGTAGCACAGTGAGCTTGTAGATGAAAGGCCATTTATTGATTGAGGTTAGCGATAAAAAGTTGACCAATTACTTTTTAGACATTGACCAAAGGAATTTGCTTGTTATGATTCTCCATATTTACAAGAACGAAGAAAATATTTCTCCATTTTTTTGTTCAGTGTTACATAATTCCATCATCATAAGTTAATGTTCAATGTTGTAGTAGAAGTGTTTGAAAAATATATTAGATATATATGTAAAGGTTGTGATGGGTGACTTAGAAATATGTAAAATCCATTCCAAATCTTACCCCCCATACTCTAAGGGAATAATATGATTAAGTAGTTGTCATTGTATGCAACCTATTACAAAAACATGAAGACATAGTTGACATGTTCTCTGGGATCACCCTTTCCATTATACTTTTCAAACTTAGGTGTTTCAAAGTAAGGGGGAAAAGGTATTCATAACATTTCTTTATCAAAAGGACATGGGCACAACTCTTCAAATTTGTATTTTTTGTTTTGATTATGGATTCCTTCTTATATTCCTTAGAGATAATCCTTCATAGCTTTCCATTCTTGTGTAAATGAAATGCTCTTGAGTGGTGATGATGGGGGTAGGATAAATTTTGGATTTTTCATCTCAAATGTCTAATTGATATTGTATTATTTATTTTACTCTGAAGGTTTGGATATTGTATGACTTACATGGGAGCTAAGTTTGCCAATTGTTGACTTAGTTGTTAAATTTGGTCAAACATAATATTATTTTGGTCTTGAGAATATTGTTGTGATATAGCTAAATTTCCTTTGCCAAGGTTGATATGAGAGAAATTTGGATTGGGGTTTTGACAAGTGGATTTTAGATTTGATTTTTTTTGGTCAATAGGATCACTGAAATTAACATGTCCTTCATTTGAAGGGTTTGATATTTATTACTTATTATGTTACTCAAGTTTTTAAGATGATAATTTGTAGGAAGATTAGCTCATATTTATATGAGTTACATGAGGATGTCATCTTTGTTTTCAAACATGAAGTGGTCTACTTGAGCTCTACCTTGTTATTTTAAACAATTCATTGGTGTCATCATTGTACTCACTCTATTTTACAAGGCTACCATTATCATCATCATTATTTTAATCTTGATTAAAAGATACAAAAAAGGAATGGATTCTAATTAAAAATATTTTTAGTATTAGGGTCCCCATTTCATTTGGTTTGATATCTCATTTTAGGTGTCATTGATTTTGTTTGTGTTTGCTTTTAATATATTTTTTCACAAGGGGGAAATAATAACATACATGCAATAACACCTTATGCTATTCAAGTAAGATGTATAATTATATAGTGGCCAATAAATATATCTCAAGGGTACAATGTGGGTAATCTTAGGGAGTACTATTTTCCTGGCACCACTACAATATTGCAGTTAGATGGATATTAAGCTAGGTTTATAGAGGTTATCTATGGAAGTCTTTGATATACCTTGTAGTACAAGAGGCCCAAATCCATGATAAAAGACTGATATATAAGGCCTAGATATTGGTGTCCAATTCTACCTCACTTCACCTAATGTTTTATTAGGCTTAATCAATAAAGAAAATATATCCAAAAAATATTTATAGTCCGCTGGAACATAGACTTTGGATAGTGCTTGGTGATGAAATATAAATCACCAAACCCCTAAAAAATAAAAATAAATGTACAAACCATTTTTATTTTCCAAGATCACTTTACGACATGATGAAAAAGCATACATGGGTTAACCTTGGGATACATAAGTGATCTAAATATTTTTATTCTCAAGATTGCCTTACAATGTAAGAGAAGAGCATAGGTGGGTTATGCTACACACATAAACAACAAAATATAAATAGACAAGAAAATTAAAATTTCATTTATTTATAATTTATAGATTATGTGTTTATCTCATTTGAGTGCAAATCTTCTTCTTATGATGTAGATGCCTAAAAATAATTAGTAGTTTTGATGTCAAGGGATTTTTCACATGATGTTGTCTCCACTCAAAGATAATTAGTAGATAAAATAGCAATAAAAATCCTTACATGTTAAAAAAATGATGATCAAACATTAAAAAATTGAGAGAGATATTACAAAAAAACAAAAGCACTAAACAATAGAGTAGACATGCTAAACAATAGAGCATAAATGCTACACATGATAACAAAAATGCTAAACAAAAAAAATTCCAAATAGTAGAGTAGAAACACTAAACAACAGAGAAAAAAGGCTAAGCAAAAAATATCAACATCAAACCCAACAAAAAATGCTAGGTAGAAAAAAAATGTCAATGTTTAAAAATTCCAAAGTTTAAACAAAAAACCAAAGCTCAAAAGGAGCTTGATTGACACCTACACAAAGAGAAAAAATACTAGAACATAGGACAAAATCACTAATCCCAAAAACAAGAACACCAAGGTAAAAAACATACACATTATTGTCTTAAAAGGAACACCAAAACTAAAAACAAGTCAAATGACACCTACACAAAGAATAAAAACATTAAAACACATGATAATTATTTTATTTTTGAGAATAAGAATGCTAAAATATAGAACGTAAATGCTATTAATTAGAAAAATAAAAAACATGACATAAGATGACAAATATAATCAGATCTTCAAAATAAGAAGACCTCAACGTGATTCAAGAATACCGAGATGCCTACTAAAAAATAAAACAAGTTAAAAAACTATTTTGAAATAATTAAAAAATTGTAATAAACAAAGGGGTGTCCAATTGGGTGTGCTATAAATGAGTACGTGAGATCTAGAGTTTGTAAAAAATTTATAACTAGTTCTTACTCTATATTGAACATAACCTTAGATTGAATGAGTAAGGGAGCCAAAAAATACCTACATTTACCATGCAAATATTTACCTTGTTGAGTATATTTCATTGTGCTTGTGATGGATTATGGTTGATCAAAGAACCATGAAATATTTTGGCAGCATGTACTTGTGAAGAACGATTGTTTCATTGTAAAGATGACAATTTTTTTATGTAGATTTTAATCCAAGATTTCGGATGTGAGAATGAAGGATGAAGGGTGAATTTATAGATTTTTAGATGGGTGGATGAATGGTTTAGTTTAACTCTGAGTTTAGATGGATGAGATTAACTCACTCGATATGGGGTTTGTATTTTTTGATTTTTTCTAAAACTAATTTAATTATTTATTGATTTACTTAATAGTTGATGTGCATGTCAGGAATCCAAGAACAACAAACAGCTCTGATTCCTCTATTAGGACCCGGAAGCAACAATTGATTACCATGTATAAGCAACTTAAAATATGCGGAATTAACCAGAAGTAACAAGTAACTAGAATTCAGAAATAACACAGAATATGAGAGACAATACACAACTTGTATTAATACTCATCCAGAATGAAAATACAATAAAGAAGATGCCACTTCTTCTCCACACCTCTCAGAGGCTTCCCACACCTCAAGTGTACAATAATTCACCTTCAAGAGCTCACTCTCTCTCTTACGGTCCCAACACACAACTCAAACACAGAGTTGGTGTTCACCTCCAACACAGAGTTGGTGTTCACCTCCAACCAGTTAGTATCAACACTGCCAGTACACTGAGTATACAAACATACTCAACTGAGTGCACAACACACTCCAAGTAGATCTCCCATGAACTGCAACAACCTGCAACCCAAATGATCTTACTTTGGAAGGGACTACCTTGCCTTCCTCTTTTCTCTCCAATCGAGTACACACTGTACTCCAAGTAGATCCTGCCTGATCTTGCTCCCTGTTGTGTTGCTGTCACCTTGATCTTGCTGCCACCTACAAATCAACTTGGTTCTACACACTTGCAAACCTAGACCATGCACACACATACACCTGCAAGTCAATGATCGTACTTACCCATGTAGATCTCCAAATGTGGCCTTGCACACCTGCTGACCAAGATCATACATACATGAAGAATCCTTCTGATTCTCCAAACCAGCACCCACACTTGGTACTGTGGCACTAGGAGGAACACACCATGCTCTCTTTAATCTGAAGGAGCTAAATTTTGCTCTCTTACTCTCCAGCACACGCTTAAAATACAGCCCATGAGTCTATTATATAGATCTCATGCAAACACTAATTAGACATCTAATTAAAATAATTAGATCTGCAGCTCGAGAGTATAATTAGCCCTCAACATGCAAACACCTGGTTCATTAACTAACTATTCATAAAATGGCAGTTTTGAACCGCACAAGTGACCAATGTTGGTCCCTGTCTGCCTGGAGGTGATCGACATCGACCAACTTCTGACTAATGTCGATTGCTCTTCTGTCTACACCTTATCGACATCAGTTGGCCTGACCGATGCTGGTGTCTGTGACACTCAACAACCTCTTCCTCTATTTGCATCAGTGAAGCTTTTAGCTCCACAACCTAACAATCTCCCACTTGGAGATAAACAGTTGCACTATACCTGTACCTGTATCCCATCTAATCTATTTCCTGGCTTGTATCCCTCTTCAAGCTCAACCTTGAAGACCAACCACCACAAAAACTTGTGGTGCACTTCCTATCATCCAAGTAACCTGCCGCATCCACATCTAAAAACCCATGTAGAAAAGAATTCGACCCTGCATAACATGAATCCCTGCTGCTGGTCCCTCTTAGATACCTGAGAATCCACTGAATTGCCCTCCAGTGCTTCTTTCCCGAATCAGCTCCAAACTTTTTGACAACTCCCACTGCTTGGGAAGACTTAGGTCCAGTACGCATGTACTTAACCTCTTCATGTGAATCAAGACACTATTCATAGAACTGTCCAACCATCGGCGTGCTAACCGGTCTCACACAATCATCTGGAGACAAAATCAACCTATGATCTCCATGTCTCTAGAACACACTTATGCCAAATAATTTCATTGCTCCAAATTCCTCATGGCAAACCACTAAACTAACCTTACCTTTAGCTCAGCAAAACCCTGTATGTCTGAACCTTCAACTAGCATACCATCCACATACAGAAACAAGATAATGTTGCAACCATCATCCACCCTGGTAAGACAAACACAATGGTTACACTGACATTGACTAAAGCCCTGCATTGTCATCCACCTGTCAAAACCTGTACCATTGTCCTACAGCTACCTCAAGACCATATGACCTGGCCTTCTGTCTCACATGTCCATTCACTCTATTCTTCAACTAAGGTATCCATTCGTGTCTCAATACTTTCTTCTGAATGGCAACCCTACAAAATGTCCCGTTTGGTTCTACATCCTATTCCTACCATGCTCCCACTGTTTCCTGGATCCTTCCTTCTCTGCAGTGAGCAACGAGTATAAAGAAGAGGAACAATGAATTTGAGGCTTACTTACCCTTTTAGTCTTCCATATGGGCATTTGAGACTCCATGATAGCTTGCTATCCACCCAAAATCCATTATAGTGACCGACCTTGATCACCACACAGTCTGCATCTGACCGACATTAATTCCATGCGACTATCCTAACTACTGACCCCATCGACGTCGATGTCTTCTTGCTGCCGACGTCAGTCCTCCTGATCGATGTCGGTCTTACTATTGCCGACATTGGTCCTCATGACTGACGTCGGTCTTACCCTGCCCGACACCACCAGCTCCGGTCTGCACATGACCAACATCGGCACTTGTCTATTCAACGCCGGTTCCTCCTGACCAACATCGATATCTATGTTCACCTGTGAGTGATGACTTTTTACTTGTGAGCTCTCTTTGGATCAAATCCCTATCTAAACTGCTTTGCTCAGAGTTACTCAGCCTTCTCCACTTATCTCTATCTGCCATCTCCTCCATGAACACCAAGGCTTTCTAGTTCTTAAGTCTATCAAAGACATCTGACTTCTTCTTAATAACATGCATCTCCTTCTTGCTCATGTGACCAAGCCTACAAAGCCACATCTCTACAACAGAAGAAGAATCAGTAATATAAGCAAGTGGATAAAGAGTACTTGCTTTCTTACCACCAACTAATTCAAGTGCATCCACTGTGAGAGTTCTTGTGCATCTCTCAGCACCCAAATTTCTTGAAGAAATTAGCCACATCTTCAAGACTGGGACCTACATGACCTCCTTCAACACCCGTGTGTTGTCCGCTTGCAATTTCAGCTTCACTTCCCCTTTGCCAATTCTTTGGCAAGGCACACTAGCCCCTAAATAAATATTTCTAAAGTCTCCAAAGACCTTAACATGGAAAAATACTCTATTTCAGACTGCATGGAAAGAGGCAACATAATCTATAAAACAAGATTCTACTTTATCCAAGATACATACCAGAGCATCATGTGCAACAACACCTATAACATCTGCTTCTTCAGTTTCTTCATGCTGATCTTCTACCAACCAACAATCTTTCTTTACCTACTCTTTCTTTCCATCACATCGTAATTGACCATTCGTGCTTTTTAGTTCCTCCATTCTTAGCTTACTTTCTTCTGCCATTGCTGTACTCCCACTCAATCAGAAACCCCTGAGAGTGACCTGTAATCAAACACAAACCTGCTCCCTATAACCTTAGCTCTGATACCACTTGCCAAGAATCCAAGAACAACAAACAACTCTGATTCCTCTATTAGGACCTAGAAGCAACAATTGATTACCATGTATAAGCAACTTAAAATATGCAAAATTAACCACAAGTAACAAGTAACTAGAATTCAGAAATAACACAGAATATGAGAGACAATACACAACTTGTATTAATACTCATCCAGAAAGAAAATACAATAAATAAGATGCCACTTCTTCTCCACACCTCTCAGAGGCTTCCCACACCTCAAGTGTATAGTAATTCACCTTCAAGAGCTCACTCTCTCTCTTACGGTCCCAACACACAACTCAAACACAGAGTTGGTGTTCACCTCCAACCAGTCAGTATCAACACTGCCAGTACATCGAGTATACAAACATACTCAACCAAGTGCACAACACACTCCAAGTAGATCTCCCATGAACTGCAACAACCTACAAACCAAATGATCTTACTTTGGAAGGGACTACCTTGCCTTCCTCTTTGCTCTCCAACTGAGTACACACTGTACTCCAAGTAGATCTTGCCTGATCTTGCTCTCTGTTGTGTTGCTATCACCTTGATCTTGCTGCCACCTGCAAATCAACTTGGTTCTGCACACCTGCAAACCTAGACCATGCACACACATACACCTGCAAGTCAATGATCTTACTTACCCATGTGGATCTCCAAACGTGGCCTTGCACCCCTGCTGACCAAGATCATACATACATGAAGAATCCTTCTGATTCTCCAAACCAGCACCCACACTTGGTACTGTGGCACTAGGAGGAACACACCATGCTCTCTTTAATCTGAAGGAGCTAAATTTTGCTCTCTTACTCTCCAGCACACGCTTACAATACAGCCCATGAGTCTATTATATAGATCTCATACAAACACTAATTAGACATCTAATTACAATAATTAGATCCGTAGCTCAAGACTATAATTAGACCTCAACATGCAAACACCTGGTTCGTTAACTAATTGTCTGTGAACTGGCAGTTCTGAACTGCACAGGCGATTGACGTCGGTCCCTGTCTGCCTGGAGGTGACTGACGTCGACTGACTTCTGACCGATGTTGGTTGCTCTTCTGTCTGCACTTTGCTGATGTCGGTTGGTCTGACCGACGCCGGTGTCTGTGACACTCAGCAACCTCCTCCTCTGTTTGCATCAGTGAAGCTTTTAGCTCCACAACCTAACAATGCAAGCATAAATCAAGGAGTTAAGTGATTGAATTTATTAATGAGTGGGTATATTTCTTTTTAAATGAACAATCAATATGGGCAAAGATAATTAACATTTATTTATTTATAATAATTATGTGTGCATGGAATTAGTTAAGAGTGAATTAACTAATTAATAATGATTAATTATCTAATTATCTATAGGGTGTAATTAGGAATTGATGAACTAATAAAATTTGATTAGTTAGTTAACTATTCATGTAGTGATGTAATAAGATTAAATGGGGTTGATTAATTGAGATGGTGTAATTAATTAATTAACATGGTAATGTTGGTGTGAGTTAATTAGGATGCATTGATAATAGAATTAGGGTCAAAAATTTAAGGTGTCTACACTACTGATAAAAACATTTTTTCTTTGTTGCCCCATTTTATGACAATCACTATGTAGTTTAGTCCGTGCTTGTAGTATATATAGATAAATTTATAGGATAATGTAAATTAGTAAAACATCCTAGATGGTATCATAAATCATCATTGATTGGTTTGAATACTCTGATTGCCATTGAAAACTATGTGTTTTACAAATATTAAGCATTTGAATTGATTCTATTGTCCAATATTTTTCCAAGCTCTTTCAAACTCGTATATTTTATGAGTGCACAACTATTTGTGCACCATTTATGCATTAGTCAATCATGAAGTGATTCTAATGTTCATGACCACAATTATAATGAAATATTGATTTCTATTAAAGCCAAACATAGATCTAATATATTTTTTACAAAGGCACAACAATTATATGACATCTCAATATGAAATGTAGGATCTAGATCTAGTGAGAACAATTCGAGAGTTGGTTTTTTAATCTAATTGTAACTATTCCAAACATTGTGATTAAGTCTAGTAGACAACTATAGGAAGATACATACTGATCAAAGGTGTTTTGGGGTGAATATATACCAAAAAAGTGTATCAAATAAAGGAGTTTTAAGGCATCATTGATCTTTCCATTTATGTTCAAATCTGCATAGTCCTACGTGCATGGTCTTATCCAATGTGCATGCATCCTCATTCACTTCATCATGCACCTGGAGCTATCTTCAAACTCTGTGAAAATTTGTTTACCACATCCCAAAAACCTCTATGTGCTCCTCATTTTGATAATTTTATGTGCAGATTACATCTTTACCTTGAAATTATCATACTTTGTCAAATTGGTATGATGTCATGATTTGGTATTGAGTAATAGTATTTATAAGACATTTAGGTTTGGTATAATTTATTTATTATTATATATTTATTCATTTTCATTAATTTTTTTAGATAGGTACAAGGTTTTAATTAGGGTCCCTAGCCCAAAATAGAAAGAGTTTTACATAAAACCACCCATAGGCATAGACTCGAATACAACATAAGGCTGAAAATAGCCAGAAACCATGGTACAAGATAACTAGATACAATAATAACCAAAAGGAAAAAGGAATACATAAAGCAGGCCTAACTACTACCCAAAATGAAATTCACAAATATCAGTTATTGGGATAATAATCTAGTGAATTAGACATCTTACCTTTTTTACCTTTTTTATTTTTAACTTCCTTCCAAATTTCATGCTCAACATTTACAAGAATTAATTGTTTATTTGAATGCTGCATTTTTAAGGTAATGTTCTCACATAAATCCTTGTTTGAGTATGAATTCTTAGATTCATGTCCTCTTTTAATTCCTTTGGTTGGTTATTTCACATGAGAGGTCTGAGCAGTTTTCATTACCTCTTCAATGTGCACTTTTTCATTAGCTGAATCAATGTTTTCTTATCTCTTGCTATCCTCCATTTCTGATGTAACTTATGTTTCAAAAATTAATCTTCTTCTACTAATGACCGATCTGGGAAACTCCATTTATTTGATTTGGATTTTCCTCCCATCTTCTTTGGTCCATGTGAACGCTCCTTAAGATAAAGTACAAAAATATGTCTTGGTAATTTGTAATTATGGCACCTAAAAGCCATATTCTCATATTCAAGAATATGAACATGTCAAAAGTGACCATATTTTAGAATGATTTTATCAGGTACCCCTTTTCTCAAATTGATCTCAACACAAATACGAGCGTAAGTGCATAAAACCACAATATTCCACTCAATGTGATGCCTAAGGAATGACCCCAAAGCATTAGATATATCTTTAAGATCATTCCAGAAATGAAGAGTAAAATTAGGGATATGAACACAAACTAGCATCTTAGTGATTAAGAGAGTGACATGATTGAAATGCAAAAACCAAAGGGTTACAAATAGGCCCACCATGCCCCAAAACTAGGGGCCTTCAAAGATGCATTTCTAATAATCTTGAAAGTCTTGAAAGAGGACAATGAAGAAACCTTTAGAGCATAGATAAATTTCACATTTCTTCGCCCAAGTCTCATGAACCCATTTATATAACACATTTGAAGATGGCCATGAACCATTAAATCTATAAATGATTGTAGCTTCAGCCAAAGTTAAAATATTCATCCACTGACTAATTTTCAATCTCTACAGAGGGAACATCCTTTGCTTGATCAAAAATATAAACTTGAGGAGGTGGAGAATTTTTTGACAGGTTTGGCAAGGGGGCAATATTTCTAATTGCATCTTTGAAAGTTGCAGGTTTTGAATTAAAGGAATGATTTGGAACAACTACCCCACCTTCTAACTTGGAGGTCATACAAACAACCAAATATTTCCCTAATAAATAAAAGGACAAGGGGAAATATTTTGTAACTCCTTACTCTAGAAAACTAGACTCTAACATTCAGCTATAATACCTGAAGAGACCTCTAGCATATGTTTTAGCTCTAAAACCACCTCAAACCCTTGAACCCAAATACAAATTGTGAGCCTAGATAAGGAACATATCATTACTTGAAAACCTAGGTTTGTAGATGTTGGATTTGCTAGTCTTTTCATTTTATCAAACACTTTACCTCCATTCTCTAGAACCATTGAGTTTTGTATTATTAGGTCCTTCTTAATGGATAACCCGTAAGACCCAACATACTTTGATTGATCCCCTATCTCTACCATTGATAACATGGATGCTAATTGAACCAAAATTAGATGCATTTATAGGTCCTGTGTGGTCATTGCCCATATAGATGCCTCTATTACCATTTTTGCTAGGTAAAGTTGGATCTATCCATTTCCTTGAAACATCTCATGGGATGGCACTCTCTTGCATTTTCATAGAAATTTCTAGGGTGGTTGGCAAATACACTTCTTATAATCTAGTAGGACATTCAATCCTAAGCACTCCTCAAAATCCCTAAACTGTGATGCTTTGGATACATGGCTCTCCTCCTACACAGATACTGCCACTGCTACTCCAATCTTACAATCAACCCTAACCCTAGCGACACCCATCCTTGATCCTTGTCCTCATGATTGTCTATTGTCATTAATTTTTATAATTTGAGTCTATAGTCATTATTATTTTTTATTGTGGGTAAAAACTTTTTTAGAATAAGAAGCTATGAACTAGAGGGGGTGGCATTGATTGGAGCTATGAACCAATTTGGACATAAATGAGAGGCCCAAATCTCCTTTATAGATCACTAACCATCACCGATGTGATGCTATAGCCAACAACACCATGTATCCAACCACTTCAATCATCTGAACAATCTCCAATGACCATAACCGGTCTAATATGGGCTTTTAGAATTGAACCTAGGTAGAGCTCGACATAACCAAACCTCTTAACCAATCGACCCATATATCATTGGCATAGTTATTATTATTATTATTATTGTATTATTATATTTAGTTTTGTTTTGTTATTAATGTTTTTATGTCTATAGCTAATGAGCCATAATATTTATATTTTTTAATATTTTTTAGTTTTGTAGTTTTTTTAATTATTATAGATTATTTGTCAATACTCTTAATAAAAGGTTTATTATTTGAAAGTGTGACTATATTTTTATATTATGATTTCTTAGTTATTGTTTAATGTTTTATTAATTGGTTTATTTTGTGTTATAGTAGTGTTATAGAGTTAGGGTTTAGTTATTTTAGTGTTTTAGTCAAAATAAAATTAAGTTTGTTCCTATAGTCATTGTTAAATGTTATTGTTCAAAGTAAAAAGTCTCCCTATTGTGAGTGGATACATTATCATCCAAAACCAACATCTTTGAAAACATGTATAGAAAAGGTTTGTACCAAATTGACTATACCAAGAATAGTAGTAAATGTAGTGAATACCATTTATGTTGTTTGTGATTGGGTGGCAACAATCAAGAATAAAATCTATAAATGAAAAATTTAATGAGAAGCCCAAAACTTTCTATAAATAGGTGTATGTATTCCCTATTATTTAAGTGCTTCATAAATGATATGCCAATGAGAATCTAAAGACTCACTAGAAGTCAAAGAATGAATAATTGTGTTTTCATATGTAGGTTATCACTAGAAGTAGTGTTTTAAGTGGTATGCTATTGAGAATCCCAACACTCGCTATATGTGAAAACATGAATAATTATGTTTACGTATAGAGGTTATCACTAGAAACAAAGTGCATATTTGATATATTTTTTGAAACATGTGTATTTTGTTTCTAGTACACTTTGGTTCATGTCCATATGCCTACACTAAAGGTGAAAATGTTGGGAATATAATTTTAGTATGTCATAGCTAGAATAATATTATTTAGTGTGAGTTGTACGCATTGTCTGTAAAATCTAACTTAATATAATTTGAGTTTCTTTAGGAGATAGATTCATACTCCTATTTTATATGAGAAAAAATATGTATAAGAACATAACTGATCATTGAATAAATGAATTAAGCTTTCTGTGTGTAATCTAAGACCAAAATAATACTAATAAGTTTATTGCATGGTATGAAACTTCACTGTGCTCAAATAATCTTGAATGTTTATTCTTAGCCCATTTATCTATATAGCTACATTTTCTTCGTCTACTTCATTGTGACAAGAATACATAGTAATATTCTATAAATCCTCAATGTAATTCTCCAAACTAAGCTCTCTTTACCTCAATTTCTATACTTTACTCAACAATTATAATTAATAATCAAAAAGTTTTTTTTTTTGATTTATCAACCATTACATCCCATTGAGTGATCTTATAATTGGCTCTTCTATTCCTCTAATTTTGTGTAGATATTAAATGCTAGTATTAGACACTTTACAATGTCACTTTTGAATTACCTTCACCATACATGTCTTGTGCATACATATATACCTATTATTCACCATTCTCTCACATCCACATGTTTACTATGAGTTTGACCCTCTCATTTTATTGATAATCACCTACATGAACGTCTCAGTCTATGTGAAACCAACTAAATATCTTACTTAGACACCTATAGATCATCAGATTTGTATTCTTATCTCTTGGACACTAATGTTAGGCTTAAATAATTTCATCGATGAAACTGGCTTGAGGGCAATGTTATTGACCCTCACCCATGAACAACTATTTTTAAAAATTAGATCATTCCAATAGGTTAACCCATTTTCTTAGTCTATTTTTGGCATGAGAAATTACCCAAATGGATTTATATAAATATAAATCAATCCCACACTTAATACTCACTTGGAACTTATCTATCAAGAATCTATACATTACTACACATTGAGAAAATCAAACCTATTCTTCTCCAATTTAAAATCAATCACAAAGAGCAATCATCAACCAAGTCTCAAACACTCAAATCCAAGTTATGTGAAATTATTATCAATTATCAAAATCCAAATTCTAGGTGAATTCATATAAAAAATGAGTATAATTACATATTTATATCAAGGATAACAACTATATGCGGATTTAAATTTGTTTTTAGAGTATTGGATACATAGGAAATGATCAATCATCAATGAGGTGATTAGGGTTAACTTATCCTATTAGACTTCCTAAGTTTTTATAGGTTTGTAACCTTCAAAAGTGGACCTAGTGTTTCAAAGAGAAGAATACCAATTTTTGGAATTATGCACATAGTCAAGCATCAATATTACACACACAAATGTATTAAAATTAGGCATAACTGATTGTAAAATCACAAAGATCCAAAAAAACTTAGAACAATGACATCAACCGTAGTTGCTAGCATTAATATTTCTACCCAACATGATGTTAGTGACCCTGCATGTGAGTATGTGTATGGAGTTGAGGGATAATTTTGTGAACATACCCAACAATGCATACATGTTATTACATAATGTGTACATGTTATTGTTATAATGTGTATGCATTGTGCTAAAAAAATGCGTATACATTCCTTTAATTATAAGAATGTGTATGTCTTATAGTAATGTGTACACATTATTATAATTAAAGTTAATGCGTACACATTAATTAAACTTAAAAAAAAAATTTAAATTCTCATTTCACTAAATTGCTCCATTTCATTCACATTTTTCTACTTGGAATTCATGTTTTCCCCTCTAGCTCTTCCTTTTCCCCTCTAGCTCACTTTTTGAACTCCAAATCACATAGAAATCATTGCTTTTGCTCCTAAATTCATGAGATTAATGATGCCACCATGAAAAAGAGGTAAGTTTTTTAGATTAAATCATTTTTTTGAATTTTTTGTGAATGATTTACATATTTTGATTTGTAATTTTTTCCCAATAGGTTAGTATGCTCTATCTAACCCTCCACTTAATCCTCTACCTAACCCCTCCACCCAACCCTCATAAGCCTCTACCCAACCCTCCTATAGTTCCACTATATACCCTAGGTAGTCAGAAGGATATAACCGCTCACTTAGTGGAGAACAAAATTGAAATTGAGTAAATAATTAGGATAATGAGGGAGACTACTTCGATAAACACCCACCACACCTATTTGGACGATAACCTAGAGTTTGTATTAGGTCAAGTTGACTTGATAATGAGTCAAATATATAGATAAAGGTCATATAGGGATAGTTGTAGGGATTACTATTTTGACAAATTGTCATCATATGAGGTGAAGAAGAAAAAATAAAAAAAGAACAAATTTATTCCTTATTTATCAATTGAGCCACCAATGCCCCATTTCTTGTAATGACTAAACATTTCCCATCTATCGATGCCAACATAAATTGATTAAAGCCAATTTTTGGGAGTGATGGTGGATGGTGTTTGAATATCTACCTTATAATAACCATGAGGTCCCTTTGTACTTTTTGAGGAAACTCTATTATGAGTTTATCCTTAATGAAATTCCAAACTAATTTAGCTATGGTGAGTTTCAGGGTCGAGGGAAAGGCTCTACATAGGATTGACCAGGTGCACATCATGCACCTAATTGGCCTAGAAGGATCCCTATCAAAAAGCCACTTCATCTAGAGATTCCCTCTGCTGTGAAGGAAGTTGTGGAGATAGATACTTTGCATGTGCTTAGTGCACTTACTGATACACTCATTCATCATATGAGTAAAATTTTAGAGATAGATCCTTAAGATACTTTAGCTAGTGGTCATACCTAACCCCACCCATGTAGATGTTGTGGTGCTATATGCATTGGACATTCAGATGATGATGGTGACACTTCAGGGGGCTTGGATGATATGGTCCTGATTGATGAGTTATTGGCACACATGTTTGGTTTTGATACATCTGGAGTTTATACAAATGCATGTATACTTTATATAAATTTCATGTTAAATTTTTAAGTTATATTTACAAATTAAAAAGGTAAAAATTAATTTGCACATTTAAATTGAATAATATATATGTATTTTTTTATGTTCTAGGAGGAGAGGTTGCCTTTGACATCAAAATTTCAATTTACTGAGCTAGGTAGTGGGCCAACCCCCAATACATCTATCCATGTCAATACAACACCATATACATTTACAGAGGTAAAATTTCAAGTGAATATTATATATCATAGATGTACATTCATACACCTTAATTGCATCATTGGTAGATTTTATGTAGGAAAATATAATATACCTAATATAATTTTTTTGGAATTTTTACTGTTTGATGTATTAACATGGATTGGTGTAGTATTATAAACTCATCCTACATCTCAATTTTTTTGCTTTTATTTTGAATTTCAAACTATGTTTTCAATAACCAAAATAATGAGTTAAATTTTTTCTTGATATCCCATTATATGTAGTTCCCATAGCAGGTTAATCCCAATCAGTAGGATTGAATGTGTATATATATATATATATATAATTCATTTGATAAAATTTATTTGGTACAATATATTTCTATCAATTTCCCAATTGAGCATAACATGTCTTCATTAATATACACACCAGTCCTTTCTTTTAAATACTAGCCTCATAACAAGCCACTTGATTCCTTGTTATCCTAATCACATATAGCAGTTCAATATCTATGATCGATATCTAAAATGGTCATATCTGGCAATTAAATTCCCATCAATTCTAGTCGAGCATAAAAATTTCATCTCTATCTATGTAGTTATAAATTTATATGGCATAACCTCTTGATCCAATTATACATAGTGAATTCCAATTTCCAACTAGACTCTAAATATTTATTTATATAGAGAGGTAGGTCAATCCCATTTGAAGATAAACCCTTAATCTTGATGGGGAATATTGGGTTGATCTATCTCCTTATCTATCTCACTCTCAGAATATTCATAATCTTTATATTTAATTAGAATTTACTTGATCCCACTTTGCCAATGTTATTGCTTCTTATGTTTCATAGTCTCTCAATAAAAAATAGTGGGCTTGGATTGATAGATGCTCAATCCCAATTGGGGATAGTCATTTGATCCCATTTGATAAGATCTAGTATGCCCTCTCTATTAGTAGAGATATATAGAGTAGGCCATTATATCCCATTGGTTTTTTTGGATATTGTTGACTATAAACTATAGCCTATATGTATATGGCATAGGCCTTGTGACCATATATAAATAGGGGACCTTAACCCCATATAGATAGATGGGGTTGAGTAGTTTGTTACCACCACCTACTTAGGGGGGACAAACACCTAATATATCTAGTTGGGGGAGAGGGCATATCTATATCCATGAACTTTCCTCACTCGAGTGACATGCCGACTCTATAAGACTATAACACCTTTCATCAAGAAAGTCTGCCTAAAATGAATATCGAGTGTCGACAAGACTATAACACCCTTTGTTGACCTCAACCTACTTGCATTGTATACTTATAGACCTTATCTTGTAAAAATTGAGGGAAATATAAGGATAGATAGTTTACCTAATGTCACCCATAGGGAAACCAAAATCATATGCACTTATAAAGAAGACTGTCCACTCACTCTTATCTCTACATTATTTAGTTCTATTTTTTGTATGGTTCTTTATATTTTGATGAGACCTATTTTATAAGGTTATAAAAACTCCTAAAAGGATTGTATAGATGACCCCCCATAAAATCAACCTATCACTCTAGATGTCTTAAAGTGATTAAAAGTCAGTTTACAAACTTCTCAACAAACACCTATACAGGTTACTTGTCTTATTACAATGACAGTTTCTAAGGGATTTTTGATCACACCAATACTCATTTGGACTAAAAGGTAATGATTTTATATAAGTAAATTATTCAAGGTGTTAACATGACAATTTTTTTAAAACAAATCAATTTAGACACCATAGCTCATAGGACTGTCCTCAACTATACCAAGTCATTGCCTTAAGACAATTAGGCCTAATGACCTTAATCAGGTCAAAATCCAAAATACACCTCAGCAAAGCTATACATGCATCCAAAATAGTGTATATAGGTGTATCAAGGATATTTAAACACCTAATTTGCATTTAATGACTCAATTTTACAAAATTCACTCATAAACCCTCCCTCATTGGTTTGTCATTCTCCCTCATGAAACTAACATTTCTTTGCTTCAGTGTGGTGTTACAAGTCACATGTTGCACATATCCACTTGTCATATTCATACTTCTTGTGACCTCATTAGATTTTTTCATATCTTATGCAAGATTAAGTTTTTTAGCAACTTGTTTAATCAATGAATTGCCCAAGTTATTAATTATTAGGTTGTTTATTCAGCTGATGACTAGGGTGGACAATCCTCCATCATTGCAAGTTGAGATAGACTTGGGCATTGTTGCTAGAATATAATCTTCACAGGCATTCACCAAGGTATGTATATTCACTTGTAATTTTAAATTATAATTCAGTACTTTTAGTTTAATAATTTTATTATATACTTGGGTAAATATAACTTATATGCACAAATATATTATGTATGTACGGCTATCATATGATATTTGATAGTTTGTTTTAGATGACTACTATGGTAGCTTCTCATGTTTATTAAGCATTTGACATGCCTATTTATTTTAATAATTTTACTATATACTTGGGTAAATATAACTTATATGCACACATATATTATATATGTAGGGATATCATATGATATTTGTTAGTTTGATTTAGATGACTACTGTGATAGCTCCTCATGTTTCTTAATCATTTGACATGCCTATTCATGCAACTAAACTTAGCACTGACCTAGTTGATCATCAATGGAAAATTGATAAGAACCATGAGATTGTGGTAAGTTCATGTTTAAATGCTTTTTTTATTATAGTTTAGAATGAGTTTCTTAACTTGGTTTCATGTATACATGTTAATTTTAGAATAATTTTTGTATTTTAAAAGGTTCAGCTGCAAGCTATGAGCATAGTAGCCATAGCCTAACCTTGGAGCAATCCAAGGCATTCAAGATATCTCCACCTAAAAGTAAATAATCCTAAGGAGAGTCTTCTTAGAAGAATGCAAAGAGAGGGAGACTATTTGATGATTAGAATGTTGTAGATGATGTACTTTTTTGTATGCCTATATGGAAATGTATGCATTTATGGCATTGTACATCCATATATGATGTATTCACATAACATTAGATACTATGTTGTTAGACATGATGTAATGTTTTATATGCTTATATGGAAATGCATGTATTATTGACATTGTATGCCTATATATGGCATTCGTACATGACATTCTTATTTTTTACATAAATATTTAAGAAATCCAATGAAATAAATCTTGTTTGAATCACTTATGTTCAAAGTATTATGTATTATTTATTTTTAAGTATTCTTAAGGACTACAAATGTTATGAGATTGAGAACAACTTGTTAGGATAATGTTGCAAATTAGATTGGTATGACATAGCCTATAGTTAGAAAGATTGACATTTCTTGTTCTTAAAAAGCTTTGTTTCTATAACAATGAAAATGAAATAATAAATAAGGGGTGTTAAACCTATATTTTCATTAATATAATCCTATATTGGTGATTGAATCAGTCTTAGATTGGTAGTTGTTAGACACCTAGTCACTTATCTTAGTTTTTGAGTCTTGTGCTTGAAGTGGGATTAAGGGAAACATACCCTTATAAGAAATAAAGAATATTAATGATTACATTGGAATTATGTTTATATGATGATTCATAGGTATAGAGGAGAAGTCTACAAAAACATCGTTAGCTAGTTCTAAACCTAACTAATCACATTCACTTGTTATGGTTTGATTTGAATCTTCTTTCATAAGCAAGCTCCTCTTTTGACTCTTTAGGCTTAATAGCTTCTTCCACCTAGTAATTACTCCTTGTAATCTTAGTAGAAACTCATTGATTACATTGACCTCTCTCTATACATTCAAAACTCATCCTTTACCTCATTCACAAACTTCCTCTGAATCACTTTCTAGTTTCTTACTAGGCACCTTCTTTGGGTCTCAAGGACCAAATATTGGTCTATGTTTTAAGAGCTCAACCTATTGTCCTATATGGTCTTATATAATCATAACATACCTGGTATAACCCCCTTCAAGTACTCAAACAATCTTTGACTCTCATTCCACACCTTATGGACACAATTCTCTCTCAAGGATTGTAGACTTTTTTAAATTATATTTTGCCTTGTACAAAAAAGTAATGATTTCTCAAGATATTCTAATGGAATTTATAGGTAATTTCTATCTTTTTTATGTCTATGTAAAATTTCATATCCCATAACCACCTCTAACTATAACTTCCTTCATTAGCCTACCCTCATTTAGGCCTCATTATCCCTATTCCAAACCCTCAGTCCTAGAATTTGTAGACAATCATATAATCTTAGGTTAAAACATGTTTATTCACCTTGTACATGTATAGGGGATAAATAATATAAAGTTTTATTAAATTCCCATGGTTAAATCTCTCAAAAATGCCCAAACCCTAATCTAGGGTTTCCCATGCCCTATACAAACCCAAGGGCCTAAATAATTCCATTTATATTGAGCCACAACATTCCAAAGGACAAAATTTCCTTCAATAGGTCTTTTTTTACCTTACCTAACTCATCAAATCATTAGAAAGTTATTATCAACCCTCTTTTCAAGTGGTTTAGCTTGATTTATGTTAGATTGTGCTTTCCTTTGTAGACTGTGTAGGGTATATTTAAACTATGTCACTTCAAAATATTTCTAAACTTCACTAAGGGAATCATAAAACATACTCATGACACCTAAAACATCTCATAACACCTTTCCAATGATAAAAACACCAACTTTGCCTTTATGCCTTTGAGACTGCGTGTGGGGATTACATGAAGTTTGGAGTGTGAACACCATTTAAATGTGTTTAATAGGTTTAAAACCATCTTACCATACTTATAAAATAATTACCTAAGCTTTAAACCCTTAAACACACCTTAACACTCCAAAACATATGCCTACATGAATAGTGACCATTATGAGACATAGAGGGGACTGTGACAAAACAACGCGCACTTACACTTGTAATATGACCTTACCAAGATGATTTATGGGTATATTAGGTCAGTAGGACAAATATTAATAAGTTTAAAGTCATTTGGATATGTACTTTGTCCTATAGACCCTTTTTACCACAATTTACCTTGAATTGCCTGCATGCTTCTTTCATGCCAAAACTTGTCTTTATTCAAAAAATTTCATGAAAATCATGAATGTGATCCATTCCATGGGACAAGATATTTTAAAACATCATATTATATGGATTTAAGACCTCTCCGAGGTCTAAACTGCTTCCTAGTATCCAAAACTGACAAAACTTCATTTGGTCTCCATTAACTACCTTCTTGACTGCAAGAGTATTATGTCAAAATAATGGGAACTTGCACTATTTATACGACCTTGAAGACAAGGAATATTTTAGTGGTGAATATTTGTACTTTGGCAAATTTTACATTTTGTCAGTGTGTTTTTTGGCGATTTCTATGCCGTTCCATGGTTTCCTGGTCGCCAAGCTTTCTTGGGTTTTGTGATTGCCTAGCTTTGTAATCGCCAAGGCAAATGTTTTGTTTGAGTTTCTGCCTGGCAGTATTCACCTTTCACGCAGCTGACCAGGTAGCGCTTAATGTGGAATGTTCGCCGGGTTTCACGTTATGGGAAGTGGAGGAGTCGGCTCGTTTCGCCAACACACTTTCATTTGTAATATGTATAAATCCGAATTCAAGAAAATAGCAATGAGACATTCAATAACCCTTTTTTTTCCCAAAGCGAACAGTATAGAAATAATCTATAAAATAAACATTTAAGTATAAGTTATACTTTAAGTTATATTTTATTTATATACTTTCAGGGTGTTTGAGAGGGGTTTCGGACCGCTAGGAGCTATAATGCAAATTCTAGGTTTTGGTGGATCCTATCATATTTCAAAGTTAGTCATATTCCAGGGTTTCAGGGTTTCAAACATAGCCATATTTTAGGGTTTCAAGATTTCAAGGAGACATCATAGGAGGTATGAAGGCTGCATGAAGGGATGTATGCGTGATAGAATAGTATGAAAATATCTCTCGCAAAGTGCCACAAGCCGATCCCACCCCATTCCCAGTGCCCAAAAAATTAAAATTTTACTATGATTATTATTTTTTGTTTGCCAATGTATAATTTTTTTGTGGTTTTAAAATAACACAATTCGCCCAGATTTTACACATTGTTTGAGAGACTATGAATGATTCGCCAATGGAGATTATTATTTTTTCTTTGTAAACTATTTTTTTCGCCACAAAAAATAATTTTTTTTGTCAGGTGTTTTACACATTTCGCCAATTTTTTACACCTTTTCTAAAGGAGGGGTTTCTTAAAGTATACCCTACTTGAAGATGACCCAATGTACTATTTATGCACACTAACCTAAAGGATGTACTATAGGTGGAAGCTTTTGACTGTGACTGAAGCATTAGGTGTTCAGGAACATTTCTCAAATGATCCAAGATGCCACTGATCTTGAATGCTTATGGAACCTCAATGAAACACCATAATTGGAAAGGAAACATTAATTTAATCTTTATTGATAGTATCAACCCTTCCAAAACCAACTATCTTTCCTTTATATGATAGAGTCCCCATTAGGTGTTTGATTGCTTCATGGTTGTATTGAGGTGATGTACAGACTAGGGTCATGCTTGAAGGTGTTTTTAAAAATTTATATAGGTCTCCATTAGGTGGAAAACCAATCCTCTTATTGGTTTTCCATGAATATCCCAGTCATTAAACTCCAAGAAGCATGTGTCTCACTCTATTCACCATACAACCCTTTCACTAGTTTTCCACTAGGTAATTCACTTAGGTCTAAAAGGCCAAATATTGATCTAGGTTTTAAGAGCTCAAAATTTTATCATGGATGGTTTGAGGTGACATAATTATACTTTAATTAACCCATTTCAAGTTATCCAACTCACTCTAACATCCCATTTGACATACAAGGCTCATCTTGGGTTTCTAAGGCTTGTAGCCCCTTTTTTTAGACATTTCTCCTTGGTTTGACTAATCTATGAACTCTCTTGAAAACATGAGACCATTAATATATTTTTAAACCTTGTAACACTTTTAAAATATTCAAACAAAAATTTTAAAGGTCTTGAAACCCAATTCCAATGGCACTATCTTCTAGCCATGTGTATATGGTTCACTTGGACTATTAGGCCTATTAGACCTTTTTAGCTTATTAATGGCCTTCAAATAGAAAAATGACACTAATAGCACATATTATGGGAGGATAATGTCTAGTAATAGGTTCTTAGCCTTCCATCTAGCCCAATCAACAAACCTACCATGCATTCTAGGCTCAAGAATGCCCTTCCCAATACAAGAAAGATGATGATTTTTAGCCTAAATTTAGGCATGCATAAAACCAAACCTATAAGTCATATGGAGGAACCGTAAGATCCCTAATATGCATGGGAATACATATAATTTCATCTTTAATTTATTCTGAATAACCTATACTAACTATTAGTGGTATAAGTTGCAATAACAGGTCCTAAAATTCAACTTTTTAATAGCGAAGAGACAACTTATTGACTTTCAACTAACAATTTTGCCTCCAAGAGCGACATGTGAAAATCCACCACTTCAAGCACATCCATATAATCAAATTACATGTGATCCAAAGATTGTGACATCCAATTCCACCTACAAGTGCATTTTCACTATTGTTATAGAGCACAAAAACACTGACAATAAATATTATCAAAGTTAAAGCTACGATTTGAGAACTCCATTTTTGGTTCTTGTTGGATAAAAAATACCACTACCAACACATTAAAATGGGTGGATAACATCCATGACTAGGTTCTTGGCCTCCCACTTGTCTTGGTTGACAAACCCACCATGCATTATGGTCTCAAGAACACCCTTCCAAATATAAAAAGACGGGTTTAAGCCTAAATTCAACCATGCATAAAACCAAACCTGTAAGTCATAAGGATGAAACATAAGATCCCTCCTATGCATTATAAATCCATTTAATTACACCCTAAATCTAGTCTGAAACACCTCTAATAATAATCCATAATAAAAGTTACAATAATGGGTCTTAAAATGCATCTTTTTGACAATGAAGAGAACTTATTGACCTCTAACTAGCATTTTTCCCTCTCGGGCTGGTAGGTATAAATCCACCACTTTGAGTACATTTATATAGGTAAATTACATATGCTCTAATGAATGTGACATCCAAGTCCACCCACAAGTGAATTTTCACTACTGTTCAGGAATGATATACCAATGAAAATATGCAAATCAATGAAAATTGTGTTTGGTTTGTGTGTAACAATGGTATGTAATGCCATTTGAGGTAATTTTAATGCATTTGGTTTAGATAGAAGCCATTTAGATTGTTTTAAACAAGGATGTTTATGTGTTTGGAAGGATACAAGCATAAATAGACTTGTCATGAGAAATTGTTCAGGAGTGCAAAAATGCCAAGTACTTTTAGTAAGCTTCTCTTAGCTTCAAGAGTATGAAATTCTTTACTAACAGTGCCAACCGCATGAAGGTGGAAGATTATTTAGCAAAAATAACTTGAAAAAAATGTTAGTAAGTAATTAAAGATTAAATTTATGTACGTACTACCTAAAAAATCAAAAATATTTGGTAAAACTGATTACATCTCCATTTTACAAGTCAACATACCTATGTATTTCAATCCAATGAACCACTTGGAACTGCTCTAATATTGATATTATCAAGAATAGCTTCATGGTTTGACTCATGAACTTTCTATATATTCTTATTTCTTGGCCTCCTATGGTATTTTTGTAATTTAATATTCATTTCAAGAACCAAGTTTGAATAGTACAATATCTTCCTATGTGTTTCAAAGTCTTCAAACAACCATACATTTAAATTTTTTATAGGATATCATCGAAGCCAAGTTCCAGTGACTACCATAAACCCAGTGGGATAATCAATGTTTTCTCCATCTAAAATTAGGGAAGTCAATTTTTTATTTCCATATACACACCAACATAAGTAATAATCTATTCCCTCTTCATTATCCTCATATGTAATAACTATAAAAACATGGCTTGCATTATAAAAAAACATTTTTTAATGACACTATAAAGATATATAATGAGAATAAATAGTACATAAAGAATAATCTTCTACCTATCTACACTAGATCATATATATGGTCAAATTCATGTGATGATGTCATATATTTAAGTTACAATGTTGGTGGAACTTGATATGTGTTGATTGGAATTAGAGGTCTAAAACTCTAGTCATCCACCCACTCTTGTGACTCACACTCATTCAAAATAGAGTCCATGGATGCAAAACAAAAACATTCCAAGTGTTTCATATGAATAGTCTAAGAACCTACATTTGAGCTATGAAATGAGTGGAACTCACTTGAACCTATTAGAGTCATATAAACCTCATAGTTTTATAAGTTTTTTTCCTTCATTAACCAAAAATGTCTATGAATAGTATAATTCACTTGAGCACCATGACATATGTTCTCATTACACCATTCAACCATAGTTTTTGTATCGATCAAATTAGCAACATGGTCAAATTTTAACTCCTCCCTTATAATGAATCTTTTTACACATGCTCTAGCACTGTCATGCTCCACTTTTCCATGGCCAACCTTAGTGAAACTCTAAATATGTTTTACACCAATGGTAACGTGCATCTTTCTCAACCAATAAAACATAAGTGCATTCTTGAATTATGATGTGTAATTGTCTAACCAAATGTAATGTTGTTTGAAATTAATGTTCCTTTGAGTCAACTATCCATAGAATTTCTCAAAACAACCTTGTATATACTCTGTACAATGTGATCAGTCATCACTGATATATAAATGGTATTACATTAATATTTTTTGATCTTCATCTATACTATCATGTGCATGATGAATGTTATATGAATGATTATGTCAACTTGTGTTGAGTTGTAATATTGTGATTAAACTTCCATTTGTGATCTAAATGTGTAATTTTCAGCAAAGTTGACTAATGAAACAATATAATGAAGTAGGAATGTGTCCTTGCTTAGCTTAAAATGTTTATCCAACAATTTATCCCTATGTGTGTGCCTTATATACTCATAAATAATTTTCTTCATGAATTCAACCATAAATTATGAAACAAGTATCTCTTTCATAACAAGCATATACCTTTTATATTCTTTTCCATATTTTACTTGATAAGTCACAAATTTGTATTTTATCAAACCAACTAATTCCTATCCAATTGAACTTGTACAATCCTCATGGATACATTTTTTAAACTTTGGCAATCCACTGCAAATGCTACAATTTCCATCCAAACATGCTTTCTTATAAAAGAACTATCCATATGGTCTTTCACAAAAAAAAATTTGAATAAATTCCTTGGCTGATTTTGGTGGAAATTCTACACCACACTCTTGAAAAATGTTGTTAGTATGCAAAGTACAATGAATATGGTGAAAAACATCATAGTGCATTGAAAATTTAACATATTTCTGACAATAATAAGTAGTACATGTGTGATTTATTTATACATAAAAAGGCTTGGCCATATCAAAATATCTTTGACTAATAGCAATTTGTCGAAGTTTTTCCAAAAAATTAGAGTGCAATTGTGTTTGAGTCATATCCAAGAAATGTTTCAGATGCATTTCACAATTATGAGAATCAACTCTTATTTTCACTACATCTCTTGCATTGTAAAAAACCTTGTATTATCTTTTTCAAAATTGTGCAAGTAAGACTTTCCAAGCATCGGCTATAGCCTTGTCCTTTCATGGAAGTCTACCAGAGAATGCCTAGAGCTATTTAATATTGGGTTCATTAAGTCTTTCATGTCTTGCAATTGATTTCATTAATATTTTTTTATTTATATCAAGTGTTTGGATTATTTTTGAAATCAATCATTTTTTCCCTATTTCAACACTTACTACACAAGTTGTCATTATGCCAGACAACAATACAATCTTTGTTGCATGATTTTGGGCTTATAATATGATATGCATCATGTAGATTTTTAACAATTTTATCATTTTCATAATCCATGTTATATGTTCTTAGTCCTAATGTGTATATTTTAGGTCTCATCTTAACTAATTTCATCAATGAAACAAATAATTGACATCTTTGACTATCATAGTCCAATCTATGAAATAAATTATCTCAAATTTCTTGAGATAGTGTTCTTGAATGGCGGTCAAACATTTTTGTTATGCATTGGTTTCAAAATATTTTCATCAACTTCAATTAAGTACTTGTATTTTCTACACATATTTATTGAAGGTGTTGTTATTGGTGGAATACATTCAAAGGGTGTTTCAAAATCATTATATGTTTCCATGAAAGTTTCTTCATTGTTTGTTTCTTCATTATATGTTTTTATGAAATTTTCTTCATTGTTAATTTCATCATTATTTGAGTCCATTAAATTTTATTCATTTTTGGTGGGTAAAGTATCATGCATAAGTTCTTCATCAACAAAATAAAAAACTTTAAACTTTGAATGTGAATTTCCAACATTATCTAATTTATTATTGTCAATTTCATCATAGTTCAATTCAGTATTATGAATTTCATCATAATTCAACTCATAATTGTTAGTTTCATCATTATTCAATTCATTATTGTCAATTGCCTCATTGTATAAGGCATTTGTCTCATCAGGGTTAGTGTTTATACCTTGTCTGGAATGAAATACTTGCATTCATACCTTGTTTTTTTCTCTCAAATCTTCTAATTGTTCTGATGTTTTGTTCTTCAACTTCTTCTTGCTTGAACGTGAACTGGAGCCTATTTTGACAAAAGCAACCAAAAAAGTACTTTAAAATGTGGGGTCCAAAAAAACTAAAAAGAAAGTACGTAGAGAATATGCAGAAGATGTAGGGAATGTCTATGGGGACAACAATCTCAATTTGACATAAAATTAGATGTTGAAAAGTAAGTTTTTATTTTATTACAAGGAATGTGTATGTGTTATAAGAACGCGTACATGTTATTTGAAGTAAAACAAAAGCTATAAAAACAAGCACAAAGTCTCATATTCAATGATTAAAAGCCCCTATAATACTATAATATGATGTAATAAGACTCAATAAGACTATAATAGATGCATAAATACCTAATATGATGCAATAAAACTATCATACTATGTAATAAATCTCTAATACGGTGCAATAAAGCTATCATATGATGTAATAAGGTTCAATATGATGTAATAAGGCTCAATATTATGCATAAATCCCCAATATAATGCATAAACCTCCAATACATGATGTAATAAGACTCTTGATAAGACTATGAAGTAATAATACTATCATATGATGCAGTCAGTCTCAATATGTAAGATGAAATGAGCTAATTTTTCCCAAGATCCCATCATAGGTCCTTAAAAAACTAGGTGAATTCACATATTAACACTAATCACATTCATTAATTTATGCATTTTTGATGAAATCAAGGAACTTAAGGTTGTGTTTGTTATAAAATTATGATTTAGGGTTAGGGGTTTAGTGTAATGGATTTTTACATGTGTATATGTCATGAAATTAAACGGAACTATACATGTTCAAGTGATAAAATTAGGGTTTACAATCAACATTTCACAAAACTTGACCTAATATATCCCCTTTAATCACATCATAAACTCCAATTTAGGTTTAATGGGTTTAAATTATCCACATTTGCATTCGTATTTGCATTTTTAATTAAATTAGGTTCAGTTAAGCATACATCTTACATAGATTATAAAATCAATTAGGTAGGGGATAAATTTTTCCTAAATCACACCCTTAATTACACCAATTGACTAATTGGTTTAATTTATGATTTATAATTGTACTTAATTTTATCTCAAATCATATATCATGCTCTTATAGTTACGTCAAGAAAGGGTTAAAATTGGCTTCCCATGCATCCTTGATTGAATGAATCAACTCTTTGGTTCATTATATATATACACGATGACATTATAGGTTAATTTCACTTTAAATCACATCATGTATATAATTTAGAATAGGTTCATACATGACTTATTTTGACCCTAATTTCCCCCATAATTGAACTTTGTTGTGACACGTGTGTACTTCATACACTTTAAAGTATTAAAGTTATTAGAGATACATTAGGTCCTATAAGTTTTAGAGTTGATAATGCCTTAAGAGGCCAAATCCAATTTCATATCACCATGTGTACCTTGTACATGATCAAAAGTGTCAACACTATTAGAGGTGTCAGGTCTTATAAGCATTAAAGAGCTATCAGAGCCCTGTGAGGCCTGATCCAATTAGATACATCACCATGTGTATCTTGTACACACATATAATTATGTTAGAGATCTAATGTCAAGTCTTAAAAGCATTAGATTTGTGAAAGCCTTAGGATACCAAATCCAATCAAAGATTTCCATATGTAGGTCTAGTACACCTAGAGAAGTGTTAGAGTTATCAGATATGTACATACATTTTAGATCCCAAAATCATTAGAGATGTTAACACCTTAGGAGTCTTGATCCAATCGGAGATGGCCATGTATAATTCTATACACCAAGTGGCCAATTCAAATAGATAAGACTGATAGGTTGGGCCTAGCTCCACTATGTCATGTCATCAAAATTACTCAATGATCCAATCAATAATAAGAAACACTTGGAAAAATATGAACACATCTCAGATGCCATGAGGGCCAAATTTAGGCATGTGCATGCTGCACTCTCACATTTATTAGTTGACATGAGTGGAACTCATGATGTTTGATACCTAGATAGGTCTCATCAACTCCAACCAATCCAAATAAGGCCTATTCACAAATTTATCATACATACATATAAGCCAAAAATGTTTAAAGATTGAAATCGATCCCATCAACATGAGTATAGTAAATAATTCACATGGTGTGAGCCTCCAACTTGCCATTAATGTATGAAAATTTTCATGTAGATCCCTCTAAGGTCCCATCATAATTGATCAAGCACTAAATGTTATCAGTTTTCTATGTATGTATTCGAATTATTTAGATCCCTCTACCTTGAATTACCTCTAGATCCCAAAGTACATTAATATTAATTCCTACATGCACGAGAGAACATAATTCAATAATAGAATCTTCAACCTCAAATCCCAAGATGAAGCAAGAATTTTGAGATATACTACTTTTCCAATCCACATCATAATGTTTAAGCTCATTACAATGAAATATAAACAAGATAATTGAAGATATATATAAAATTTATAATCTTGGAACCTTTGGTGAAGGGGTGTATACTGGTACTCAACTCTGATCAACCATATATATGAGGTGATAAGTTCATCATCCACATGAATAATTATTGGGTCCCTCTAATCAGCATCATCCTTGAGGGGAAGTAGGTCTTAGATTTAGGGGACATTATCACCTTTAATGTATCTTGAATAAGCTCAATAGAGTTTGAGCTAGGATAACTTATACATATGTCATATTTGGTCAATGTCAGGTCTAGCCACCCTATATTTCTAAAGCGTAGCCATCCCTTAATGGTTTCAAACAAGGTACCTAGTGCATTTAGATATTTTATAAGCTATACATTCATCACTATAGGCACAACATCTTAAAACCACATCATCACTAATGGATACATGTGACCATTTCAAGTTTATTGAGCTCAAAACCACATCTTATACAAAACAAAATATGTACCCAACTTGACCAAAATATCAAAATATTTAATAAAAACATGTAACTTATACCCATCATCCTACTTTCCTATCTTACTATCCCAATTACATAGTAAGGTATAAAATGCTATAGTATTGATAAACACCAAGTGTTGTCTGGCTTGTTTTTGAGCTTGCAATTATTACATCCATGGTGCAACTAAGACTAGTCCCATGTCACTCTTGATATGAGGTGGGAATGTATGGAGTGGTTGATTGTTTTCCCATGTGTGATGGAGGCATAGATGAAGGAGGTGCATGGAATGGATTTGCCACTTAAACAAATTAGCTCAAAATTTATAAATAAAGGGGCCTAGTCAAAGATATCAAAGAAACAACAAAAGGTTAAGATAAGATTTTAGGTAAGTAGGATAATATCAATAAGAAACATGAAATTTAAGGGAAAGTAGGATTCTAAGCAAGTAAGGTAGTAAAAGAAAGACAAAATTTATTTTTTTAATGTTATTTCAAAACAATGCATATGCATTATGAAACATGTACAATTTATATAATGCATACAAATTATTTGAATTTGAATTCAAAACTAAGTCGTTAGGCTTAGAAATGGCTTGGATTTCTGAGCTAGAGGCTTGTGACTGTGCACCTACAGTCGAGACCGAGAGTTTTGACAAAAACCAACAAATTTCAACTTTAATCACCAAATACATTATAGATTTCAACATCAAAGTTTAAAAAATTATTACCGTCATGATGAGCACGCTGTTCTCTTTCCAAATATATTATTTTTATAATTTTTAGGCTATTTTAAGGGTTCAAACTATATTTATTTCTAACTACACTTTCTTTAGGCCACTACATGCTGCACATATACATACCTATTCATGTTTATGTAATTTTTTTCATTAATCCAAATTCAAAACAAATTATATGGTAAAAAACTAGGCCTAATTCTATACACATTAAAAAAAAAATCAAATTTCATTTTTTTTGAGATAGTTAGGTGGGGCCGCATGACTGACTATCCATTTTTTATCATCTTTCAGGATATACTTAATTTCAATTTTTTTAAATAAAAATATTCATTGAAAAAATATATAAAAAAATTCATAACAAACTAGAAGATATTATCTAAATATTCACCAAAGGGTTTCAAACAATATGTAATGATGTTAAGAAAATGGTGGGCTGCATGACCATCTATCTATTATTTTTTCTTGAAAAAAAAGGAGGTCTTCTTCAAATTTTAGATGTTTTACCTATTTATACTTAACCATTTTTCAAAAAAAATAGTTTTCTAGAAATTAGACTCAAAATTATACAATTCATATTTTTATACCATCTTTAAATTTTGAGTGTAGCCATCTCAAATTATCTACAAAAGTTTAAATTTATGAAATTTAAAAAAAAACATGTCCATGGGTGGCCCTTTTTTGTCCCCCAAATGTGTGCACTTACCCATGCATAAACATTAGTTCCCAATTTGAGTGAGATGTAGGTTTGATTCTATAACTTTCCCACTATCAAAAGTTAGTCACATTTAATCAATGAACCAAAAACCCTAATATTTTTTTTATCTCTTTAGTAGTTTCTATATATAACACATGCTACTTGTCAAATTAATTCCAATATTTTACATTCAAATTCATGCTTAATTGTCATACTTTATAATGTGAATTAAATTTAAGATTCTATCTCAATTAGGGTTGTACAATCCAAATCAAGGTAAAACATTCTAGTGAACCTAAATATTTATCTAACCATGTCTAACCCTAGGTTTCCCTTAGGATTTTATCTTTCTAGAGTTTTTGTAGGGTTTTAAATTTTTGCCTTAAGGTTTTATTTTGAACCCAATTTTTTCATTTTCCCTATTATTAAAAATTACACATGGTTATAATGGATGAACATAGATTTTATTTTTGACTCAAGCCATGACTGTTATCATTTCATATTTTTCTAATTTGATATGTGCAATTTGGATCAATCATATAATCAATTGGCTCAAAAATTGGCACAATAATATGCTTAAAATAATTTATACAAAATTTATTCATAATTCACAATGTTTTTATAGTCAATTAAATCTAATAACTACTAGATGAAAATAAGCATGCTTGACTCATTTCATTCCTCATTTATAATTTATATTGCTAACAATTATCATCCCATCTCTAGCATTCACCCTCAGATTATACTAGATTTAACATCCCATGTTGTTACAAGATGAAGGGGTAAGATGATCCATCCTATAGTATTAAATAATAAGCATCTACAAGTTCCTCCTTAACGCTATAGACCTCCCATAAGGATAACCAAAGGGCATGTCATCCTTGATCAATAAAAAAACACCTATACAAAGCTTTATCTATTAGAATTATTTCAAATGATGACTATTTATAATGATATCTTTTATGAAACATTAAGCAATAAATTTTTTCCAAGTGATGTAGAACCACCTTATGTTACCTCTATCATTAATACAATATGATGGATGAAGGAAATTATCTCTTCAAAAAAAATAACTTACCCCCTAATCACATTATAGATCAACATCTCCTATTATATATTCAAGTTCAAGTGAAAAATAAGGTAGTCGAAAGAGTATTAGTGGACAATGGACCAAGATTAAATATCTCTATAATATATCCTTCCTAAATTAATTTGGTATTAAAGCAAAATATCTTATTTACTTAGATATGAACATTCATTGATTTGATAATGTCCAGTGAAAGGTATTAAAACAAATTACATTGCATATAATTTTGGGTCCAACAATAATTCTTACAGTTTTTCAAGTTATGCCTAATGATCTCAACCACAAAATCTTATTGGGAGATCAGATTCATGAGATGAACTCAATAATTTATAATTTTCATGCATGCCTTAATTTTAGCTATCATATATATATATATATATATATATATATATGATAGCTAAAATTAAGGCATGCATGAAAATTATAAATTATTGAGTTCATCTCATGAATCTGATCTCCCCAATAAGACACACACACACACACACACACACACACACACACACACACACACACACACACACACACACACACACACACACACACACACACACACACACACACACACACACACACACACACACACACACACATGCCCTTTGGATTGAGAACCTTTAAAATATTATACAATGACTTAAATTGGGGATCATTATGTACCTCATATGCAACCCTCTCAAGAACATAAGGATGTTATTTCAAAAAATGAGGCATCAAAACCAATATGATATGGCCTCAAATATTTAAAAAAGTTTGGATTCATAGGACAAGGAAGGGATAAGCATGCATAAAAACATTATCCACCCTATTTTTACTTTCACTCATTAAAGAAGACAAGGTCTTGGATACATAAAAGGATAAATAACCAATAAGGATAAACCAATTATGCAAGCTACTATCTATCCACATTTATTCAAATCAAAACTAAATCTTACATGAGAAGATCATCATGCATCCACACTATAGTTGGTATACCTTGATGTCATTGATGAAATGGTTTCCTTAGAGATTTGAACATTAGATAAATTTCTAAATGATGTGTCTCGCTTAGAATACGTGTGGTAATATGAGGATCTCCCTTCACTCTATCATAATAATAGATTTTCTCACACAACTAATACACATGCATATTTTGGAAAGAACGAAGAGCCTAATGTAAATTTCAAAGTAGATGGCCCAATCACCATCCCTATTACACCATATGTGGAAGATATATCAAATTTTATTAATGAAAAAACAATAAAATTACATTTTGGAAGGGATAAATATCCAAGACAAGTGCTTCTAGGAGCCATGTTATAAGAAGATGAAGGTAAAAGTTTTAGAAAAGTTGTATGTGATTAACCATAATTATTTTCATGGGATTATTTTAATATGTCAAGGATTGATCCTACAGTTGCATTATGTAACATAGTGTTGTGCCCATATGCAAATCCAATCAAACAAAAGATCATAAAATATGCATCCCAAAGTGATATGGTTAAGGATAAAATTCAAAGGTTACCAAATGCAAGGTTTATTCAACCCATTGATTACCCAAAGTGGGTTTCGAATATAGTACTAGTTGCCAAATCCTAATGAATTTTTTTGGTGTTATACAAACTTTCAGAATTTAAACAAAGTTTACCCTATGGATGATTTCACAATATCAAATATTGACATGATTATTGATTCTCCATCCAGTTATGAGATGTTATTATTTATGGATGTCTTTTTTGGATACAACTAGATCAAGATTAACCTTGAATACCAAGAAAAAAATCATTTAATACACCAAGGGGAAATTTTTGTTATGTAATAATGCCCTTCAGATTGAAAAATGTTGGGGCCACTTACTAGAGAGCTATGACACATATCTTTCATGATTACATACATAAAATTATGGAAAACTATATTGATGACTTACTTATAAAATCTAAAAATTAATAAAATCATACCATAGATTTATGATAAATATTTTAAAATTGACACAAATATAATGTAAGACTTTATCCAATGAAATGCGTATTCAAGGCATCTTATCTAAAACTAATGGGTTACATCATATCTTAGAGATGATTGGAAGTCAATCAAAAAAGGTCAAAGCTATTATAGAAATGCCACCACCAAAAAGATTAAAACAATTATGTTATCTATAAGGAAAGATTCAATCTATTAGATGTTTTGTGCATTATTAGGTAGATAACATGCAACCTTTCACATGATTATTAAAAAATAATACCAAATTTGAATGGGATACAAAATGTTAAAAAGGTATTACCATAAAGTAATATATTCTTAATCCACAAATTTGCATGCCTCCAACCCCAAATATGCCTTTGCTATTATAGATTTCTACCATAGATCATGCCTTAAAGGATTTATTAGCATAATATGATGATGATTATAGAGAACACACAATATACTACATCAGTCGCACATTATTGGACTATGACCACAACTACAGTGTTATGGAAAGTTATGTCTCACCCTTATTTTTGCTACACAAAATTTCTGAAACTATATACTTAACAATGAGACACAAGTTATCACAAAATTGGATCGGTTCAAGTTTATAATGTCAAAATCGCATTTATCAGGACATATAGTTAAATGGGTAATGTTACTTGTGTAATTTTATTTAAAATTTATATCTCAAAAGTTATTAAAATGACAAGTTATCACAGATCAATTAGCTATAGCCCTATTAGTGGACACATTGCTGAGTAATGATAATTTTTATAATAACTTCACCTCATATCACATTGATGATGATTCTTGGAAAATTTACTTTGATGGATCAAAATGTGGCCCATGTACTAGAGCTTATATAATTTTCATTACTCTCGAATATTAGCCTATGCTACTCAAATATCATTTGGGGTTTTTATGTACAAATAATATGTCAAAATACAAGGAATTGATGTTGGGATTATGTAATGCATGCACACTAAAAATAAAATCTCTTCAAGTATATGTAGATTCTCAGGTGGTGGTTAATAAAGTCTTAGACATATACCAAACACAAGAATAAAAATTAATCCCATACAAAGAAATGGCACATCAATCAAGGACACACTTTGGCCCTTTTATAATAGAGAACATATCTCACTAAGATAATTGACATGCTAACACTATGGCTAGTGTAAATTATATTAGTCCCATTGGCATCAATGATGACTATGAAATTTTTACTATATGAAAACTACAACACCCATCAATTACTATAATAGATATAAATGTGTTGGCAATTATTCAAAACATAGTAAATTTAGAATGGTACAGTGACATATATATTTTTATAGAAAGTCATTATTCTAGAAAATGCTAAACACAGTGATAGATTCAAATTACAATATTAATCAATTCAATGTGTATTAATTGGAGGTTATTTGTTTAAAATTTTATTTTATGGATAACTACTATGATTTCTTAGTTGTGAGGAAGCTATGATAAATTTATTTGAGGTACACTACATTAAATGTGGATGGCACTTTAGTGGTAATGCCATGTCTTATGAAATTTTGAGATCTGGTTACTATTGTCATATAATGGAATAATAATTCTAAGAACATGTAAAAATATGACATTCATAAATAAATTAACCTTAATCATGTACCATCAAAATAATTACAACCTATTGTTTTACCATGGCCTTTCTCCCTTTGGGGCTTTTAATTGACCAGAAAGATAAATCAAGAATCATTAGAAGGTCAAAATTCATTATTACATCTACAAAACATTTTTAAAAAATGGGTAGAGGCCATACCACTACAATCTATTACATGAAAAGATATATGTAAATTCCTCATGACAAAGACAAATATAATTTCATGATTTGGAATACCATCATGTATTGTTATAAATAATGGATCATCTTTAAAAAATAAAATAGCTAAGAGATTATGTGCCATATTCAAGATTAATCATTTCTTTTTTATTCCATATTACCCACATGGAAAAGGATAATCAAAACTAAAACATATAACAATTTCCAAAATATTAAGCAAGGTAGTTTTAAAACATGGTGAATATTGAGACAATCATATTATTTATGCACTTTAGGCATATCACACAAGTTTTCTTACAAAAACAAATGCTACACCTTATTATCTTATTTATGGAACAAAATAAGTGTTATATTTAGAGCTAGAGATACCATATTTGTGTGTCATCTTAAGAGATATTATCAAGGATAATGAATATCAGTAAAAATGACTACATGAATTAGAAATGTTAGACAATAGATGCATATAGGCTATCTAAAATATCAAAGTTTTTCAAGTTTGTGTCATAAGGGTACATGGAAAAAATATTTACAATTATTAATTTCAAGTTGGAAACTTAGTATTAAAAGATAATTAGAAAAACAATAACACATATAAGGAAAACAAAGGCGAATTCAAGCCAAATTTGTTGGGCCCGTTCATGGTTCCAAAAAAAAGGAAATATAGCCTATCATTTGGCCACACTAGAAGGAAACCCTATGATTAACCCTATGAACATCATGCACTTACACTATGTTACATATAAAAGTATATAATAATCAAATAATTGTAAAAATACAAAAACATTAGAAATTCAAAAAATAAAAAATCAAGACCTAAGCATGACATGATTGATAGATTACACTATTTACATATGTTATTTATGACATATTTGGTAGATAGAATATAATTTTTATTTTATACACATGTTTCATGGCATATGAGTGTGATGTAGGACATATATACATATACATATATACTTACACACACACACACACACACACACCCACACACCCACACACACGCACACACACACACATGGAAATATAGATGTTGGACTCTCTTATACCCAATGACCATGCCAATGTTAGGGGCATATTATTCCACATGTCACATTATTATAGGTTATATATTTTTATGACCTTTTATCATGTTGTTATATATATATTACTTATGAAATTCTTTCTAGTTACTCATATATTACATAGTGATACATAGATGTACTACGTTACTATGATGTGACATTGATATATGATTTAATAATTTTGGGAATATTGGAGTATTATTCCTAATTTAGTTAAGTGTCAGAGTAAATTAAATCAATAAATAGATATGTAATAATTGAGATACTAATTTGTATAATTTTATTGTAATTTGAACCTTTCTAAAAATAGTAATAAGGGAAAGAAAATAAGACTTAGCTAGGAATAGACTGATACAACTGAGACAGAGTCTGAAATTCACTATGCAAGACTGGGACACTATCTCAAATCAGGATCTAGATTTCATTTTATGATTAGATAGGAGAAATGAAATAGGACACCCTGGGGTCCAGTGCTAGAGTCCTCTTTTACTGCTGTTGTCTAGGAGATCTAATTTTTTTAGGTTTTATTTGTTGTGTCCAGTGAGTTTGCCTATGAAATTTTGACTATTGGATGTTTGTGAAATTCTCCGTAGGGCTAATTTAGTATTCAAACACTAGACTTCATTATGCTTTGACAAAATTTAGGAAAGAGGGGGGGGTTTAGTGTGTTTAAGATGTACTGAACATGTATCCACACCCCTTGTGTGGACATGCTACCTACATACCAGTACTCGAAAGAGGGATCAAGTCATATGTATTTCTCTCACTTGATGTGATTTATGCAATTATGTGTATGAAGATGCAAAATGCTAAAATAGATGTGATTGAGGTGGCTAGGGACTAGTGTAAGGATTTGAATAATATTTTAGTAGCATTGGTTGGATATATGAAAATAATAGGGAAGATTAACTTAGTGGTTTTTATTATATTTTTATTTTCTTTGTAATAATTTCCAAACCCTTCTAAATGAACTTTCAATGGGATTTTATAGGGATATAGTGGTCATGGGTCGAATGTATTCACATTAGACCAACAAGAAGGGGGATAAGAAATGAAAGGAAATGACTATTGGTAGTAAAAATGCACTTAGACATGAGCATCAAAAATGGACACCCTAGGGTCTGACGTTATAGTCTAAGTTAGGTGCTATTGTCCTTAAGAAATGAGACCCAGGGGGATGGAATCATCATTGGAAATATTGCATAGAGGAGGTGAAATCACTGTCTGAAAGGCTACAAATGACTAAGAATTAGTGAAAAGATGCCTAGGAGGGTCATAAGAGCAAGCAAGAGGGACCTATGAGCTGGGTATCACAAGTCACAAGTTACAAATTTTCACATTTTATATGAATACATTTTCCCCCTCTTTATTCTAGTGATGCAGTAAAGTGAAATACTGGGATAAAGGAAAAATAAAAAGTGTACCTAAACTTACCTATAAGGGTGAAGCTCATGAAGCTATGTAATGTTGGCTATGCATAAAGAGAGCACATTGTGAAGTGTAAATTTGTAAGAGAAAATAGAGAGTAGATCAGTTCTTACTAGATATAATATATCTAAAATAAGAATGTACAAAATTGGGTAAGAGAGAGAGGAAGAGAAAGGAATGAATACACCTCATCAGGTATGTAAAATAATACAAAACCTATTATGATGCTAAGTGATGCTGAGTAATGATGGGTATGTTTTGTATGAAGAGTAATGTTGTGAATGAAGCTAAGTGCTCAATTATTTGAGAGTGGCTCAAGAATGCAAAGGCTAGCCCTTTGGCTCCATCATCACCCACTAAGTGAAGCTACGTGATCTTGCATGTGTTGATCGATATGTGGACTGTGTGTCTAATCCCTATGAGTAGGTGGCTCAAGAATACAAAGACTAGCTAGTCCTTTGGCTCTATCATTGGCTTATGAGGTAAAGCTATGAAATGATACTGATATAAAATGTGTGTTGTATGAGATGGCTCCTAAAGCCCATGAATTCTCTATAATTTGACAATGTGGCACGAATAGCTGAATGTATGCTAGAAACTAGGCCACTCTTGGCCACTCCAAAAGGTGGAGATTAGGCTTATATAAAAGCCACTCCAAAATATGGAGGTTAGGCTTGTATAAAATCCACTCTAAAATGATGATAATGACCTATAGATGGAATAAGGTATGCAACTACTAATAATGCCTAGGTAATATACTAAACTTGGACATAAAATAAGATAAATATGCTGCACACATTGCCCCTAATCACTGGTGTCTGAAAGATGGATTCTAATTTGGAAGTTATAGCAACTATCCTATCTAAAATTGGAAGTGAGAACCATCATGCCATGTTTTATGCCCCTATATTTGGATTCTCTAAGAAAAACCATACTAAAATTGATGTATCTAAACTAGTCTAAATGTGCAAAATTGTAGTTGAACCTACCTTTCTACCTGTGTCTAGAAAATCTAATTTTTTTGCTATTTAGACAAAAGCACCAAAAATGGACACCCTACTATTTGGAATCGTAGTCCAATCTTGGCACTATTATCTTGGGGTAATTTTGATGACTATTCTATAATTCTCACTATCTACATAGTTTTTTTCCTAGTTTTAAGTCTGGTTGTTGTTCTGGGTGTTTTGAAAACTACTTTTTTGACTGTTAAGAGATATTATCTTTGTGACAAAACCCTTTTTTTTTGTCCCCTCTTCTGAGGGTAGGAATGATGAACCTATAATGATTTCCCTTAGAAGAGAGAGCCATGCAAATGTGTTATGCTATAAAGATACATGATATAGCAATGATAATCGACAAGATGTCTCAAGATATAACATAGTTTGTAATAGATATTGTTATATCAATAGGGGTATGCCTAGATAGATATAACAATGTAAAAGCATGTGTAATGTATTAAATTGAAACTAGAAATCTTATTAGCTATTAGTTGGCAAGGAGGGATGGAGCATGATGTCCATCATGGCATCTAAAAAATCAAGATAATGTATGATACAGGTCATGACATTGAAAATAATTGAGAAAAAATCAAGGAAACAAGCATGTAAAGTAAGAAGCAAGAAGCATACAAGAATGGCCAAGGGGCATAAAAAATAATGGACATGGGCACATATCACTCAAATTGGAAAGAAACCATATAAGGCATGTTCAAATACCACATACACATAAAATTGGAAACAAACAAGTTTGACACGAAAGTCACAATCACATAGAAGAGTACATGCAATGGACATTGGAAAATGTCTTAAGGCACACACGAAAATAGAAGTAAAGGACATTGGCAAATGTCCTAAGGAACATATAGGAGATAAAACAAGAATTGAGAAATGCAATCACATCTAGCTATGCAAAGCAAGAAAGGAAAGAATTCAATATACTATAAATACAATCACATCTAACTAATCAAAGTAAGAATTTAAAGTATGCAAGACATGTAGTACAAGACTAGGTATATGGTAAGAAATACACAAGTGCTATATACTAGTGAGATGTCAATAGAGTAATTTGTGTAAGCTAGTAAATAATGTACATCAACATGATAACTAGAGTGTGTGGTGTAGGAATGACATAACCTAGATGGTGTAGTCATATAAAATATTCCCTAATGGGTAGATATATCGATGTGTGTTTTGAATGTAGAAGTAGGATTCCCCCTCAATGGGTAGAGTTAAGAAATTAAGGATTTGGATATCATTACACACACTCAAATAAGATCAAGTGAAGCATGGCAATGTATATAAATTAACAAATAATAGTAGAAATATAAAGCATGGATAATTCATATAATCAAAATGTTTTTGTATTTTTGATATATTTTATGTACAATCAATCATAATAAGACTATGTACAATTAATTGAAAAGAATCTATGTACAAGTAATTTAAAATAATCAATATGTACACAATGATGTAAAAGACTAGGTTGGAAGGGGTACATGGTCCAAGGATGGAGCTCATTAGGGACATAGATAGAAGAAGAGATCACAACCATCATCAAATACCTCAAGATCATCATCATAAATATCATCATATGTTGTAGACTCTATATACATTTTTTCTTCCTAATAAAGGTGAAATGAAGGTGGATTTGGTGGTGAATATTTTGATTCTCCTCTATGACATTTGGCTCTGGTAATAAATGGCTTTAGTGGAAGTGGTGAAGTTAGTTCTGATGGTGATGTAATCTGAATAATACCCTAGACTTATAGTTTATCCAATCTATGTTGTAAAGCTGTATATGATTTTGTATCATGACCTATGATCCTATGAAAAAAATAAAATGAATGACCATCCTAATGTGATAATCTATTAATAGATCTATGTCATACTTTAGGTAGTATGATTAATCCATGATCAAGTAACATCTATAGCATAATCTATGGCTGATTCTATGTGTTGCACACTTGAATCTGAATGACTGGATCTATATCGATAGAGGTAACCATGTGAATTGTATATGCCAAGTGATTTTCCTGTAGTCATGAATATGGAGTATATCATAAGAGTGTATTGAAAGATGCTAAGAATGATGTAGGATGTGTAATGAGAGGTCTAGAGTCATCTTTGTACTCTCTTAAGCCAACTAGTGTAAATCTCAATCCACACAAATAGTCATTTATAAGTGTGGGTGTCATATCATCATTTACGGTAGCCTAAGAATATATATCAACATCATGTACATATGGTAACTCAAAATTTACCACAAGGGGTAATTATAATATGGGAGCCTCATCAACTGTAGTACTAGGAGATAGTAGTGCTGTGAGAGTATCTTTAAGTAATGGAGTAACTGTAACTATCAAAATAACTATATATAATTAATTGGTATTGCTAAAACTAATATTGGTGATTGTATGATTGTAATAGGTGTAGGAATAATGACTGATGGAGTAGCTAAAACAACTGAAGCTCCTATGATTGGTTGCATATCTGGAGTTGAGTAAATAACTATAAGTGGAGTGTGAGATGTGCTAGTCTCTCCTACGTCATATGTATGTATCTTATCAATATAAATGAAATGAGGTAGTGACTAAACTATAATATGAGGTGTCCCATCTAGTGAAATAGTTGAAGATGACTCTATAATTTGATAATATTTAAATGCTTGGTTATTTGTTGGGTATGTGTATAGGTATCCTTCATGGAGAAACTTAACACATCAATGAAGAGTAGAAGGAACTACCCCCATGGAGTGTATCCAAGGTCATCCAAGTAAAATTTTATAATGAATAGGCCCTGACATGACCTGGAACTATGTAGAGATGCTTTTTATCCATACCATTATATCCAAAACAATGTTTCCCAATGTCTATCATGGTATATCATCAAACCCTCTAATATTATTATATGATTTTTGCATGGATGCCATGTCTATGCCCATGGTCTATAAGAATGTAATATTACATATATTAAGTCTAAAACCACTATCAAATAAAACTCTCTTAACTGCACTAGTTTTGAGTTGAACTTGTATGAATAGTGGAAAATTTTGATCAATAACTATCTACAATGGCCTATCCTCATGATCAAAATAGATAAAATCTTCTATAGTTTTTATCGTGTTGACCACTGATGCAAAATAAGAAAGCTCTAAATCTATGGGCATATAAGTATGAGTGAATGCCAGATAAAGAATGTCCTTGAACACATGGGATTTCTAAAGTAGTTCTTACATGGAAATCTAAGTTGGTGTGTTTCTCAACTGATCAATCATATCATATGCCTTGTGTGGATCTATCTATGTGAGTGGGTTGAGCCTGAGGCATGAAGGAATAGGAGGGTGGTGGGGCTCCTAACTAGGCAAAGGAGGCATGGTGGCACATCGAGTAACAACTCTAACCATATTATCTACTATCAATATAGGACTTGTAGTAGCTATGGGAGGAAATTGTAGATAATTGATAGGTGGTGGAGGGACAAAGGGTGTCAATTGGGCTCTTTAATGATAGGGTAGTGACCTAGGGAAGAGAAAAATAGACCATATAACATAGCTCAACAAGAGATAAAGGCTCCAAGGGAGGTGAGGCAAGAGGTGCCTTAACGTATTTAGCACTAATTTTCTTAATATCATCCCATATTATGAAAATTAGGCGTAAAATGCAAAGAATGAAGCTTTTTATTATCATATGGTAAACTTCATCATTCATGTACATGATAGGACCAAGTATGGTCTCTTAATTATTTACTAAAAATGCAAGAAATATTTAAAAATAAGTGAGATCCATTTTTGTTATCATGTGAAATTTGATTTTAGATGTAAGGTGATACCTCAAAAGCGATGGGACCTAGTACATACAAATAGGGTTTTGAATGAAATTATTTTAAAAATTAATAAAAAAATTTTATTCATATTTTTGATTTAAATATATATGTAAAAAATTAGAAAATTATAGGAAAAATACTGGGAAAATACTAGGACCTAGTATGGGCAACTAGGGTTTGAAAGAAAATTGTTTTAAAAATGACTACAAAATTTTAAAATTTAATAGTAATTTATAATTTTATTATGCAAGTAAAAAATTTGAAAAATATAAGAAAATACCAGGACTTAGTATGGGTAACTAGGGTTTGAAAGAAAATTATTTTAAAATTTTGATGGAATTTTAAAATTTAATGCTAATTTATGATTTTACTATGTAGGTAAAAAATCAAAAAATTATAGAAAAAAATAGTAAAAAATTTATCCTAGGGTTTTTAGAGTTTTTATGTGCAAACAAAGTAAGTCGGGTTTACCAAATGATTTAACAATTTTAGAAATATTGGAGTATTATTCCTAATTTAGTTAAGGGTCTGAATAAATTAAACTAGTAAATAAATATGTAATAATTGAGCTACTGATTTGTATAATTTGACCCTTTCTAAAAATAGTAATAAGGGAGAGAAAATAAGATTTATCTAGAAATGAACCGATATTGTTGAGACAGAGTCTAAAATTCACTATGCAGGACTAAGATACTGTCACAAATTAGGATCTAGCTTTCATTTTATGATTGGATAGGAGCACCAAAATAGGACACCCTGGGGTCTAGTGTTATAGTCCTCTTTTGTTGATGTTGTCTAAGAGATCTAAGCTTTCTAGGTTTCATTTACTATGTTCATGTGAGCCTTCTTGTGAAATTTTGACTATTGGATGTCCAAAAAACTCCTTATAGAGTTGATTTAGTCTTCGAACTGTGGACTCCATTGTGATTTGAAAAACTTTAGGAAAGAGGGGGGGTTAATGTGTGTAATATGAACTAAACATGTATCCACACCCCTTGTGTGGGCATGCTACCTACATACCAATACTCTAAATAGATATCAATCCATATGTAGTTCTCCCACTTGGTGTGCTTTATACAATTGTGTGTATGAAGATGCAAAATTCTAAACTGGATGTGCTTGAGGTGGCTAGGGACTGGTGTAAGGATTTGAATAAGATTGTAGTAGTATTAGTTGGTTGTATGCAAAGAATAGGGAATATTGCATTAATAGTTTTGCTTGTATCCTTGTTTTCTTTGTAATAATTTTCAACCCCTTATAAATGAACTTTGAATGGGATTTTATAGGGATCTATTGGTCATGAGTCAAATTTATTCATGTTAGGTGGAGGAGGATAAAAATGGAAGGAAATGACCATTGGTAGTAAAAATGCACTTGGATAGGAGCACCAAAAATGGACACCCTAGGGTCTGATGCTATAGTCCAAGTTGGGTGATATTATCCTTAAGGATTGGGACCCAGGGGGATGACATCATCACTAGAAATATTGCCTAGAGGAGGTGAAATCATTGTCTATAAGGCTATGGATGATTAGGAATCAGTGAAAAAATGCCTAGGAGGGTCATAAGAGCAAGAGAGAGAGACCTATGGGTTGGGTGTCACAAGTCACAATCAAGTTACCAATTTTCACATTTTATATGACTACAATATATATAGATAGTGTAGACTAGTTTTCACTTGTTTTATGCTACGTCGATGTTGTTAATCTTGTGTGATAGGATAGTCATTGCTTATTTATTGTAAGAAATATTTTCATGTCCTTTACATGTGGTGCTTTTTCTTTGTTTGTTATGACATATTTATATCTGTTGTTCATGGACCTTGGATTTATATGTGACACTATGTTGTTATAAATGGATTAATATAGAATTTTTTGTTGCGCTAAGTGAGCTTGCTAAGATTGTTGAGTTTGAAAGTGTTGTGATACATATTATGCACCTCCCTTTTATGTGTGGTTCTATGATTCATATCATGCACCTCTTTATTGTGTGGGATTATTTAGTTCTTATATTAGTGATGGTTACTACTATGTACCTGGTTGACACATCCATATTGACATGACACTTATACATGTAAAATTACATATTTTACAGACATGCATTGATGACATATACATTTATATGATGATATATTATCCACATGTTGACATGGTTATACATGATTACATATTTATATAGGACATGATACAATTAACTTTTATTTTGAGATGAGTGACTTACAGACTACATCCCTCACCTCAAAAGAGGGGCATATTGGTAGGCTTGTCATAGAGACACAAGCCTCCATGAACAAAAAAGGTAACATTTTGGGTACTAAATATAGATTTTATAGATTTAGAATGGTTCAAATATTAGATTGGTTCAGATATGTGATAGATATTTACACATTAGTATTGATTATAGGGGCACATGACATGCATATGCACTAAATTTACAAAGAAAAGTTATAAATTATAGGTTCATATACACTTGAGTGCATATGATATGCAAGTGTACATGGTTTATAATGACAAACATTATATATTTTCACATACAAATACATTTGAGCTACAAGTTTTCATATTTTAGCATATAGATTCATAACATTGTATATCATTTGGCACATATTCAATGGGGTATGATGTTTGTTAATGAACACAAACATATAGACTATGACAATTTACATTAAGCACATATTTAGTCATGCATGATATTTGTTCATGCACATTTACATTTTTTGCATTGAGTATGTTGATAATTGTTTATTTCCAAAATATAATTCAATGACATCAGATAAAAATTGAATATATAAGTTGATATGTAATGCTTGATTCATGATTTTTAAGTAATATACATTGAATTTCAATGATGATAAATGGCCACGACATTACCCACAATAAACCCATTATGTTATTACTGTTGGGAGGATGATAAACCGGAAGCACACAATTTGATTACCAAACCAAGCAACTTAATATGCGGAAATTAACCAGATTCACCAAGTAACTAGAATTCAGAATAACACAGCATATGAGAGACAATACACAAATTGTATTAACACTTTATACAGAAAAGAATACAATAAAGAAGATGCCACTTCTTCTCCACCACCTTACAGAGGTTTCCCATGCCTCAAGTGAACAGTAAATCTTCTCCCCAAAGCTCTCCCTCTCACAGGTCCCAACACCCAACTCAAAATACAGAGTTGGTGTTCACCTCCCGTGCTCCACACACACCACAAGTGCTCCACGCACTCCACAAGTACTCAAGGTACTTCAAGTAGATCTCCCATGAACCTGCAACAACCTGCAATTCAACAGACCATACTTATGGAAGGAACTCCCTTGCCTTCCTCTTGCTCTATCCGAGTACACACCTGTACTCCAAGTAGATCATGCCTGATACTGCTCCCTGTTATGTTGCTGTCTGTATGACCTTGCACACCTGCAAATCAAACAATGGTTCTGCTCACCTGTGAACCTCGACCTTGCACACACATACACCTGCAGATCAACGATCTTACTTACCATGTAGATCTCCTATATAGGCCATGCTACTGTGACCAAGATCCTACACTCCTGAAGAACCCAGCTGGCTCTCCAATCCAGCACCAACACACCTGGTATTGAGGCACTAGGAGGAACGCACCATTGCTCTACCTCACACACAGAAGGAGCTTATATTATGCTCTCTTACTCCCTAGCACACTTTTCCAATACAACCATGAGTCTATTATATAGATCTCATCCAAACAATGATTAGACATCTAATTACCATAATTAGATCCACAGCTATGAGTCTAAAATTAGCACTCATCATGCAAACACTTGGTTTGTCAACCCACTGCCCGTAATTAACTCGCAGTCGAACCACACAGGCGACCGACGTCGGTCCCTGTCTGCCTGGGGTCGCCGACGCCGGCCGATATATGACTGACGTCGATTGCCTTCCTGTCTTACTCTACCGACGCCGGTTGGCCAGACCAACGCCAAACACTTCTGACACTTAGCAACTCATTCTGCAACCTCCTCCATGTCTGCATCAGTGAAGCTTTTAGCTCCACAATCCTAACAATCTCCCACTTGGAGATAAACAGCTGCACTGTACCTATACCTGTACTCTGTCTAATCTGTTTCCTGGTTTGTATTCCTCTTCAAGCTCCCACCTGAAGACAACCCACCACACATCCCGTGGTGTACCACCTGTCATCCGAGTAACCTGCCACATCCGAACCTACAAATACATGTAGTGAAGTCCTGACCCTGCATAGCAACACCTGCTGCCGGTCCCTCTCAGAAAACCTGAGAACCCACTTCCCCGAATTGGCTCCTAACTCTCTGACAGCTCCCACTGCATGGGAATACTCAGGTCTATACCAGACCTCATGTGATTTTGGACACTGTACCTGTCCAGCCCTTAGTGTGCTCCGGCTCTGCATCCTGAACCTCGTCAACACCTGATTCACATCAGCTCCCACTCGAGACAAAATCAACCTGTGATCTCCATGCCTCCCATGTCAAAGAATTCCGCTGCTCCAAACTCCTCATGACATGCCACTGAACTAATCTTACCCTTAGCTCAGCACAACCCTGTATGTACAAACCTGCTAGCTAGCAAATATACCATCCACATACAGCAACAGAATGATGTTGCAATCACCATCCCCCTGGTAAGTCAAACCACAGTAGTTACCCTGACATTGACTGAAGCCATGCTCCGTCCTCCACCTGTCAAACCTGTACCACTGTCCTGCAGCTCCACAAGACCATATAACCTGGTCTTCTGTCTCACGTATCCGTTCTTTCTATTCTTCTACTAAGGTATCCATTCGTCTCTGTGCTTTCATACCTGCTGGCATCCCTACCAAAACACACCTGTCTGGTTCTCCTCCAAGGAATCACATCCTCATCCATGCCAAGCTCACACCTGTTTCCTGGATCCTTCTTGCTCTACAATCAGCAACATGTATAAAGAAGAGGAACAACGAATTTGAGGGCCTACTTACGCCTTCAGTCCTCCGTATGGGTGTTTGAGACTCCTTGACAGCTTGCTGTCCACCCAAAATCCGTTACAGTGACCGACCTCGGTCACTCCACAGTCTACATCCGACCGACGTCGGTTCCATGCGTCTGTACCTGACTACCAACCTGCCTACGCTGGTGTCCCTGCTGCCGACGTCGGTCCTCCTAACCGACATCGGTCTTACATACTGCCGACGTCGGTCTCCTGACCGACGTCGGTCTTAGCCTGCCCGACATCGCCGGCTTCGGTCTGCACATGACCGACATCGGAACCTGTCTGTTCGACGCCGGTTCCTCCTGACCGACATCGGTATCTGTGTTCGCCTGTGAGTGATGACTTTTTACCCGTGAGCTTCTTTGAATCAAAATCCATGTCCAAACTGTCCTGCTCAGAAGTATCCAGCCACATCCACTGGGTTCTGTCCGCCATCTCCTCCATAAACACCAAGGCTTTCCAGTTCTTAAGCCTGTCAAATATATCTGTCTTCCGCTTAAGAACATGCATCTCCTTCCTGCTCATGTGACCAAGCCTACGAAGCCACGTCTCTGCAACAAAAGAAGAATCAGTAATATAAACAAGTAGATAAAGGATACCTGTTTTCTTACCACCAGCTAATTCAAGTGCATCCGCTGTGAGAGTTCTTGTGCATCTCTCATCACCCAATATTTCTAAAGAAATTAGCCATATCTCCAAACCTGGGACCTGCATGACCTTCATCAACACCTGTGTGTTGGCCGCCTACAATTTCAGCTTCACTTCCCCTTTGCCAATTCTTTGGCAAGGCTCACCAGCTCCTCTACCTAGAACTGCATGGAAAGAGGCAACCGAATCTTTTATCCAAGATTCAACTTTATCCAAGAAACCTGCAAACACATCCTGTGCAACAACACCTGCTACATCTGTATCTTCAGTTTCTTCATGCTGATTTGCTACCAACCAACAATAATCTTTTACCTGCTCTTTCTTTCCATAGGACCGTGAGTGACCATCTGTGCTTTTCAACTCCTCCATTCTTAGCTTACTTTGATTTGCTGTTGCTCTACTCCCACTCGATCAGAAACCCCTGAGAGTGACCTGTAACCAAACACAAAACCTGCTTCCTCCAACCTTAGCTCTGATACCACTTGTTGGTATCAAGCTCAAGAACCTACAACCAAGGCTCTGATACCACTTGTTGGGAGGATGATAAACCGGAAGCACACAATTTGATTACCAAACCAAGCAACTTAATATGCGGAAATTAACCAGATTCACCAAGTAACTAGAATTCAGAATAACACAGCATATGAGAGACAATACACAAATTATATTAACACTTTATACAGAAAAGAATACAATAAAGAAGATGACACTTCTTCTCCACCACCTTACAGAGGTTTCCCATGCCTCAAGTGAACAGTAAATCTTCTCCCCAAAGCTCTCCCTCTCACAGGTCCCAACACCCAACTCAAAATACAGAGTTGGTGTTCACCTCCCGTGCTCCACGCACACCACAAGTGCTCCACACACTCCACAAGTACTCAAGGTACTTCAAGTAGATCTCCCATGAACCTGCAACAACCTGCAATTCAATAGACCATACTTATGGAAGGAACTCCCTTGCCTTCCTCTTGCTCTATCCGAGTACACACCTGTACTCCAAGTAGATCATGCCTGATACTGCTCCCTGTTGTGTTGCTGTCTGTATGACCTTGCACACCTGCAAATCAAACAATGGTTCTGCTCACCTGTGAACCTCGACCTTGCACACACATACACCTGCAGATCAACGATCTTACTTACCATGTAGATCTCCTATATAGGCCATGCTACTGTGACCAAGATCCTACACTCCTGAAGAACCCAGCTGGCTCTCCAATCCAGCACCAACACACCTGGTACTGAGGCACTAGGAGGAACGCACCATTGCTCTACCTCACACACAGAAGGAGCTTATATTATGCTCTCTTACTCCCTAGCACACTTTTCCAATACAACCATGAGTCTATTATATAGATCTCATCCAAACAATGATTAGACATCTAATTACCATAATTAGATCCGCAGCTATGAGTCTAAAATTAGCACTCATCATGCAAACACTTGGTTCGTCAACCCACTGCCCGTAATTAACTCGCAGTCGAACCACACAGGCGACCGATGTCGGTCCCTGTCTGCCTGGGGTCGCCGACGCCGGCCGATATATGACCGACGTCGGTTGCCTTCCTGTCTTACTCTGCCGACGCCGGTTGGCCAGACCAACGCCAAACACTTCTGACACTTAGCAACTCATTCTGCAACCTCCTCCATGTCTGCATCAGTGAAGCTTTTAGCTCCACAATCCTAACAATTACCACCTTACCATCTTGAGGTTTAGTATCAATTATTTGAGTTAGTGTAGTTTAGGTTCAATGATTCTCAACGGTATTAGCCATTTTCCATTCTCACGAGGTTTGGGGCATTTATGTTCCCAACCAAAGAGATTTCATATTTACACAAATTTGTGGCATAACCACCTCATCTCTCGATGTGATTTAGTAAGGAAGCATAGTTATTCAATGCTTCAATAAGGAAACATCATCTCCAATAATTTACAAGGAAACATAGTTTACTCACATATAGGTGTTTTCCTCCTTGATCTTAAAAAAAATTAATTTTAAATTTTAAATTTCAGATTTCACATATGGACATTAGATACTACTTATTAATTATAGGTTTTCAAGGAGATAATTTGTACATTTGGAGCCATCTCCTAAAGACAAAGTGTGTTGTACACACTCAAGTATACTTTATCATTTTACTCTAGTATTTTTATTTAATTTAAATACTAAAATAAAGGGAGGTATTTTTAGATACTATAATATGGTATTAGACATTTTACAATGTCAATTTTTACCTACCTTCACCATACATGACTTGTGCACACACATATGCTCTTATTCACCATTCTATCACATCTACATGCTTGCTATAAGTTTGACCCTCCCATTTTTATGTCAATCACCTACATGAACCTCTTAGTCTATGTGAAATTAGCTCAATATCTTACTCAAATGCCTCTAAATAATCCAATCCACATTCTTTTCTTCTAGAAACTAACATTGGGCATAAATAATTTCATTGACAAAATTGACTTGAGGGTAATGGTACTAACCCTAACCCAACAATGACTATTTTTAAAAATTAGATCATTCCTATGGGACAATCAATTTTATTAACATGTTAGTGGTATGATAAATTACCCAATGGACTAATATAAATAAAAATTAAACCCACACTTAATACTCACTTGACACTTATCTATCCAATATTTATACACTACTTCACATTGAGCAAATTTCCATATTGTTCCCAAATTTAAAATGAGTCACTTAGAGTAGTCATTAACCAAGTCTAAAATATTCCAAGAAAATTCAAAAGTCAATATTTTCAAGTATCGAAAGCTAAATTTTATTACCATTCATATAACAAAGGAACATAATTACACATTCACATTAAGGAGAATAATTGCATGTGGATTTATTTCCATCTTAATAGTTTTGGATACAAAAGAAAAAATCAATAATAAATGGGGGTGAATGGGATTAAATTATCTCATTACACTTCCCAAGTTTTTAATGGTTTCTACCCTTTACACGTGGACCTAGTGTTTCAAGGAGAAGGAGATTGATTTTTGGAGTTGCGCACATAGTCAAGGGTCATAATCACACACATAGGTATTATAAGTAGGTGTAAATGAGTGCATAATCATGTAGAGCCAAATTATCCCATGAATATAACATCAATAATAGTCATTAGTGTTAGTTTTTTTACTTATACTGATGTTCATGACCCTATGTGTACAAATAGTTAGTTTTGGATCTGAATGACTCAAAGGCTTGCTTCTAGCCATTTACCACTATAAGAAGTCATTCACAATCAGGGAATGAAATAAGAAAAATAAATATTTTGATCTCTTTATTAATTTTTATATTTAACACATGCCATTTTTGGTGTAATGTTTTTCCCACCATGTAATTTTACCTACACGGTCTAGTTAGCTTGTTAGGGTGTCACTTAGGTGTGTAATAAAGGTCATTGGGAAAAATAATCCCACATTCATGAAGATGTGTGGTCATGTATATATTCCACCTATATAATGTACATTATTAAATCTATTTGAATAATTAATCTAGAACCAACCAAGAATGTTATTGTATTTAAATGCTTTTGCACATTGTGATTTTTTTCCTCTTACGTGTTTATGAGTTCACAATTCCATACAAAATCACCTTCATGCATTCAATCCTATCCAATCGATATTCAAGTGTGGCCCAATCCAACATGATATCAGAGCAATGATGGTAGATGAATTCCATCAAATTTTTAATGATCTCACTTTCATTTTATCTCCTTCTTGATGTTTTTCATTGATTTCAAATTTTAAGGGTTTGGTGGGTTTTTTAGAAAATTTATGCATATCTATACTATTGAGGTCTCCAACTGAAAAAATACAATGTTCTTGGATTTAGAAGGTTCTAAAACACTAGGATTGGCTTTAAATATGACTTAGTTTTGTGACATACCATTTTTTTACCATTTGAAGGGTTTGAAGGCAATTTTTTAGATTTCACACATATCTGTAACCATCTGGTGTAGAAGAGTAAAATATTTATTGGGTTTTTTTAAAAACCTAGTGGATCTTTGCTAATTTTGGAGGAAACCATAACATTTTTTCTATATTTGAGGCTTTATGTGTAGGTTTTCCATTTTTTGTATATTTTTAAGTCTTTGTTTGGCAATTTTTTGACTGTTAATGAACCTGCCATTTACTCACACAACCTTTAGCCTGGTGATCTGTTAGTTTGTATATACCTGTTGGTCCACTATACCTACCATTGAATGCATCTATGATCCATAACCCAATGGTTAACTTCATGATGACATGTTGCCTACATTTATAATACTTGCAAACTATTATATGTATTTAACTAATGACTGCACTAGACACGTGACTGCACCTACTACACCTAATAATGATGCAGTATAGATATATGATGTACCTCGATGTTAGAGTGTAGTGACTCCCCAAAAGCTAGATCTTCATAACTAATTTTCTTGGATAATGTGACTTTCAATAACATGTCAAATTCAATGGAGTGAAGTGTAATATTATTTATGTCATCCTCACCTTTATCCCCTGATTACATGGAAATTAAGCCCTTGGTCAAAACCAATTGAAGGGGGCTTAAATTTTTAATGAAAAGTTGAGTCAATTTTTTTTCAAACCTAAAATTTTTATTTTACAACGGGAATTTTTTTAAAGAATTTCAAACTTACATAATTTTTAGCCTATAACTCCTTTTAGGTGCATTTTTAAAAAAGTCTGAGTTTTTTAAAGCTCTACACATTTATGGTATTCTAGAGCCTTGTAAAATTGACCCTTTATAGTTTTATGGGGGTTAAATTTATTTTTATATTTTACGTACTTGTGTCACATTTTGTATATGTGTTGATAGTATATGTACTTAAATGTGCTAACTTTATACTCAATTATAAAGTGCCAACCTATGCAATATTGGGAGGAATTTGATGACTATTGCACAAATTGTTCATTTGGACAAATTTTCAACTGAGTTTAACATCCATCAAAATTATCATGCATGACTACTTGTGGTCATGTTGACTCACCTATCTCCACTTGGGAGATACCAGATGAGGATATTTGATTCTACTCTAGTGGTTCTTCATGGTAAGAATAACTATGCTTCATGGTGGATGTACATGGAATGCTTGCTCATGGAACAAGACCTTATTCCATTTCTATATGGACATATTCTTACCTCTATTGACCCTTGTCAATATAATGATTAGCCCAACCCTTGTGACTATGTCTATGGTCACTTATTGATGTACGTTTTATGGGATCTACACCATCATGTGGAGCACATAAATTGTGTCCCTCCACTATTTGGAGCACTCTTTAGAATATTTTTTAGAGATCCTATTGAGATTTATATCACTCCTCCTCATCCCCATATTTTTATTATCTCTTCAGATACTATTGTATGCTCTTCTCCTACTTCTATTTCTTGTGAAGAACATTCTTGATGGAAAGTGCTCTTCCTTGTATTGAGATACCACTACAAGAAGAGATTATACCAACACTTAGTTATCATATTACAAAATGTACATCCATTCCTATTTAGGACATTGATATTCTAGAGCCATCAAATATTTTTACTTTAGAGGACTATAATAGTGATAGTACACTTCTTGAGAGCATCAATGACTCATTTCTTCCTATGGATATTCATACTATAGATCTTAGTGCTTCATATACAATCTAGTATTCAATTTCAAGGGTTGTTAATCCATGCTTCATTCTTTAAACGGATATTATTTTAGTGAATGTTTCATGCTGTTCTTTTGAAAAGTTCACTTCAGTGGCATTAACTTCAGTTTTTGTGCATGATTTTTCCATACCTATGCCACACTTTAATTTTAAATCATACTCACATATATTCGTACTACTACCTTTGTCTTCCATTGTCAAATGGACATCATTTAAATACACTCATCATGTTCTTCCTCTTACAAATGGAAGAACTCTTATTTGATGTAGATAGAGTTTATTTAGTCTTCAGATAAAGGATCTCATCATTGACCTTGGTCATTTTGTGAGCTCTACTACATCTAACTTTGACATCTTCTATGGGGACTTCTTAGTTATCTATTTTTTATGTACTTGGGTACCTCATTAGGATTTTGTGTTGAGACTTAATTCTTCTACCCACCTAAGATATGCTTAAGGGGGGTGTTGGTATAGGCTTTTTCCCACCATGTGATTTTACTTACACGGTCTAATTAGCTTGATTAGGTGTCACTTAGGTGTGTAATAAAGGTCATTAGGGAAGATAATCCTACATTCATGAGATGTGTGATCATGTCTATCTTACACCTATATAATGTACCTTCATAAAAGTATTTAGATAATTAATCTAGAACCAAATAGGAATGTTATTGTATTTTAATTCTTTTTCACATTATGAGTTTCTTCCTCTCACGTGTTCATACTTGCACTACTTGATACAGATTCACCTTCGTGAATTCGATCCTATCTAGTTGATCTTCAAGTATGGCCCACTTCGATAGCCACTTTTTTCAATCACTCAAATTTTGTCAAAAATACTTGAAAATATTAGTTTTATCTTTATTTCACTTTAACTAACTTTAACACTAAATCTAAACCTTTTTCATCACTTCACTCTATATTAAGCATGTATATAAACCTATTTATTTTATAAATTTATATCTGACACCTAGAGAAATATTATAACAACTAAAAACACCTTTAAACATATGTACAAACATTTCTAGACCCAAAAGTCACACGTTTCCATTAAGGACAAAAACTTATAACATGGGACAATAGTGGCAAACATTATTATCCTTAACCATTCTAACAATAACTTTTCAAATTTAGACCCTCCCTTATTGTTTGGTCCATATTTTTAAGAGAGGTAGTGTGAGGTTTTCCCCTTTTAGATTGATATAAAAGTGTGATTCTACCACTTAGATATTTCAATACAAAGGCACACTTACATTATTACAAATTGAGCAAAGCTTCCCTATTCCTCCCAATTATGATTCTAATCATTTGAAACAATCATCAATGAAGTCTAAAACATGTTCTATCTAAGACAAATAAAATCATGATTAAGTATTCAATTCATTTCTAGATGCATTCATATATACAAAGGATCACAATTAGACAAATCACTCTAAGTAGGAGAACTATGTGGGCTTGACTTCCATATTCATTACACTCCATATGGGTGATCGGGGTCAACTTAGCTGATTACACTCCATTTTTATATATTCACATTTTTAGCCAATGTAAGCCTTATTATGATTTAAACTTTGAAGAAGTCAATTGTATGTCTTCCGCACACATCTAAAGGTCAAATATATGCACATAGACATGGTTTAATCTATCACAATTGATTGTGACATGAGTTTATTGATTTTAAATAGAGGTCAAGATTGAATAACTCATGACATTAGTGGTATTTGATCCTTTCCCAAGTTGGATGATTATGTCCTTCATCATTTTCAGTATTAGTCTCTGTGTACTTATAAAATCAATCTCTATTGATATGTTTCAATCACTGTTTAGTTTCATATAGTTAGCACATAAACAATAAAAAACTAAGTTTTCCCTTTTGTTCACAGTTAGTTTTCTTTCACTCAATTTCACTTTTTCAAATCCATTTTTTTATTTCACTCTACTTATCGAAAGTTCATTTACAACATTCTACTTTTATTCCATTCAATTTAACTAAATTAGGGTTAATACACTTATTAATTCAACATTTTGATAAAACACTTGTGAATCAATTTTAGTATCTTACATTCAAATTCATGATTAATTATCTAATTTACAGTCTGAATTACATTCAAGTTCCTATATTAATTATGGTTGTACAATAAAATTTAGGGTAAAACATTGTGTACTTCTATCCACATAGGGGAGCATCTAATTCCAAATTAGTTTGAGCTCATTTAACTTTTCTTAGATCAATAACATAATCAAACTCAAATTATTCTTTGATTTTCATGAGCCATCAAATAATTATTTAGGATTTATATTCCCTCAAAAGCTTGGAACTTCCATCCTTGTTCCTCTTCCAATTATTGAGATAGCTCTAATAAATCTATATTTACCCATGATTAATCGATGTTCATTTCCTTGTTCTCTTTATGCTTCATCCACTCACATTTCTTATTCAACATCACCCACATATCCTCTTGGTGGAGAAGTTTTTCAAGGTATATCTAAATAATATCCAATTGTACTTACTATTATTCCCTAAATTTGTCAAGTCAAAATTTTCCAAAATCATGGTAATAACTAAGAGGTCAAGTTGGGTCGATGATGTTGTGTAAGTTTGAAAAGCATTAAACGTAAATAGTTTGAGTTTGGTTAATGATTTAATGTCATTTTTTTTTGAAAATGTTTAATTTAAATTGAATAATTTCAAAAATAAATAAGCAGGGTGCATGTCTATGCTTTGCGCACCCAAGAGGTCATGCTTGCCATACTTCCTAGGCATGGGGGACATGGGGTCACATTCAAATCTATGGCTCACACTTTTTATCTCACTACTTGCTCAATGTTAGGCCCACATGACCCTATGGATATGGTAGATGCGAAGTCACATCTGTAGTAAAATGCAAATGTAACTTTGTGTCCATCATGTCTGTAGGGCCTGATAGACCCTATCACATGAATGTGTAGTGAAATCACATGCCAGGAGGGGAAGGTCACCACTAAAGTGTGCCAATTATTTCCCCCATTAAAAAAAAAAAGGAAATCAATAGTTTTTAATTTCATTGTAACCTCCCTCTCAACTCAGTGCTTGCCTTTCACCATTTTCTCCCATGAAAATAGAATTTTGTCAAAAAATAGTCAAAATATTCATGCCTTCGAATACTTCATGTTGTTGTGATTTTTAATAGATGCAAAAATTATTTTTGATGGTTTCCACTTTCAGGGAAATTCTTATTAACCATTTACCCTAAAAGTTTTGAATATCTATCATTGTCACCTATTAAGTAATCTGAAGAATTCGTTAACATTTCCATGACTACTATAGCCTAGTCTCTGAAACTATATAAACATTTTCTACTCATAGATTTTTGTGAGAATTTACAAGCTATCATCGAGACAATCTTTTAAATCACTATGTGAGAAAAGAAGTTCAAGTACATGGGTTATAAACCTATATTAGTGTTCAAAAGTGACATCTCTAAAATTAGTGATTATCAAATTAGATAAATGGATTTGGAGGAATTCCACAAAATAATGAATGTATAAACACCAATCTCTATAAATACTCTCCTCTCTATAAGCAATATGCCTGAATCAACTATTTCCCCCATTTTTGTACAATGTTTAGACCTGGTATTCCCCTATGCTTGGCATTATGATCCTAAAACCATAGAGATAAGATCAAATGGGAGTTATTTAATGACCAAACTAGATAGTATTGCTATGAGTGTGACTCTATGGATTCCCATAATGGAAATCTACACAATATATTTTTCAAACAAAAACCAAATGAACACCTCAATATCATCAATAATGTATGGTTAAATCATAATAGAAAAGGTTTATCCAAACTTCCAAAAACAATATTCAAACCAAACTTCAAAGTGGCTATATTAGATATGATAAATCTCCTCAATAGGGTTGTAGGTAACAAGACCACCATCAAATGGGTTTTATGAGAAACTTTCAAATGAGTCTTGGGTGGGAATGGCAGAAGCAAGAGGAGGACAAACCAAATGATCTAGATCTAGATGGGTCAGAGGAAGATGGCATGCCTACAAAGGATTTTGTTCTCTCTTCTTCTACTTGGAATATAGTGGGATTTGTATCACTTAGAAGAAACTTTTAGATCATTTACTACATAGAGAAAGTAAGTACACTTTCTATTGGCCTCAGTTCTAGATTTGGGTGTTCTAGATCGAAGGATTCAGTTTGGGATTAGCCAAATTTTAGATTGATATCACCAGTTGGGGTTTTATTTCCCTTGGCAAGATCTCATCATTCTTTCTTGATTTGGCTTTCAAGGGGTTAAAATAACACTGCTTTGAGGTTTGTTTTAAAATCCAAATTTACATTTGCAATGCATAAAAGGAAACTCCATTTTTTATTGAAGGTAGTATCTCAAATATTAATATGGAATTATTTCAAGATGGGTTAGAAGATTTATTTATGCCTTCTTTAGAGACAAATTTTGTGGCACTTCAGTATTTAGGCCCAAAAATACTATTTTTTGGTGGTTTGTGCTACTTCTAATGGGAAAACTCCCTGGTATAATTGACCTAAGTTTTATTAGGAGTAATAGACTCCTTTCATGGATCTAATTTGGAATTCAATATGCCTAGAAATAAATATTTATTTCTCCCTCTTGGGTACATGGGACACATGGATGGTGAACTAGGATGCTCTAACAACAAAAAAAATCAAGAGCCAACATTTCATTATTATGTAGTTCTTTTTGTGTGGTTTTTTCTCATTTATGAAGATTATGCATTATGGTTGGTGATATATTTTGGTACAAAGGTCTTCATATGTGCATATTGGATTTAGCGAGTTCAGTTTGATCAATATAGCTTCCAATGGTTAAGACCATAAATTTAGGGATCATGAGCTATTAACTAAAAAGGACCATGGTGTTCTAAGCACTTTGGATAGTGATAAAGACTCCTATTTACTGGAACCCTTGAATAGAATTGAAAGGAAAAAGAGGAGTGCTTACTTTATAGATGTTTATGTCAATGAGGACATCTATTGAGCTCACATCAACTTAAAAAAACTCTATTGAGATGAGGACATCAAGGATAAATCTCTATTGATTGATAACACCATGTAGTAGTATTTTGCCTCTACCCACGGATTAATTAAATAGGAAACTTCTAGTGGTGTTACTATTGTATTATGTTAGGTACTAGGATCTTTTCCCCCTTTATCTCCCCATAAATTACACCTCTACCACATTTTTTGCCACCAAGATAGCCTTCATTGCCATCTGCAAGTGCAAAATTGGCAATATTTAGTATTAAAAAATTAAAATGGATGTTTACCTTGTTGAGAAAAAATAAAAAGGTGGTTGAGGTAGAGTTTCTAGATTTTGATGTAGTAACTAGCCTACTTAAGACCCCTCCACCTAAGAAGGTAAAAGGCACATCAAGTCTAGTCTCTGATCCATCTAGAGCTTAATTTGTGGATATTACTAAACCAAATGTCAATAAAATGAAGAAGAGATGCCAATGAAAAAATATACTCTGAAAATGATATAATTAGGAGTGGAAACTAGGGAGAGTGATATACACAATCTATGGGAAACCACAAAGAGGATGATCAAGAGGTCAGAACAAGATGAGGTCACTCAAGAGTAGTTGAAGGATCAATTCTAAAAGTTGGTTGGATATGTCAACTATATTTTGAATCTAATTGAAGGCCTAGTAGTTCCCCAAATGGAGGCTCCAACCCAAGTTATTGACATCGGTAAGGAATCAATATCAACCATAAGCAACTACAACACCTATGGGAAAACTCTTGAATCTTGGGTTGAGTAATTTCTCTTGGATGGCTCAAAGTATATTAAATAAATGGTCAAACTATTTGAAAATCTTGATTCAAATTAGGTTAAAATCAATCAAAAAATCTAATGTCATGAAAAACAACTAAAGTTATGGGAAAGTGTGAAAGGAGACATTGAGGAGATGTCTGACACTAATGCAAAATTATTGGTCAAGGCTAGAATTTTTGAAAAAAGAGATAATAGTCTCTCTTATGATTTTTTAGAATGCACTCTACAGAGAATATCAATTTTGAATAGGGTTAGGGAAGAGATGAAGAAACAATATGATATTGGAGGGGAGAGAAAGGCTGAAATTTGTTTCAATGTGGGAAGCTTACATTATGACTTACTCAAGGAGGATGAATCCAATTAGTATAGTGTGAACAAAATCAAAGAGTAATTCAAAATAATAATCAAGGAGGAGTTATTCAAACAAGGTGTATTCAACATTGCCTTCATGATTATGCTCAATGAGATCCATGTCTCATTTGAAGAGTTAAAATCCCAATTAGGTGAGTTTTTAGAAGTCCCAAATGTAATGCTGCTAATATTTGGTAGATGGCTAACATGTTCCAAACATGTGGTACTTCCCATGGAAAATTAAATCATCAAAGCAATGAGGAAATTTAGGATATTCAAGACAACCACATGTAAGGGGAAGGCCACCAATTAAGTAGCTTCTCCACCTCTAGATCCATCCAAGTTAGCACTCACTCAAGGAAAGGCTTCCTAAGATGCTCACAATCATTTTTCTAATTTTGTCCTCTTTTTATTTTAGGAAAGTTTTATTTTTTTCCATAAAAAAAATTAATATTAATGTAAAATAGAATAGGACAAAAGTGAGAATACAAATGGTCAGCAATAAAATATGAAGGGTCAACCCTTTCCCTCCAATCTATAAATAGGAGAAATGACTATTGTATAAGGGTTATTTGATGCTCATTGGAATTTTGATTGAAAGGAAAAGAGAAAGAAACTTTGTGTTCATTCTTCCAACGATGAATGCAAGGAAAATTTTGGAACTTTGTGTCTAGTGTTTTCTTTGTGGATGTGTGTTTTTCTTATGTTGATACATATCCCACAATTTTTGAGCAATACCTATTTTATTGTCAAACAATCATATTAATTTTCAAATTCATTCTTGTCATGAAAAAGATGAAATATACATTTGCTCATTCATGCATGACCCTTCAACTTCCTTTTTTTCATTTTCATTTTAATGGTTGAAAACAATAAAATCCAGCACCTCATTTAGCCTGTAAAAATTGAAAAATAAGTTTATTTTCATTTTTTCATGTTTTCAATAAAGGGAACCTCCCCTTCGAATAGAGTAGATATTTTTTTGCCTCCTTCACAGTTGAGAAATTTAAGATTTGTTAAAACACAAAATATTTCACCAACACTCATAACTCTTAACAACTATAAATCCTCATTAAGTTGCCTACCATGTTGGTAACTATTGCTCCAACTCTACCTACGATTCTTCTGAAGGTATCTTGACTCTCTTGGTCAATTCAAACCTACCACTAAAATCTCTTTGATTTAAAATCCTACGTAAGCATCATACACTTCAAATTAGAATCAAACCAAATTTGATACCATATGATGTATTCAAGGATATGATATCAATCGAATAACTTTTTATTTTTAGAAAATGATCTAAATTCATCCCAATTAATGCTAGATTTGACATTGAAGACAAATGAAATTGTTTATTTCTCAAAATGATAGAAATAACATTTAATCATGAGCTAACATCCCTATATGATGTTCCTTATGCATTAGAGACTAAGAAACAAGATACAAATAACAATTTCTATCAATTTTATTGATTATTACAACAAAAATAGTCCCTAGACATTTTTTCAAACACCTAATCTCAACTTCAATGTCAAAATTTATGCTCTAGTCTTCACAATGTCTTTTAAACTCAATGGATTCACCCTTAGTGTTGAAAACCCATCATAAATATGTTCTCAAATTTATTAGAAGCATTATTAAATGCCACAATATTCACAACACCATAAACCTTGTTTTCTTTTCTTATGGACTATGTCTGCACTAATACGGTCTCATGCTTTGAACATTGAGCAATCATGAATTTTATTATTTTCCCTCATTTCTTTTAGAACTTATCTTAATCAAAGAGATAACCAACCAATCCCATGTTCAATACCATGAAATCCAATTACAGATTGATTTCCCCCAATTTTGTTTCTTTTTTTGAGTAAGTATTTTATCATCATGATCTATGTGAAATCATGGATCGATCACTATTTATCATTGTTACTTCTTATAGCTCCAAAAATTAATTTCAAATCGCTATTTTCTTCTATTGTTAGCATCTCGATCCTTTTCACCACGTTTTCCTAGAGTTCTATGTAGATTTGAACTAAATACCAAAAATAAATCAAGTAACTAAAAATAGCATATGAAATGAGGCTACATGGTGGTATTTTGTTACATAGATCCAATCATCAAAACAAACCAAGGAGAAAAGCCTTTCAGAAGACAAGCTCATGAGATGTCAATATGTGTTGACATCTTCAAACCTTATCAGAGTTTATAAATACAAGGGTGTTTTATTGGATTAAAAACATACATAAACAAGTAACGTAGCGAGCACTGACATGAGGCCACATGTTAGCATCTTTCTACATGAAGCACTTCATGAAAATTAAAAACTAACAACAATAGTTAGAAACCTTTATGAGTTGAATTCATGAAATCAAGACACATGTTTCAATCTTGTTTCTCGGAGAGATAAGAAACATGAAGGTGAAAGCTAAAACAAAACTAGGACAAACTTCATGAGTAGTTGACACTTGTTGGGTCCTCATTACACAGAGAAAAATAAAAATTGATGTTAAAGGAGTAGTAATATAACTCAAACAAGATCTCATGATAACATTACAAGTGGTTAGATTTCGGATCAAGAAACATAATGCAAAATGAAGGTAAAAATAAATAAAGCTTGACTTAATTTCATGAAAGAGTGACACTTGTCACAATCTCAAATCATTAAGGAAATTAAATCCCCAAATTTAAAAGAAATGATAAAATTTCAATTAAAACTTCACAAGAAAACAACAATCGGCAGAGCATTGTATCACAAAGACAACAAAGTGCTCACATAACCTATAAGTGAAACCTTCAGTATAACGACTCACAAGATTAGGACACATGTTTGAATCTCATTTCATAGAGGAAATAAATATCAAATTCTCTGCTTTTCAAATGGTGCTTCTTCCTAGTTTCTACAAGTGAGAAGACTGTGAAAAGTGGCACACACTCATGGACTCTGAGATCAAGATAAACTCTAAACAAAATTGTAAAATAGAGAAAACCCAAAACACTACACACATTATAACCAAGAACATGATGCATAGTGTAAATAAAACATGGAGAGCAAGATAACATGAAACATTGAGATTGGATTTCATTGAGAAGAGAAAATTAATGCATACCCAAATCCAAGCCTTATAGATGCTTCGAGAATCAAACACCCTTACTATAATAACTAGTTTTTTTTTTTTTTTTTTTTTAATGTTTGATAATTGTTTTGTATCATTATACTGGTAGGACTAGGGTATTATATGAACACTAGGGTCGTAATGTGTGATTAGGACAAAAAATAACATTAGAAGAGCAAAGGCAAAAACATGTAATGCAATTTTGATAACATTACTTGTATGGTCCTAACATTATCTTAGCTTCAATCCCAAATTCAAAACTTGATATGTGTAATAAGTTGCAGATGCGTATGAATAAATCCAAATTGTAATGCCAAATAAAAATCAACTTAAATGTTTTCATTCATTAAAATAAGAACTTGAATGTTCTATATATATAGGATGGTTCTAGCTCTATAGATTATGAATGAGAGTAAAATCCATAAAAGGTTGAGTGGTTTAAGATACCCAAGCATGTAATATAAACAAATGTGGCCGGGCATATATTCTTTTAAAGCTCGGAAACGAATATTTCTTTTGAGTCTAAGTCAATATCTAAATTGTTCCCCACAGAAACTTGTACAAAACAAGTTGTTTGTACCCTACACAATTTCCCATTTTTAAAACTAAAGGTTATTCCCTCATGCATTTTTAATTTAAAAGATAGAAATGAACCAGCTTAAAATACACTAAGAGCCACAAAAATTTGTTCAAATGTTCGCTAATAATAATTTAGAAAAGCTGCCATTATTCCAAACTCTTTTTGTCTGTATTGGAAGTGGCAAGCAATGTACCACAACAACACAGCTCAACAAGATTCTTTTCTCAACAGTTCTGTTCGTACCATAAAAGATTATTAAAGAACCACCCATAAAATAAACATAATTCTAACTTTGTTATTACTATGCAATAATGCTAATAATACATAAGACAATGGTCTGACTGTTTCATGGGCTCAAGAAACAGTGCCTCCATTACTATAAAGTTGCATGGCAACTATAACTTGATGTAGAAAAAGTATACCATGTTGCCAGTGTTTAACAACATTAGCAAAAGACATAAAAACAACAATCACCTTGTCCAAATCATAGGCAACGTGCATGGCATACACTTAACTCTGTTCTTTAGGCAGGAATATTAGGTACAACAGTGACAGTGACTCTCTCTCTCTCTCTTTTTTGTTTTTTTTTTAAAGTTTTTTTTTGAATGGTGTGGTTAAATATATTCATTTAAAGACTTCACCATACAAGAACAGTAGTAAACTGTAATTCCAGTGGAAGTGATTGGTTTGAATTTGCATCTCTGCTGCTGCACCAAAACTTTAACAGTGGATTTTTGGGGCTCAAGACTGATTAATTAACTTCTTGGCTTATATTACACTCTTCACAGTACAAAAAAATCAGTGTGATGCTGTTGGGATGAAATTACTGCACCACCAGCGTTGAGAATAGAAGATATATATATTGTTTTTGTTATACCCTGTTGGTGTTGCACTCTCAATAGTAATAAATACTGATACATGAAAAAATGATCACGGATTATTGGGTTTTGGTGTGGAATTTTTTACTTTTTCTTGAACTTGCATGGGAAAGGAATTGCTTATAGGGTTGGGTCCTGAATGAACTTCATGTAGGCTCCTGGGTGGTTTTGTCTTTGAATGTCTTTTGGAATGCTTGGAAGTTGTGATCTGGGATGATAAAGCTCCTGAAACCTGTTTGCAAAAAAGGAAAACAAAATTTGAAGTTATATATAAAAAGAGTTTAAGAAAACGTATATAGATTGAGTGACCAAATTGACACCCTTCAAACTCGCCTGAAAGTAATCAGCTGATGCATTCACATTGAATGGCGTTGAACAACACAGACCAACACTCACCAATATGTAAAAGTGTTAAACAACCAATGTGTTAACGCCAGTCAACTTGAACGTACCAGCTGTTTAAGCTTTACCTTCAAATCTGCCTTATGCTAGAGCTTTTGAAATGCTTTAAAAGAGAAAGATGAGGAATACAAATTAGTTTTGCTTAATTCTTTAGTAATGTTAGGAGTGACCAAACTCCATCAATTGAACCGGTTAAAAAGGAGATGCCAAAGAAACTGAAGAGAGAAGAATATCAAATCTTGGACAAGGGGGAAAAATAATGCAAAGATACAACACTGAACTCAACCAAGAAAGAACATAAAGTAAATGTAGAGACAATGGTCTCTTATGATTTGAGCTGGTAGACTTCTTGAATTGTAAGGACAAGGATTAGCTTAACCAATTTGTAGGAACAGCTTATATTTAAACCTTCAAGTGCTCCAAATCCCATTGTGATGAATTGGATGTGCAGGTTGGATAAGCCCAAGAAAACGCCTATGAGGAAATGAAAGAAGAGTGGACGCTTTAAGTATCTGAGGTAATCGATTTGATAAGCTATAAGGATCAAGGTTACCTTAACTGGCATGCACGATCATCTTATCCAAAGGTTTGAAAAGCAATTGGGTGAATTGGGTGTATAGGTTAAATAGGATTTTCCCTACATGGCATGGGTATGCAAACATAATTGAAAGAAGTCTCCCAAGTATGGAAAAGTGTCTATAGAATGACTAAGAAAGATCATCCTCTGGTCTTCTTTTAAAATAAAAAATCTCAGATCAGACACAATGCAAACACATCAGAAGCACCTTGATCTAATCTTAGACAGCTAATTGGGCTGCTGGTGCTTCAGATCTGAATAACACAAAAAATTCAAACTCTTTGTAAACGATTCTTGGGCATTTTACCTGCATTTTTTGAAGTGGGTATCCATCTTTCAAAAGCGCTGTGTTTTCTTTACCTGCAAAGAGAAAAAGAGATCATATAGTGGTGTTGTTTTTCTACCCATATAATTTGCATTAGAACTATATAAAACCCATTACGGTGGTACAAAGAAATTAACATTCTCATTCTTATAGTGATATGATTTGAAAGAGGATAAAAAATAGTACCTCTGGGTCCTCGAGCAGAGGCCACAGGCGCTAGAAGAAATGCAAGGGACAAGAACATAATCATAGTGGTGCAGGAAATGATCTTTCTGCAAAAACAATGTTCTGGAGGCATGCTGGCCATAAGCGTGACCTAATATCTCAATCCTTCAGCACAGACAAACCAAGACCCAAAATGTGCTCAGATAATATATAAGAATCACCTCCACCAAATAACCTCTGAGTTTGGGTCTAAAGCAGCTTCTATGAAAATGTGCTGAGAGAAATCTGCAATATTAATAATTTGGAGATCATGAAAGAACTCTAATTAAATGGGGAATGCAGACAGACAAGAACTAGGATGGGACACATTGCAGACAAAGATAGAACAACTGTATGGGCTCTTGGAGACAAACAACAGTAGAAAAGTCAGCGATAAACATACTAATTCCAATTCCAATCCCAATTCCAATTTCAATTTTAATGTTTAATGATTTATGTACTGAAACTTTTGAGTCATCATGAAGAAAAGTGTCCTGTGCATACAACAAATCTTCCATTTTTGTGGAAGTTGAGGCTTCTTTCGGTGGGGAATTGATTCTATCCAAATGCCTCATGGTATATCTTATAGGGGAGGATTACCTCATGGTTTTCATTCCATTATCCACAGGTTATGACCTTGAAAAAAGTGAACAAAAGCACTCTAACCCAAGTTGGTTAGCTAGGTATACACAGGGATATGGTCCATGATGATGTAGATGTTGGTTAGTCATGATTCTTATCTTTTTCATTAAGATATAAGTATATATATAGGTGAAGCTACCTTCATACATGGATGAGGTTACCTTAATAATATAAGAGTATATAGTTAGGTTTAAAATAAATAAGATTTATTAAAAATAAGAGTTGTGTAGTTGTATTTTGATTAAAAATATGTATTATTGTTTTGAAATAGTAGTAGGAAAAATTAAAAAAATAATATATTTTTGTGTTTATTGTGAGAATCATGAAATTCTACTCTGAAAATTTAGATTGGAATTGTTTTTAAAGTTTTATATGAGGCTTTTCCATTAAAAAAATAATAGCAATATTCTTGTATAGTAGAAATTCGTTGTAAAGCCATGAAAAATAGTAGAAGATTGATCATGTTTAATGTATTTAAATTAACTATCCATTGGTTTTTATGAGATATTTTTAATCTAATTCTTAGGATGTAATAGTCCTCTGACATCATACTCATAAAAAGGAATAAATTAAAGCCATCACCAAAAAAAACTTTTTAAAATGAAAAAAATAATTTCTTAGAATGAGTAGTAACCAGTGCTTTGGAATCATTGCAATGGAAATACTATCACACAAATTAAATAAACATCAAAATAAAGAATTGTGTTTAAATTTAAAAAAATATATATTTAAGTGTTGAGATAAATAAGTGTATGCTAATTTTATTTATTGGATTAGAAGCCAAACTAAGTACATGATATATATATATTTTAAAGTTAGTTAAAAATAATAAATTATTTTTCAAATATTTATTGTAGTAAATAATTATTAAAATACAAATATAAATATTAAAAAAAGTAGCATAAATATATATTTAGGTGTTGTGTTGACATATATAGGTGTATTCAAAAAAATTAATATTAATTTTATTTATTGGATTAGAAAACAACAATCATTAACTAAATACATCATATTTTTTTTTACAAAAGTTAATATTGGAATTTATGATTTAAAAAATAAAAAAAATGAATATTAAAATAACATCTCAAAATTATCAAATCAATAATAATAAAATAATTAAATAAATTATTTTTTAAATATTTACTGTAATAAATAATTATTAAAATAAAATATAAATATTAAAAAATTAACATAAATATATATTTAAGTCTTGACATATATAGGTACATTTAAAAAATAATAATACTAATTTTATTTATTAGATTAGGAGGCAACTGTTTTTAACTAAATACATGATATTTTTCTTGTAAAAATTAATATTAAAATTTATGTTTAAAAGGAAAAAAAATAGATATTAGAATAACATTTCAAATTTGTCAAATCAATAATGAATAGAAAAAAAAATAAATTATTTTTCAAATCTTTACTATAATAAATAATTATTAAAATAGAATATAAATATTAAAAAAAATAACATAAATATATATTTAAGTGTTAACATATATAGGTGCATTAAAAAAAATTAATATTAATTTGATATATTGGATTAGAAGGCAATTGTCTTTAACTAAATACATGATTTTTTTCATTTTTTTAAAAGTTAATATTTACGTTTAAAAAAATAAATATTAAAATAACATCTCAAAATTGTTAAATTAATAAAAATAGAAAGAGAAATAAATTATTTTTTAAATATTTACTATGTGGTAAATAATCATTAAAATAAAATATAAATATTAAAAAAATTAACATATTATAACATTAATCTAATGAGATCACACTCCAAAATGAAATAGCAAAACAAAACATCAAAACTATTTTATGTATATATAAAATTATAATGTTTAATTTTTTTAATGGAATGGGATCAGGTTTCCAAAAAAATTATATCTATTATTAAAAAAAGATTAATTAATTTTAATTAATTAAAAAAATTTAACTACAATTTTTCAATTAAAAATAATAATACAATATAAACAACAAAACCTCAAAAATAATAAATAATTTAAAAAATAAAAAAATTAATATAATTTTTTGAAATAAAATATCATATTATACAACAAAATACATAATCTATAACCACCATACACCTAAAAAAAACATAACATTAAGCACCCTAAATAATAAAAATAAAGAAAGATAAAAACCCACCAAAATAAATATCATAAACAATAAAAATACAGAAGATGAAGAACTTCCTTTCAAAGACGTGGAAAAATTTAAGAGAGGCATATGGTGAATTTTTTTTTTCTTTATTTTATTTTTTAATAAGTTGTTTATTTCATTCATTGTTCTGCTTATTTTTATGATGATTGTTGATTTTTTTGTTGATCTCTTTTTTATTGTTATTGTTTATTTTTTGATCCTATTATTTTTATTTCATTTTATTTAAAACTCTTTTAATAAAATATTAATATACTTATTTTTGTTATGAATTAGACATTTAACTTTATATTCAACACCAATTTGCATTATCAATCAAAAATGTTTATTCATATCTAAAAAAATAATAAAACTAACATAATTATTCATCCAAAAACATTTTTAATATTTTCAATTAACTTATGGTGACTCCTTATTTTGTATTTTTTTCCTAAGAATGAGATCGTTTTTTAAATTGGAACCATTTCAGCCAAAAGTTTTATGCTTACTTTGACTCATTTAAAAAAAATTGCATTAGAGAAAAAAAATTGAAAGATATTTCCCTCCATACATTCCGTGTGACCAAAGAAAGTCATTTTCTACAATTTTTAATGAGCTATAAGAGTATGAGGCTCCTTTCGTGTCCTTGTCATTAGGTTTGCTTTTTCATTATGGTTGCCTTTTCTTTATGCTTTTGGGTTTTATAATTGACTATAATTAAACTTATTATTAAATGTGGTTTAGTCAAAATGAATAGACCCCAACAAATCCAAACTAATCTATTTTTATGTAAGATTTTGAGTATATATATAAAAGAATCAATCCATATTTCTATATAAGATTTTGAGCATATACATTCCACTGGGGTTAAATTCTGTTTGGAATTTGGATACATTATTAAAATATCATTTTTCTTCTCTCTAAAAGATAGGTCAAGAGATAAGGTGAGTGAATTTTTTTTTCTGAGTTAAGTTTAAATTTCAATATGTATTTGAGTTGTCAATTCAAACAACTTTGAGTGATTTTTTTTTTTTTTTTTTTTCTTTCTTAGCTAAGTTTAAATTTTAATATGTATTTGAGTTTTCAATTCAAAAACATGTGATAGCATGTGATTATATTTATTTCCGATAAATAAATAGTTTACATATTCGATCAAAAAGGTGGGTAGAAAGAAAAATATTCAATTATATAAAAAAATTGAAAATAAGAAAAAATATTATATAATTAATAATTTATATAAAGTTTACTTACAATTAATTATAGAAATCCAAGTGTCCAAACATACATTCTTGAGACACACAACTATAAATTAGTAATGAACGAGATAATTAAGTCACATGAGAAATCGATTTGATTGATAAATGAGACAAACTATTTGTATTGTCACCCTAACCATTACTACTAAAGATATATGCAATGTCAGGTATGGGTTTGTAACACCCTGATTTTTTTATGAGCCCCAAGTTACGTAACATGGTCCCAAACCTAATGAAAAGAAACTAATTCACATGAGCGTGATCAGGTCCATAACCATGTTAAACTAAACACATGTATTTGACTAAGGTTAAAAATTCTTAAAGAACACTATTGGGAAGCTATTTTAACTAATCAATATGTAAAATGGGGTGTACCAATGTACTTAATATATACTTGTACACTCAAATATGTATACTTATCCTATGGCCTTCCTAATAGGACCAATACCAACTTTTAGCCTTAACTGAATGTCTAAACTTGACATAAACCAATCTGCATCTTGACCATATAAAGAAGCTGAACTCTAACTCGAGAGTACTTGTTAAACATCAAGAAGTTTCACTCCAAGATAATAAATAATGATTTCAATTCACAATAGAAGAATCATCATACTAAGCTAACACATTCAATAATTTATAAAATTGAATGAACAACAAGACTTAAGCTTTAGGTATATTTCCAAAAGTAATACAAGGTAATTTGTTTGAAAAACTTTCAAATCAACATGCTATGAAAAGTCTATTTCCACCAATTAGGGCTACCTGCTTATGTTGTCATGACTCGAGCTAAGATCAACGCCCTCATGGCTTTTATATTAATAATATTCAATAGATTAGATAATATAATCTGAATTAAATAAATGTATATTATTGATTCTTGTTATTGCCAAACATTACCACATAAGTGGATGTTACGTCAAATGGAATCACCTCCAATTTGTACATAACATAATTAATTAGATTCATTTTTTTTTACTTGAGTGTATTAACTTGACCATCCTGCAATACCATATAGTATTAGCTTATTATATGTAAAACACGCTAGTTATATGGTCTAATATCACATTATCAAGATAAATGACATACAATTATCATGCATTCATTGAAAACTTAAACAAGCTATTGACATTTCAACAAACATGCTTACGTTGTGCATAAAGACAACTTAATAATTTTAAGAAGATTTACATTGCCTCAATCTTATTGCACCAACCATCAATCATCCTAATATTAACTTACTCAATGAACTTGTCTTTTTAAATAATAAGACTAAGTCACAAGACTCTTCTTTATTGATGCAGAAAAAATAGGCCAACCTTTCGGAGGCCATAAATTTTGACCTGGAACTCCGTTTGAGCTCTTCCACATGCCAAAATGATCGTATCAAAAAGTTCAATTCTACCTTAAGCCGATCTATTCACTTAGAGTTGATTTTAATATTTTTCAGAGGTAAAATGTGATGATATGAGCATTCAAAATTAACATTTAATGATTTTTTTAGAATTTTTTTTATTTTTAGAAATTGTATAATTTTAGAACTCGCTGTTAAATTCAATTAAATTTCATCCCATATGCTAATTTTAGTATTTAGGTTATTTCAAAAAAAAATTAGAGCCGCACGCTCTTGCATGTAAAACTTACTATAAATAACAACTGCTAAAAATAGACATTTTTTTAAATTTTAATTTTTTTGAATTTTTGCATGTCAAATCTAAATTCTAAGTTGATGCTTATTTAAGCATGGTTTGGGTTTGTAATTATTTCAAGTCATTAAATATGAATAAATAAAAGTATTGTTTAGAATCTTGGCCTATTGGTATTTTTATTTGTCTTGTTAGTTTTTGGGTTCATTATCTAGTATCAAAGCAAGTTCAAATCTTAAAGGAGTAAATAATGGTGAGAGGACAAGGAGGTGTTGCACAGATGGACTAGATTATACAAGAGCTATAGAGTTAAGTTCAAAAACTAATAGATATTATCACTAATCAGTAGAGAAGATAAGATGGTGATAAGGAAGACACAAATTATGATGAAGAATTTCAACAAGAAGAACAACAAAAGCAACCATCATCGATGGAAGAGAGGATGGTTTGGGCTTTAGAAGGAAGAAATAAAGGAATCAAGGTTGATGTTCCAGATTATGGAGGTAATTTAAAACAAGAGGAGTTAATAGATTGGATAAATAGCATGGATAAGTTCTTCGAGTGGAAGACTATGAAAGAAGACAAGAAGGTAAAGTTTGCATGCATGAAATTGAAAGGCCATGTAATTATTTGGTGGGATCACCTGTAGAAAGAGAGATAGAGAAAAGGTAAAGAGAATATTAATTCACGGAAAAATATGGAGAAGAAGCTGAGGGAGAAATTTCTTCTTGTGGATTATGCACAAACCCTATACAAAAGATTTCAAAATTTGAGGCAAAAAGATCACATTATACAAGAGTATATAGATGAATTTTATAAGCTTTCCATACAAGTGGAGCATGAATAAACTGAAGAGTATATGGATGCAAGGTATGTAAATGGTTTGAAATTTTCTATTCAAAATGAATCAAGCATGCATAAAATACTTAACATAGAGGAGGCTTATCAATTAGCTTTGAAGGCAAAAGAAAAATATATATAGAATCTGAGAAGAACATCTCTTGGTCCAAGAAGAGGCGAATCCCCTCCAAATAGGGGATGAGGTGGGTTTAATACCACTCAAGGTAGGTCTAATACCAATAGAGGTGAATCATCACATGGTACAGAAAGGCAAGATGACAATAGACAAGGGTTTTAATACCAACAAAGAGGAAGAGGATTTTAGAGAGGATAAGGTTATGGTGGTGTTAGAGGATGGGTTTTGAATCAACATAGATCTTATGTCTATTATAGATGTGGAGAAGAAGGGCACAAAGCATTTGAGTGCCCACACTATCAAGATCAAGAAAAAAGGCAAGAAGATCACCCAAAAGTGAATCTAATTGAGGCTAAGATAGAAGAGCAAAATACTAAAGTTGCACCAGTAGATGTTGGAGATAATCTCATGATGAGAAGAACCATGATAGCTCCAAGGAAGGAAAAAGTGTAGAATGAAAAATGTGGTGATGCATGGTTGTGATCAAATATTTTTTTAACAAGATGTACTTTAGGTGGAAAGGTATGCAAAGTAATTATAGAAGGTGCTAGTTGTGAAAATATGGTTTCTAAAGAAATGATTGAGAAACTAAATCTACAATATGAAAAACATCTTAATCCTTATCGGATTTCATGTTTTAAGAAAGGGAGTGAAGTTACAGTTATAAAATGTATTTAATCAAGTTTTCTATAGGAAAGAGTTATAATGATGAAATATGGTGTGATGTTATTCTGATGGATGCATGTCATGTGTTATTGGGAAAACCATGACAATTTGATAGGAAGGTAATTCATGATGAAGAAAACAAAATGTACACTTTTTGGAAAGGTGGTACAAAGGTAGTTTTGTTACCTCTTAAAGAGGAAGAGAAGATAGAAAGTATGCTTTCTACTAAAGAATTTATCCAAGATATGAAGGTGGCAGGTTGTTATATATTAGTCGTAAAGAATGAAGAAATAGAAATGGTGCCAATACCAATAGAAGCAACGAGAGTGTTGAAAGAATATGTACTGATGAGTTATTGATGGTTTACCACCAAAGAGATATATTCAAAATCACATTGATTTGATTCCAAGATCAACTCTACCCAATCAAGCAACTTAAAGGATGAGTCCAATAGAAAATACACAATTAAATAAATAGGTTATTGAATTGTTAAGAAAGAAGGTGATAAAGGAGAGTATGAGTCCATGTACAACACCAACTGTGCTAACTCCAAAGAAAGATGGAGGATGGATAATGTGAGTGGATAGTACAACAATTAATAAAATTATAATAAAGTATAGGTTTACTATACCTCATTTAGATGATATGATGGATGTGCTTATAGGAGCAAAATATTTTACCAAGATTGATCTAAGGAGTGGTTATTATCATATTTAAATTCATGAAGAAGATGAGTGGAAAACTACATTCAAGACTAAGAATGGCTTATATGAGTGGATGGTGATGCCATTAGAATTATCTAATGCCCCTAGCACATTTATGAGGGTGATGAATACAGTGCTATGAGAATATATTAGTAAGTTTGTGGTTGTTTATTTTGATATTTAGTAAGAATAACTAAGAACACTTACATCATTTGAGAATGGTAGTGGATTTGTTAAGAAAGGAGAAGTTGTATGCAAATTTGAAGAAGTGCAAGTTTCTGTAGAATAGTTTGGTATTTTTGGGATTTTTAGTTTCAGTAGATGGTTGAAAATGGATGAAGAAAAAATAAAGGCAATTGTTGAGTGGCCTATTCTAAAAATCATTACAGAGGTAAGAGTTCCATGGCTTTGCAAATTTTTATAGAAAATTTATTAAAAATTTTAGTAGTATTGTGACACCAATAATAGATTGCATGAGAGGGAAAGAATTTGCATAGACTAGAGAAGCCACATAAAGTTATGAAATTTTGAAAAAGAAGATTACAAAAAGACCAATTTTAGCATTTCCAAATTTTAACAAAGTGTTTGAGGTTGATTCTGATGCTTCATTTGTGGAAATTGGTGTTGTGTTGAGTCAAGAAGGAACATCAATAGTATATTTTAGTGAAAAATTGAATGAGGTAAGAATGAAGTATTCTACTTATGATGTTGAACTTTATGCAATTGTATAAGCATTAAGACATTGGAGTCATTACTTGGTGCCTAAGGAGTTTATCCTATTTATAGATCATGAGGATTTGAAGTATGTGAATACACAAAAGAAGTTGAATAGTAGGTATGCAAAGTGGGTTTATTTTTTGCAGAGGTATACTCTTGTGTTGAATCATAAATCAAGAAAATAAAATCAAGGTGGCTGATGCATTGAGCAAGAGGGTAGCATTATTAACTAACATGGAGAGTGAAGTAGTTAGATTTGAAGCTATTAAATAATTATATGATATTGATCCATATTTTGGCAAGATAGTTGAGCAGTGCAGGAATCCATTAACAGGTGGGACATATGCTATTCATGATGAGTATATTATATGGGAAGGTTATCTCTTCAAAGGGAAACAATTATGCATTCTAGTTGGGTCTCTATGAGACAATATAATAAAAGAATTACATAGTGGTGGTTTGGCTGGACATTTTGGTAAGATGAAGACAATAGCTTTAGTGGAGGAAAATTATGTTTAGCCAAATATGAAGAGAGATGTGACAAGGTATATTTCAAGGTGTAGAATATGTCAGGTGGCTAAAGGACATGCATAAAATACTAGAATTTACATGTCATTACCGGTTCCAAGAGGGCCATAGACAGATTTGAGTATAGATTTTGTGTTGGGATTGCCAAACACACAGAGAGGTAATGATTCAATTTTTGTTGTTGTAGATAGATTTTATAAAATGGTTCATTTCATTGCATGTAAGAAAACCAATGATGCCACTAGAGTTACAAAGTTATTTTTTATGGATATTGTGAGATTACATGGTGTTCCAAAAACTATTACTTTAGATAGAGACACAAAATTTCTAAGTCATTTTTGAAGGAATTTGTGGAAGAAGATGGGTACTAAGCTACAATTTAGTGGTGTATATCACCCACAAATAGATGGACAAATATAAGTTGTGAATAAGAGCTTGGGAAACTTATTGAGATGCATAGTGGGAGAGAAGCTAAAGCAATGGGACTTTGATTTACCACAAATTGAGTTTGCATATAATAGTTCAATGAATAGATCAATAGTAAAGTCACATTTTCAAATTATTTATGAGAAAAATCCTATGGGTATTTTAGATTTGATACAATTACCAATTACAGATCAAATTAGTGATAATATAGAAGCATTTGCAGAGTATATGCATAAATTACGAGTAAGAAGAAAGTTACAAGAAATTAATGAGAAATATATGCCAACAATAGATATCAGAAGAAGATTCAAGTTATTTTAAGGAGAGTTGGTAATGGTTTACTCAAGGAAATATATATTTCCAAAAGGAACATACAATAAGTTGAAGTACAAGAAAATTAGGCCATGCAGAATTGTGAAGAAAATCAACAATAATGCATATGAGGTGAGTTTACCATAGAATCTTGATATATATTCAGTTTTTAATGTTTTAGATTTATATGAATTCCATGGATAATATGGTGAAGATGATGAAGATGAAGAAGTAAATTGGGAGTAGCAGGTTCTAAATAAGAAAGAAAAAATAGTGAAAATTTTGGGTATGAAGACAGTGAGCACAAGGCAAGGGAATTATAATAGGTATTTGGTGCAATGAGAAGGATTGTAACAAGAATACAACACTTGGATTACATAATGGGAGCTAAAAAATATTGATAAATAAAAATGACAATAGTACAATCAGGCCAACTCGTAGGCGCTGAGTTATTTTCAACCAGAGGAGAATGATGCAAAAAAATAGGCCAACCTTTCGGAGGCCATAACTTTTAACCCACAACTCCGTTTGAGCTCTTTCATGCACCAAAATGACCATATCAAAAATTTTGATTCTGACCTAAGCCACTATATCTACTTAGAGTTGATTTCAATATTTTTTAGAGGCTAAACATGATCATCTGAGGGTCTAAAATTAATGTTCAATTATTTTTTCAAGAATTTTCTATTTTTAGAATCGGACGTCAAATTCAGTTTAATTTCATCCCATAGGCTAATTTTAATATTTAGGTTATTTCAATAAAATTATAGAGCCACACATGATTGCATGCAAAACTTACTATAAATAGAAACTATTAAAAATATACATTTTTTTAGATTTTAGATTTTTTGAATTTTTGGATGTCAAATTTAAATATAGAGTTGAGGTTTGTTTAAGCATGGTTTGGGTTTGTAATTATTTTAATTCATTCAATACGAATCAATGCAAGTTATTGTCCAGAATCTTGGCCTATTGGTAATTTTATTTATCTTGTTAGTTTTTGGGTTCATTATTTATTTACTTGAGTTTTCAAACTAGGAACACCTTGTCTATTTCCTTCATAATTATTTAAGACTTTTAATGTCCATTATCTTATTATAATAATTGAACATAAAAATAAACAAGAATATTTTCCACCTAAAGTCATTATCAATATTATCCTTAAAGATTATTTTAACAACTTGTAAGTCCTCACATATAATTAAATCAACTAATAAAATAAATTATCATTACGTAAGATTATTAATAAAACTTGTTACAAATAACATATACACTATAATTTATTCTTCAACACGATATATATCAATCTATATACCATGACAAATTTTCATAATGATTCCACAAAATTTTACTTCTCTCATGCACAATCAAGAATGAGTACTAACTTCATTTCATTGAAACTAAACAGAATTGGAAACTGATGAAATGCAAATATACTATTCACATCTTATTTGTGCCATTCTATAACTTGAAGCAATCTTGCAAGATTAAAACACTATAATATATAACATGAATTCATTTCATTTCATTATGAATTTCAATACCAATGTAAAAAGAACAACAAGTATATTATTCATATAAGTTACATTCAACAACTACAAAACTCTAACTTAAAAAAATTCAAATAATCATCCAAAGTACCTTATCAATCAATTAAATCAACTTTTCATCCATTGAAGTAACATAACAATTGAATACTAGTCAACATTAATCAACTTAAAAAAATTGATTAAGATTAGACTCTTAACAATACTAGAATACCAAATTTATCCTTTAATACTCAAAGATTTCAATTATAACATGCATACAAGTATTGAACAACAACTTCAATGATCATAACCCAAAAGTCACATTAATTACCAATTATCTTTCACATAAAATTCATACTTACTAGAAAATAAAGTATATCCACATTTTACAATAACAACCAAAAGAATATTACACACACTTTGTAATTATCAATAAAATAAACTTGTTATTTTCTAATTTGAATAACATAACATTCCACTAAATAATTAGTCCAAAATAATTAATTGTATTCACTAAATTACAATGAGACACTTATTTAAGTCATGCTTTTCAATAAATAACAACATAATAAGAATCCAAGCACTCAAAGTAACTTATGTAAGAAACATGCAAAGGCCCACCCTTCTAGCCCAATGAGCCTCCCATTAGTGGCCCTAGAGCACCCCATCCATCAGTTGGATGTGAAGTTCAATATCAGGGTAGAATAGAAGGGTGCGATAATAGAGATTTTGAGCTTTTGAAACAAAACCATAAAAGAATGAAAAGAATTTGTCTGTAAGATAAGTGCATGAAAATAAAAATATTTAGGATTAAATTTAGCCCTATTGTTCAACATGTGAATAGAGCTATTTAAATTCCAAAAATCAATAATGATAGTTATATTTGTCGACTTCAAACATAGTATTCATATATATACCATACTGATATTTTATTGAACAAATAACACTAAGGATATTCATAGCTAATTTTATTCTCAACACTTATCCACAATAAGAAAACATCAAATAGTCCCAAAATAAATTGACACTAGAAAGAGTCACAATAGAAGGACACCAAAAAGAGTCACAGTCAAGTGAACACTAGAAGAAAAATAGTCCAAATTAGACCTCATATAATATCTCTCATAATAATGTAAACAAAATTATTACATAAATAAAGAACTCAGTTTGAACTCCATAATAAACCCTAATGTTCCAAACAACCAAGAATAAGCCATTCAAATCAAAATACAGATTTTACAAAACCTAAACAAAATACAAAATGAGCACTTGCATCCAACACACAACCTCAATATAACAATTGTCAACAAAATAATAGCCTCCAAAAATTTTCCATACAATAAGCAACCATACCTCAAAATAGGACATAATAACAATGTTAATGCAAATATCCAAAAATTCATTTCTTTAAAATAATAACTAACATAATAGAGAAAATAAGCCTACGAATTAACCAACTCATTCCATTTGCCCATTCATCCATATTATACACTTATACAAACTAGTGAACAAAAACTACATAGTTTGAATCCCAACACTTTGCAATAATCCAAGGAAGCTCAAACCTAAAACATTACCAATAGAGTATATTTGACTGTGAGTTGATTTTAACATTATGGGTTCATGGCAAAGTCTATAGACTTCACCATGAACCTATGATGGGTTTTTTTAATACTCCATTCCCATAAAGAACAAAGAAAAATAATATTCTTTACTCATCATAAAATACAAATGGTATCCACTTATTCGTTAATCACACCAAAATTTTTAGAAGAAAACTGTGGTCTCTGAGAAAATGAAAACTTCTTTGTTTGCACCTAGTCGAGCCCTTTCGAACTCTTCTGATTGTTATTAATGCTCACATTGGTCCTGCATTCTTGTCATGAACAACTAAAAATGTGTCCCAAAAAACAATATTCATTCTCATCTAAAATACAACTTAAAATGTGAACTTAATAGCTCAAACTAGTCCCACTAAGCCTTCAATGACCTTCACCAAAAAATTTGATAGAGTTCAACTAGGGTTTCCCAGAATGAGCTCACAACAAAATAAAATATGTAAAATAAAAGGACTTCAAATCTACTTGATGGGGATGAATTTGGGATTCAAGTCATCGTAACCTAATTCCTAATAGGGTCAAAACCAAAATTTTCATAACATGATTAAAAACAAAATCAACTAACTAATGAAGACCCCATGACCTAGTCACGGTCCCCCTAAACAAGCCAAATTCATAGTCACCATAACTGTTGGGCAACATGTCAAAGCCATAAAAATTAACATAATAAATCCAAGTTTAATATTGGTCTCCTCAACCTCCAAGCAAGAGAATAACACCACAATTGATTACCACAATAGATATGAAGTCAGGCTAAAATACAAAATCATAGTCAAAGACTAAACATAGAATCACTTTGTTAATTATCCAAATAGATAAGCAAACAAAATAGTCAAGAATGACTAGAACAAGATGGATCTCATAATCTATTAGCTCAAAATATCAATAACTTAATGTTACCATTTTTATAACCTTTGTTGTTGAATACCATATCCAACCTAGCTTATTTTTCTATTCTTACAACCATCAAAATGATACATCAACAATATCTGAATGGAAAAACTAATATCAAATTTGACAAGTAATTCTAAATTAAATTTATATCAATCAATTCTATAATTAATTGAATCTAATTATCCATGTGGCAATATAAACATGTCTAGAACACATCATAATATCTCAAAACAAAGTCTTAATAATGTCCAAGTATTAGTTTAATAGCAACTAAAATAGCTAAGTAACATGCTAAATGGTAATCAAATGTGAAACCAACAGTACCATAGAAAGAAAATAGAGCACACAAAATTGAGGTCATGACATCCTCTTCCATTCAAAAAGAAGAAATAACCAAGGATAATGCTCCCTAAAAATATGTTCATCTTCCCAAGTAACATTTTGTTCAATTAATGGATCTCATTGGGCCAAAAGTTGTGAAATCTCTCTCTTTCAAAATCTAATGCTAAGATGGTCCAGGATCTTCATTGGTTCCAACTGCATCTTTTCTTCTTCCAAAACCTAAATATTTTTCCAATCCAGAATGTGAGAAGGATCAAATACATACTTCCTTAATAAAGCAACATAAATCCTGGATAGAAATGGAAGAAGGGATAATCAATAGGCAATAGGGATGATTCTTTATAGAATGTAAAAGGGTCCAATAAATCGAGGATCTGATTTAGAAGATTTTCCAAATTTAATAGAACTTTTATATGGTATAACATGCATAAATACTTTCTCACCAACATTAAATTCATGAGGACTTCTTTTTAAATATGCATAACACTTTTATCTATTTGAATCAACCTTTAGATTTTGGTGAATCAATGCCATTTATATATCATATTCTTGTAGAATATTAGGGCTAACAATGGATATATTTTTCAAGTTATCCAAATCAATAGGACTTCTATATTTATACCCATATAGAGCTTCTAATGGAGCCATTTTAATCATAGAGTGATAAGAATTATTATATGCAAATTCAACCAAATGTAGGAAATATTTCCACTTGATTTGTTGATCCATTACATACATTATTATCATGTCCTCAACCATTTGGTTAATATTTCTCATTTGACCATCCATTTTTGGGTGTACGAGGAGCTAAGTTTTAATCATGTTCCTTATTATACAATCAAAGTTATCCAAAATCTTGAAGTAAATAACTTATCTCTATCAAAGATAATGACCTCTAGCATGCCATGTAACCAAACTATGTTCTTGACAAAATGCTTTGCAAACACATAAGTGTCATTTGTCAAATTTACATTAACCAAATGACCATTTTTTCAAATTTATCAATCACAACCAAAATAGTGTCATACTTACTACGTTACTTTGGTAAACTAGCAATGAAACCAAGTGAAACAATAGCCCACTTACCTTGTAGAATTTGATGATGATAAAATAATATTCTTGGATGACAATGTTTAGCTTTCACCCATTGACATTTTACATATTTTGAAACAAAATCAAAAACATCATGCTTTAGGACAAGCCAAAAATAATGCATTTTTATCTCATGTGTCATCTTCGTTACACCTAGATGAGCAAAATAAGGTGTTGTGTGTACTTATTCTAGAAAAATATTATGCAAGTCCCCTGATTTGGGTACAAAAATTATATTTTTATGCCTTAAAAATCCATCACTTTCCACAAATAAATCATAAATTTTCTTTGTTATAGGCTCATCAGTCAAACCTACATTTACTTCATACTAGAATTCATCAATAAGCTATTATTCTAAAACATCAGTTCTAAAATTACCTTGAAAAACAAATAAGGCAATGAGATATTTGCATTAGCTGAGAACATCATCAACACAATTATTTTTATCTTTCACATATTCAATGTTCCTATCAAAATTGTTCATAAATTCTATCCATCTATATTGGTGAGCATTAAGATCATCCTAGGTAAACAGATATTCCAGTCTATAATGATCATATTTAATTTTAAAATACTTACCCAATAGAAAATGTTTCCACTAATTTAAAGTATGTATAATAACAACAAGCTCTAACTCATTAGTGAGATAATTATTTTCATGATCCTTGAGCTTACGTGACTCATATGCCACCACTACGCCATCCTACATAAGAATACCACCAAAACCCTCCTTAGAGGCATCAAATCAAATTTCAAAATTACCATTGGGATATGGAATAACAAGTATATGTGTTGTAGTTAAAAAATATTTAGGATTATTAAAATATTATTCACATTCTAAAGCCCAAAAAAATTTTTTACCTTTGTGTTGTAAAGAGGTAATGGGATTAACCAATCTAGAAAAAATTTCCAAAATCCTTCTATAGTAATCAACCAAGCCCATAAAACTATGCACTTCATGTAGGTTTATAGGGGTAGGCTGCTCTTGAATAACTTTTATCTTTGATGAATCCATAGTAATGGCATCCTTGGAAATAATATGACCCAAGTAATGTATCGATTTGAAAAAATCCACATTTAGAAAGCTTCCCATAAAGCTTATGTTGCCTCAGTCTTTGCAAGACTAAACAGAAATATTGTTCATGCTCAGCTGCATTATTATAATAAATTAATATGTCATCAAGGAAAATAAGATCAAACTTGATAATATAATCCCTAAATAAATTATTCATAAGGTTCACAAAGGTAGCAGGTGCATTTATCAATCCAAAGGGCATTATTGTGAACTCGTAATGACCATAATGATTACAAAAAATTATGTTATGGATTTATTCTTCCTTAATTATCTGTGAATGGTAACCTAATCTCAAATTAATATTTGAAAATATTGTTTCACTCTTTATTTGGTCAAACAAATCATCTATCCTTGGCAAAGGATAATGATTCTTGATTGTGACCTTGTTAAGCATATGATAGTCAACACATAGTCCAAGCGTACCATCTTTCTTTTCAAAAACATAATTGAAACACCCCAAGGACACACACTTGGTCTAATGCTTCTATTTTGTAATAGTTCTTGCATCTAAAATTTTAGTTCCTATAAATTAATGATATTCATATGATATGGAGATTTAGATACAGGGGTAGCTCTTGGCATAACATTAATGGCAAAATCAAATTCATGCCTAGGAGGAAGTCGAGGTAACTTTTAAAAAAAATCAAAAAATTCATTCAGAAGAAAATTATGATAAAATTTTCCTTATCCAAGGTTATCTCTTACATTTGAACATCCTAAAACTTACAACCTTTACACACAACATTTTTTAACTTCATGGTTAAAAGTAGCTTTTTCACCTTAAACTTATGAACACCTTAGATTTTAACAATTTCTCCCAGGTAATCAAAACATTGCATCAATTTATTACTACAATCCAATGTGGTTCATAAAGTTGCAGTGAATCCATTCCCATAATAATGTCATAAGATCCCAAAGGTTCTAAAAATAGGTTTCATCTAGTTGAGAAAACTTCTAAATTAAGATCTATTTACTCTAAGCATTAAAAAATAGGCACCCTTTTTCCTATACCATATTCAACCTCCCATCCTTCTCTTAGACTAATAAAATTAATTTTACATTTATTAACAATAACAAGAGATAAAAAAACTATCAGTTACACTAGAATCAATCCTAATTGAAACTAAAAAACTAGCTATATACCTCTGATTTCAATAAGGGTGGCCTAAAATTCAACATTTTGATTATCCACAATCGCATACACCCTATGATTAGCTGATTGCCTCAATTTTAACTTAGGACAGTCCTTCTAGTAGTGTTTATCACCACATTTTTATCATACAATATTCCTCTAAGGTGCTAATGGTCCAATGTTTGCCCTTGTGGAAAGTAAATTTTGATTTCTTTGAGGCTGATTTTTTTTAAAAGTCCCAGTTTTGGAAGGGTTTTGATACTTAAATTTTTTATTATGTCCTTGAACCTTATTAAAACTATTGATACTCTTAGTAAATCTAGGGGTTTGATCATATTTATTGAAATTCTTGGGTGAAAGAGAAAGGTTTTTTAACTTTAGAATGTTGTCTATTATGTTTGAAATCTTGTCTCGCTTTCTGTCGAGACCTTTCTTTCTCTTCCACCCTGTGAGCAGATTCAATAGAAGAAGTCAAAGTTTTTTTATTGGTCATATCAACGTCATGCATCAATATTTAACTTAATCCATGTTTAAACTTTGTTACCTTTGTTTAATCATCATGCATATAGTTCACATGATGTAACAAATTTAGAAACTTATTCTCGTATTTTGTCATAGACATGTTATATTGTTTTATTAGCTAAAAATCTATTATCTTTTGCTCTTTGAAATTGGCACTAAGATACTTTTTAAAAAATTGCTTCTAAAAAATAGGTTAGGTAAGTGTCAGAGATTGATAACCCTTTAAATAACAGAGATGGTTCCACCATAGAGATGTAGATCTAACTAGCTAATAAACATCTACCCTTGCCTTCACATTTGAGGGCATGTTATACAGATCAAACTATTTATGTAAGTTAACTAGCCATGCATAAACTATATCACCAGATTATCAACCTAAAAATGTAGGAGGTGGAGGTTTTTTTGAAAACTTGATGTAATGCCTTGAAGCCTAAAACCTCCTTGACATACACATGACTTTGATTTCTCCTTTGTTTCCTTCAATCATCTCTAGAATTCTGATTTGCTTTCCCTCATGCAAATACTTACTTTCCTTTCTACACTCTTGATCACTCTTGCTATAGCTAAGCTCATAATCCTTATTTACTCCTAATCCTCTATCTCTCTTCTTACAAATCTCACCCTTATTTTTCCTTTGCATTTTCTTCATCTGTTCACCATCCTCATTACCTCATACACAATGATCAAAACCTCACTCTCCCTTTTTTTCTCACACTTATCTCTCTTCTTGATATAAGTACTTAGGCCTAAAAGCCTAAAACATGGATCTATCACTCTTGAATCCCCAAATGAGTCTCATAATCATTAATATGCATATTAGGACCCCCTTCCATATCCAAAAAAGTAACACAAATTGTAAGCAATGACTCTTTAAACAATCCACTTTTCCTCTCTTTAAGGTCTAATCCTCATAACCCTCCTTAAGCACAAATATTGATTGTTTGACCAATATTCAAAGGTTCCAAACAAATTATGGAATATTTGGATACCCTTTACCATTATTAAACTCCACCTAAATTTTCAAGTCTTAACTCCCAAAGTAATACTACTAACTCAATACCTCCTTTTCTCAATTAGGCCTCTTAAGACTTAATGTCAAGCCATAGTACTAGAAACGGTACTGTATGATCAAGTATCACACTAATTACTCTTTAATCCTATAGTAAACATTAAAATACATATGATTAAGAATTTTCAAGAATTTATAAGGGTTACAATAAAATTTATACCAATTTTTATTTTCAAACCCTAGTTAGTTGTAGACATAGGCCTGTGTAGGATGAGAGTGAATAAAATGTTGAGGTGTGGAGCTAAAAGCTTCACCAGATGAGTGGATGCTGAAGTTGCTAGATTTACATAGTCACCGATGATGGCAAGGAGTCGACCAATAGCTGCCGATGTTGGTTATATATCGGCTGACGTCGGTCATGTGCAGGCAAACAGGGACTGACGTCGGTCACCTGTGCATCCAGAAAGTATATTTTCGTGGATGGAACAAATTGTTCACATGATAAGTTTAGCTGTTAGTTGTAAGTCCGCATTTCTATTTTTGGCAGGATTGTTTTAAGCCTTAGATTAAGAGGTGTATCTAATGGTTGATATTGCATAGCTCATGATCCCTAATCTTATATAATAGGGATAGATCTTCATAGCTTGTGTGTAAGTGTAAGAAAGAATAGTACAAGACATATTGTATATGTGTGTATCAATCCAGGTTGTTGGAATTGATTGTAAACTCTTGAGGGAAAGAGATCTGTACATCTGAGAGGTGTGAGAAGAAAGTGTGATTTTTCTTCGTTGTATTTCCTTCTGGAAGAGTTTAATACAAGTTTTCAGGGTGGTTTCTTGTATCTCTTATTCTTTGCTATTTATGATTCTAGTTACTTATTATTCTGGTTTAATTTTGTGTTTAATTGCTTACATAAAAGTAATCAATTTTGTTGGTTGATCCCCAACAAGTGGTATCAGAGCTCAAGTTGACTAACAGGTGTTTCAGATCTGGTTAGTGTTTGTTGATTACAGGTCACTCATAGGAGTTTCTATTTGAGTGGGAGAAGCAATGGCAGAAGAAAGTAAACTGAGAATGGAGAAGTTTAATGGCAAGAATTACCAATTATGGAGAATGCAGATATAAGATTATCTATATCAAAAAGATCTATATTTACCGTTGGGTGGGGTTGATAGAAAGCCCACAGACATGGAAGATGAAGAATGGGAAGTTCTTGATAGAAAGGCTCTTGGGTCTATAAGATTGAGTCTGGGATCTTTTGTGATTTTTAACTTGTCACAGGCAACGACAACGATAGAGTTAATGGATACTTTAGCAAATTATATGAAAAGCCCTCAGCTTCAAATAAGGTATATCTTATGAAGCAATTATTTAATTTGCAAATGCAGGAAGGTGGATCTGTATCTAATCATCTTAATGATTTCCATGGAATTGTAAATCAATTAAATTCAGTCAAAATAGTTTTTGATGATGAAATTAAGTCTCTTTTAATATTATGCTCTTTACCTGAAAGTTGGCATAGTTTAGTAATGGTAGTTAGTAATATTGCATCTGTTATAAATATTTTGAAAGTTGATGATGTTGTTAGTGTAATCCTGAATGAAGAGACTCACAGGAAAAGCACAGGGGAATCATCAGGTAATGCTTTAAGTATTGAAAGCAGGGGAAAGCAAAGAGAAAAGAGCAAGCAAGGGAGATCAAGGTCTAAGTAAAAGATGAGCAACATATCCAAATCCAGAAATGGAAAAAGAAAGATAACCTGCTGGAATTGTGGAAAGAGAGGACATGCAAAGAAAGATTGTTGGTTGAAGGTTAATGAAGAGAATCAACATGAAGGTGATGAAGAAGCAGAAGTTGCAGGTATTGTTGCACAAGATGCTCTTTCGCTTTCTTTGCATAATAAAAATAGAATCTTGGGTTTTAGATTCTGGGGCCTCTTTCCATGCTACCCCAAATAGAGAATTTTTCAATGATTATGTCCAAGGAGATTTTGGAAAAGTTTATTTAGGGGATGATGAGCCTTGTAAAATTGTTGTCAAAGGAAAAGTGTAGCTGAAATTGCAGAATGGCAACACATGGGTGTTGAAAGATGTCATGCATGTCTCAGCCCTGAAGCGATATCTGATTTATGTAGGAAAGTTGGGTGATGAGGGTTGTAAAGTAACTCTCACAGCTGAATCTTGGAAGGTTACCAAGGGAGCACTTGTATTAGTCAAAGGTAAGATAGTAGGTACTCTCTATTTATGTAATTGTATTACTGATTATTCTCCTTCTGTATTATCTACTTCAGATGTGGATGCAAAGTTGTGGCACTATAGGCTCGGCCACATGAGTGAGAAGGGAATGACTATTCTTAAGTCAAAAGGTAAGCTTTCAGATTTGAAAAGCATAGATCTAGATTTTTATGAGCATTGTGTTTTTGGAAAATAGAAGAGAGTAAGGTTTGTTAAAACTGGGTCAACAAAGAGGAAGCACAAGTTGGAGCTTGTTCACATAGACATGTGGGGACCAACTCAGCTAGCTTCTATTGGAGGATCACAGTATTATGTTACTTTCATTAATGATGCTACAAGAAAGGTATGGGTTTATTGCATAAGGAAAAAATCTGATGTTTTTGACACTTTTAGGAATTGGAAAGCTTTGGTTGATAATGAAACAGGGTTGAGATTGAAGTGCCTTAGATCTGACAATGGTGGTGAGTACTGCAGCAATAGGTTCAAAAGTTACTATTCTATGTATGGAATATGTAGGGAAAGGATGGTTCCAAGGACACCTCAGCAAAATGGAGTTGTTGAAAGGATGAACAGAATAATATTGGAGCTTGCACGGAGTATGAGATTGCATGCTAGTTTGCCCTTACAATTTTGGGTAGAAGCTATAGATACTGCAATTTACCTAATTAACAGAGGACCCTCTATAGCTCTGGATGGTGGAATTCTAGAAGAGGCGTGGACAGGTAAAAAGGTAGATCTTTCATTTCTTACAGTTTTTGGTTCTGAAGCTTTTGTGCACATTGATAAGAAAAATATAAAGAAGCTAGATGCTAAGTCTATGAGGTGCACATTTATTGGTTATGGCTTTGGAGATTTTGGATTTCAGTTTTAGAATCTAGGAACTAACAAAATAATTAAGAGTCGTGATGTTGTTTTCAATGAAAAAGTGATATATAGTGATCAGCTCAAGAAGCTGAAGCATTCTAAGCAGGGCCATGAAGATTTGGATGAGGTGACGTTCCAAAATGAGCTCATGGGAAAGAATAATCATAGATAGAAAAACATAGAGACTGACGTTGGTCATGCAGGAACTGACATCGTCAAAAAAGGAATCGATGTTGGTCAAACAGTGATTGACGTCAGTCAGGAAGAAACTGAGGTCAGTCATGTGGAATTGACGTCAGTCAGTTACAGGCCTAGAGATGATCGAGATCAGTCACTGTCAGAGAATTTGGGTGGACAACGTGTTGTGAATGAGTCTCAGACACCCATCAGGAGGTCAGAAAGGGTAAGTAAACCTCCAATTTGATATTCCCCTTCATTATTCTATTTATTGCTTACTAATGGTGGAGAACCAGAGAGTTTTGATGAAGCAATACAGGTGGAATCTAGGAATCAGTGGGAGCTTGGCATGAATGAAGAAATTAATTCCTTGAAAGAGAACCAAACATGGGATTTGGTTGAGTTGCCAACAGGAAAGAAGACACTGAAGAGCAGATGGATCTATAGGTTAAAGGAAGGAGAGAATGGACAGATGAGATATAAGGCTAGGTTGGTAGTGAAAGGATTTGCACAAAAACCAGGTATTGATTTTGGTGAGATTTTTTCTTTTATAGTTAAAATGACTTCTATTCAGACTGTATTGTCTTTAGTTGCTATTGAGGATTTGCATCTTGAGCAGCTTGATGTGAAGACATCATTTCTTCATGAAGATTTGGATGAAGAAATATATATGGATCAGCCGAAAGGTTTTGAGGTCAAAGGTAAGGAGAAACTTGTGTGCAGGTTGAAGAAAAGCTTGTATGGTCTCAAGCAAGATCCTAGATAATGGTATTTGAGATTTGACAGGTTTATGACTGAGCATGGCTACAATAGATGTCAATCTGATCATTGTGTTTATTTTAAGAGATTGGATAATGGTAGATATATTATCCTGTTGCTATATGTCGATGATATGCTGGTTGCAGGTTCACACATGCAGGATATTTTTGAGCTTAAGGTAAAATTAGCTCACACATTTGCCATGAAGGATTTGGGAGCAGCAAAGAAAATCCTTGGCATGATTATTAAGAGAGACAGAAAAAATCACAGGTTGATTTTGTCTCAAGAGGATTATGTGAACAAGGTGTTGGAGAGGTTCAATATGCAGGATGCAAAATCGGTGAGTACACCTATGGCTAGACACTTTAAGTTGAGTAAAGAACAGTGTCCTAATTCACATGATGAGGTAGAGTACATAAGTAGAGTTCCATATGCTTCCGCAGTTGGGAGCTTAATGTATGCAATGGTATGTACTAGACCAGATATTGCCCAAGTAGTGGGAGTTGTCAGTAAGTATATGGCCAATCCAGGGAAGGAGCACTGAAAAGTAGTCTAGTGGATTCTCAAATATCTGAGAGGGACCAGCAGTAGGCATTTATGCTATGGAGGGTCAAACACTTCTCTACATGGTTATGTAGATGCGGATATGGCAGGTGACTTAGATGGTAGGAGATGCACCATAGGTTATGTTTTCACTGTTGGTGGAATGGCAGTTAGCTGGATTTCAAAGTTACAAAATGTTGTTACCTTGTCTACTACAGAGGCAGAATACATTGCAGTCACAGAGGCTAGCAAAGAGATGATATGGATAACACGATTCATGAAAGAGCTAGGAAAGGAGCAAGAGAGTTTTAGATTGTACAGTGACAGTCAAAGTGCAATTCATTTGGCTAAGAATTCAGCCTTTCATTCAAGAACCAAACATATATAGCTTAGGTACCACTTCATTAGACAGGTATTGGAGGATGGTGAGTTGAAGCTGGAAAAGATCCATACAGATGAGAACCCAGCTGATATGTTAACCAAGCTGATAACAAAGGAGAAGTTGAATCTTCATTCAACTTTTGTTGGTCTTCAAGATTGAGTTTGAAGATGGATAAGTTAGAAGATGTTTCTGTATAGGTACTGGTGTAGCTGTTTATCTCCAAGTGAGAGATTGTTGAGGTGTGGAGCTAAAAGCTTCACCAGATAAGTGGATGCTAAAGTTGCTGGATTTACACAGTCACCAATGATGGCAAGGAGTCGACCAGTAGCTGCTGACGTCAGTTATATATCGGCCAACGTCGGTCATGTGCAGGCAAACAAGGACCAACGTTGGTCACCTGTGTGTCCAAAAAGTCTATTTTCGTGGATGGAACAGATTATTTGCATGATAAGTTTAGTTGTTAGTTGTAAGTCCGCGTTTCTATTTTTGGTAGGACTATTTTATGCCTTAGATTAGGAGGTGTATCTGATGGTTGATATTGCATAGCTCATGATCCCTAATATTATATAATAGGGATAGATCTTCATAGCTTGTGTGTAAGTGTAAGAAAGAACAGTACAAGACATATTGTATATGTGTGTATCAATCCAGGTTGTTGGAATTGATTGTAAACTCTTGAGGGAAAGAGATCTATACATCTGAGAGGTGTGAGAAGAAAGTGTGATTTTTATTCATTGTATTTCCTTCTGGAAGAGTTTAATACAAGTTTTTAGGGTGGTTTCTTGTATCTCTTATTCTTTGCTATTTCTGATTCTAGTTACTTATTATTCTGGTTTAATTCCGTGTTTAATTGCTTACATAAAAGTAATCAAGTTTGTTGGTTGATCCCCAACACAAAAAGGGATATAAAGAGTTTTAGGAAACATAAAAATCAAATAAGACCTATAAAATTTCTACCCTAAAATTTTATGCCTTTTCCAACAGCTAGTTATTCAATATCAATCTTTTCAAGACTGTAATAAGCAATAATGCAAAATTTTGGGGCATATGTAGGACTATGTGCACTTTTCATGAAGTTTTGAATCAAATATTGAATTGTGATACTATTACAAGAATTAAAAAGAATATATCAACAATAAATGGATATTATACACTATGCTTCCAAGTCTCAAACATTTGAATGGTCTTCTAAACATCTCTAACAAATAAATCTATAAAATTCTGAGTGATATATGGAATTGTGCCAAAACAAAATGAAACTTGCATCAAATCTTACCTTCTTCGATATAATCTGAACATACAAATGATTACTTCCACCAAGAATAATTCCTAAATACTATTATCTCCTTGTCCAAACACCTGTATGAAACTCATAAAACTCCTTTCATCTCTTATTATTTGACTAATTGTGCACAAAATGACAATGTACATGACTGTCTAAGAAGAATTTGTAAATCCTCTTACTCCACACCTATGAGATAATTTTTAACACTATAAATTGTTCAATAAAACACTCAATAATGTTACACATAAAACCAAACTATATACATTTATTTACAAACATCAAACTTGGAGACAATACCCTATTCTTGGATACAATCCAATATGCATAGTCAAAGTTCTCTCACTTGCATGAAGACTCACTTCCCATAATATAATGTCTCAAAAATAACACAATATTATTTCAATTTATAATATCATAATCCAAATATAAAATCTCAAAAATCATTGATACCTTTATTTGTATCATATACATGCATAGTTTTTTCAACATAGAATTGGTAGGTAAGCAGACTTCTTTTAAAATCTTTATCTTTATCTTTCTTTCTTGAATCTCCTCCTTTATGTCTCCTCCCAATTAATCTATATTATTATCTTACTAATCACACACACACACACACACACACACACACACACACAATCGACATGAATTTATAACCTTTATAACACACCAAACATGTTAAAATACTCTCTTACAAGGCCAACCCATGTAGGAGGCTGTTAAAACAACAATTTTATTGGTTTATATTAATTTTTTCCATTACATGAACATTAAGACACCTTCATGCACCTAAGAACTATTTATATAAATTTACAAACATTTAATAACATTATATTACACGCAAGACTCCAAAACACCCCACAAGCTAGTCTAGAAATTTAAAATTCTTAATTTTGGTGAGAAAATCAAGAAGGCCTATAAACACACTAGTTTAAAGAATATTAATAATTATAATACCCCCATTAGGACCCTATAATTCCTATATCATCCTAACAAGACAAAAAATGAACATATGAAACTTCTTAAAGACACTACATCTCATATTACATAGTGATGCTCCACATCATATTCCCCAAGTGGGAGAATTTGAACTCCTAATCAAATGTGTTTTGCCCATTTTATTTATTGATTTCTAGTTATTCATCCTAGGTTATTTTGATTTCCTCTTGTTTATACTCTTCTTGCCTTTATATTTTATTCTAAACTAGTCTATGTATCATTGTTTCCTTTCTTTGTTTTGCTTCTTTGTCAACTCATCCTCTATCTCTATGAAACACATGGCATGTTGTAACTCTTTGTTCACCTCATGTTTTATCTCTTCCATCTATGATTTATATTCATTATACTTGAAATGAACTAGATGTTTCTCATTGTTCACCCTTGCTTCTACTCCATAGCTTCTTTCTTCCTCACTTGCCATGGCTTGTCCATGCACTCCTTGTTGGTTTTTCTCTTTGAAAATACATTATCCTTTTTTTCTTGCTCTAATGGTTATTTATAAACATGTTCTTAATTCACCCTTATCATTCTCTCTTTGGCATATTCTTTGGTTTCCTCTTCATGATACCCCACTTTATTATGGTGAGTTTTGTCATCATCTCCTTACTCTTCTTTCAATGGCATTTTCTTAACCAAGTAAAATTCTTCATATCACAACACTCTTTGGAAACATTTCCTCTTATTATTATATTGTATTCCTTGAACCAACTCAATTTCAACATTATTATTCACATATACTAACTTCTTACCTTGATTATTCTCTTTCTCACCTTCTTGTAGCTATTTTGCTTGTATATTTTCACTTTTCGGCATACTCAATGCTAATTTGTATTTGTATTCACTTGATCTAGTTCTTGGGATAGGAATACCCTCTCCTTTCTTTCTCAATACCAACCTATTATTATTTCTTCCTTGGATTACCTTTAGGTAGATATTGTCTTCCTCCATACATTTATTCTTCATCAACTCAGCTTCTTAGCTACTCTCATCCTTAGATTACTCTATTATGAACACTTGTGCCTCATTTCTTCCCTTCTCCATGTGATCATGAAGTGACTCCTTATATTTCCTCTCCATAACTATAAAATTTTGCTTAGTATCTAGCAAATGACTTTCATGAGAATTATTAGTCTATTCAATGACCTTACTATCTTGTCCACTCTCTCTTGCTCTTGCATTATCCTTCCAAGCCCCTCTAAACATATCTCTCATCTCATTAAGATATGTATTCTATCCTCTTAGTCTCTTTCTCATATCAACCATCGTCTACTCATACTAATCATTAATCTCTTTCTTTTTATATTTTTGGCTATTGTCATATTTATTTCTAGTGTCTTCAATCTCAGTTCTAGGTTCCTCATGTGAGAAGCTCTTGTCTTTCTTGTTTTAATTAATTTACTCTCTCTTGTATCCTTGATTTTAAAAAACTTCTTATTGTTTATCTTTTTCCCTTACATGACCTACAATTTCACTTTTTTGAAGTGTTCCTATAGGTAACATGTTATTTTCCTTTGCAATTTTCTTCTCGTTATTTTGTAATTCTACCTCTTGTGCTTTTTAAACTTTCACCTTCTTTTTATTTTGATTTTGGATCTCCAATCATCTAACTTCATCTTTATACATCATATAGTTCCATACCAACTTCTTTTCCTCATTATTCTCCTTCATAGCTTTTGCCATAATTTGTGTTTGGACTCATATCCCTCATGTGTCAATCTAGACACTCCATCATATTGAAAATCAGTTTGAAATCTTACATAAACACACTAAAAATCATCATTAGTAATAAATATTGGAGGCCATATAGCCTCTTCAAGTGCTCTTTTAATTAGCACTACTTCTCCTTGTATGATTTCTTGACTCATGTCTCTAGTGAGATACTTAACCTCTTGAGACTCTTCTTATTCATTGACTTATGATACCACAACTTGTTCTTAAATCTCATATTCATTTTTTGCCCAAATAGGTACCTCCTCTTTTTGCATATCAATTTTTATAAGCACTTTATCTTTATATTCTTCTTTTTCCACATAAGCATGTTGTTCATGCTTACTATCTATCTTGTATTCAAGATTTGAGTCCTTAAAATGGACTACTTCCTCCTTCAATACTATACCTGCATACACACATGACAAGAAATCTTTAGATTCAAAACCTTGAGGCTTACTTGCCTCCATATTCTCCTTATTCACAAGGTGTTGTTCACCTCACTCTTGTTCACTCATCATGAAATTTTGCATCTCCTCCTTAAGTTGCCTACATAGCAACTTATTTTGCCTCTCATTGTCTCTATCACAATATTTCTTCTTGTCTCCATGAGTAGCCTTATAGGCCACTTAACTCTCTTCTTGATCATCACCCAACCATAACATTGGCTCTCTTCTTCTTGAATGAGATCCACCAAGAAATTTATCCTCTCTAGTATTTTATCTATCTCACTCATCTCTTCTTTAACATCTAAACCCTTTCTCTTTAGGTCTTCATTCCTCTTTCTCTCATGGTGGTAGTTTAATTCAGCCAATCCCATCCTCTCCTTTTCCTTCTCTATTTTTATCCTCTCTTAAGCAAGTCTTTTCACCTTGCTTTGGTGTCTCAACCTCTTTATAGTCTATTAACACTTTTGTCCATGTATTTTTCACCTTGGAACAACAACTAACACTAGGAGTTTTTCTTCTCTCTCTCTTGAGATTTTGCTAGATTTTTTCTTAGGGCTACTTACCATAAAATTTGTAACTCTCTCTTACTATGCTCCTGCAACTTAGCTTTATGAAACATCAATTAGCATAAAATTTCCAAGAGATTTACTCTGATACCATTCGATGTAGTTCCTTGATGCCTACAACCTCTTTGACATATACCTAACTATGATTTCTCCTTTATTTCCTTCAATCATCTATGGAACTCTGATTTGCTTTCACTCATACAGGTACTTACTTGCCTTTCTACATTCTTGATCACTCTTGCTATAGCTAAGATCATGATCCTTATTTACTCTTAATCCTCTATCTCACTTATTACACCTCTCACCCTTATTTTTTCCTCTACATTCTCTTCATCTGATCACCATCCTCATAAAGTCATACACAATGATCAAAACCTTACTCTCCCTTTTTTTCTCACACTTGTCTTTTTTGATATATTTACTTAGCACTAAAATCCTAAAACATGGATAAATGGATCTTGAATCCCTAATTGAATCTCATATGATCATTCATCTACATATTAGGACCCACTTCCATATCCAAAAAAGTAACATAAACTCTGATCAATGACTCTTTAAACAATCCACTTTCCCTCTCTTTAAGGTTTAATCTTTGTATCCCTCCTTAAACACAAATCTTGATGGTTTGAAAAATATATAGAGTTTATAGATAAATTGATGACATATTTGGATACCCTCCAACCTTATTCAACTCCACCTAAATTTTGAAGGTTCAACTCCTAGGGTAACTCTACTAACATGAGACCCCCTTTTCTTAGTTAGGCTTCTTAAGACTTAATGTCAAGCCGCCATACTATAAATTATAATTTATTGTCAAGTATCAATATAATTAATTTTTAATCCTCTTTTACACATTAAAATACATCTGATTACAAATTTTCATGAATTTTTTATGGTTACAACAAAAGTTATACTAATCTCCATTTTCAAACCCTAACTAGTTGTAGATACAAGCATGTGTAGGATGAGAGTGAATAAAAAGGGATATAAGGAGTTTCAGGAAACATCAAACTCAAATAAAATCTTGAAAATGTCTTCTCTAATTTTCTCTACCTTCTACAATAACTAGTTTTTCAATATCAATCTTTACTAGACTCTAATAAGCAATAATTCAAAATTTTGGGGCACATACAGGATTGTGTGCACTATTCATGAATGTTTGAATCAAATATTGAATTTTGAGACTATTATAAGTATTCAAAAGAATATATCAACAAAAAATGGATATTATCCACTATGATCTCAAATCTCAAACATCTAAATTGTCTTCCAAATGTCTCCAACAAACAAATCTATAGAATTCTGAGTGTTATATAGAATTATGCCAAAATAGAATGAAACTTGTTGTTTTAAACTTTTAATGTTTTAATAATGCAAATCATATGATTGATTAAAGGAATGATTAGTCTACATTAATGAAGTAATATGCATAAAATAACCTTTGATTTGTTATAGATTTTTTACTAGCTTTGACTCTCTAAAAATAGTAATAAATAGTGCAAATAAAGACTTATCTAGAAAACACATGATACATAAGATCTAAGTGATAGAAACTAATATATGATCAGGTCTACGTGTTTTCAACTAGATACTTATATCATAACCCATCCTAGATAATAGTGCCACATTTGGACATTAGTGCCATGTGGCTCTAGTGTCTTGAAAATGGTGCTAATGTCCTTTATGCATGATTACTCCTAAATATGGGTGTATATGCACTTATGTTTCTTGGTTATGTTCCTGTGTGCATAGAGTATGAAACTTTTTATTATGCTTATAATAGATAATTTATGATGCAAACCCTAATCTTCCTTGCAAGTAAGGCATGAGGTAAAAAGTGTGTTCGTTAGTAGGATAGGTTGGACATCCTCAACACCACACTATGAAAAGATTTGCCTACATACCAATACTCTAAGGAGGGATCAAACCTAACATAGTTCTCCCCACCTAAGTGTTGTTATAAGTGCAAGTGATGCTAGAATAATAGTATTCTTGAATACCTTGAGTGTGCTTGAGAATGTAAATCATAAAAATCTAAGCTTAGGGTAGCTATAAATGGTAGTATGTCGAAGTAGGGAAGAATCAGGATTAATAACATTAATTTTGTTGAACTTATTTTGTGTTTGACTAGGTATTTTACATCTAATTTACATCTAGTGGATAGAGGTCTAAAATTCATATATTTATAGTGTCTTATAGCTTGTGCAGATAATAAAATATACTTAGGCTAACCTTAGGAGGGTTTTAATTTTGAAAATATATCCATTAGGGAAAGATAGGATAAAGGAAATTATTGCCATTTTGGGGACACTAACTCCATGTGGCTCTAGTTTCCTTAATTTTATGCTAATGTCCAATTGGAAAGTTATTGGGCATAAAGGGCCAGGATCTAGAAATGATGGTCTAAGACTATGTTTTAACTGACTAGGGACACTTGTGGTCCACACAAAGGCTGGAAAAGTGTGATAAAAGGCTCTAGGATAAGTCTAGGGCTAAGCTAAGAATAGGTTTTCTCAAGTAGAACTCTTAGCACTCAAATACCACTTTTAGGTGATTACATTTCCCCCCTCTTTATGCTAGAAATGCAACAAAGTAAAATGACTAGTATAAAGGAAAAATAAGCGTACGTAGACTTACCTAAGAAGTGAAGCCCATGAAACTAAGTCTAAGCATGTGAAGTTGGATCTACATATGTGAAGCATGATCCAAAGCATGACTTTAGAATGAAATGTGCATAAATCAGTCCTTACTTAAGAGATATCAAAAGTAAAAGACTATGTTGAATAAAGAAGTAACTAAGTAAAACTGAATAAAGAGATGGGAAAGAGGAAATTAATGAACACACCTCATTAGGTATGCAAACCAATGCATGAACCTAATGACAACCTCTGTGTTTGTGTGTGTGTGTAGTGATCAAATCATTGAATATTTTAGACTGAGCTGATAGCTTTATCAATCTTCATGTGTTGGTGGATCAAGAAATTAATTTAGTTTTGGCTCCATCATTGCCCACCCCTACTTGGTGGATCATGACCTATAAATGGATTGGATTGGAATGAAAGTGTGTCCAACCCTCTCATGTGGGTGGCTGAAGAACTCGATTAGGATATGACTCCATAATTTCCTACCCATACATAGTATATGAATCTAAAAATAAATTGTGCAAAGTGTTATAAATATCTAACTATGTATTTATAACTATGTCTTGGCTCTGCATCTACTTGGGTACATTATGTGGCTTTGGGACACTCAAAAATACCAACCACTACAGATAGATTAATGAAAGAAACTAATTACAAAATGGAATATGATGTCAAGTGTATACAATGTAAATAATGACATGGAGTTTGCCATTCCATTTGATCAACCTATGTGTAACTGAGTATATGGAAATAATGTGCCTTGCACATGCCCCCAATCTGATATCTAAGTACACTGATTATGGACTAAGTTTTAATAATTATATCTGAGTATCTAAACTAAATATGGGAATGATCATGCCACCATGATTCCCCCAATCTAAGCAACTAATATGAATCTGAGCTAAACTAGTGTGAATCTGAGCATAACTATCAAACTTATAATATGATCTATGCAAACCTATACTTTACCTAGCATACTATTTTGGCCAATCTGAACTGTCATGAAACTAGGGATACTAGACAATAGTGCCACATCTTGGATAGTAGCGTTATGTGGTTCTAGTGTCCTTAATTTGGATGCTAATGTCTATCTGGTCTAAAATCTATGTCATTGTACTGATTTAGGATTCCCTATTTTTCCTCTATGTTTACCTATGTTTGATTTTTTAAAATTGAACTTGTGTGCTAAAAAATGTTTTATGAATGCAAGATAGGAGCCTGATATCTATGACAAACCCCTATTAATTCCCCTTATTTTAAGGGTAGCTATTGAACCTATGCAATAACTATCCTAAAAATAAATAGCTCTACAAAATGTGTGTTAGTTGGAGCATATATGATAATTGCATGATAATGCAATATAATGTGAAAACATAACATTGGAATGTAAGATAATTTGAGCATAAGTATGTAATGTAAGATTTATTCCATGTCTAGCATTGCTTAAGGGTATCAAGATAGATGTAATCAATGTATATAACAACACATATGAGTATAATTAAGTAGTTAATAGGGGTATGGGGCATGATGTCCATCATGGCACCCAAGTAGGAAGGGTAGATGCATGAGGTCCCTTATGGCATAGAAAATTAGTGTGTAACAAGCAAAGACAAGTTTCATGGCCATGATGCATACAATAAAGTAAGTGTGTGTGTGTGTGTGTGTGTGTGTGTGTGTGTGTGTGTGTGTGTGTGTGTGTGTGTGTGTGTGTGTGTGTGTGTGTGTGTGTGTGTGTGTGTGTGTGTGTGTGTGTGTATGTATATATAACACATGAGGTATGAAAATTAGGCCAAAGGGCCACAATATAATGGACATGGGTACATGTCACTAAATCTGAGAAAAGACATACAAGGACATGTCCAAATGTCCACATATGCAAGCAAAAATCAAGTTGGCTTAGAGATACATAGAATAACATGTTTAAATGTTTGCATACACAATCAAGAAAGCACATGCAAGGGACATGTGCACATGACCAAGGCATACATACTGTGAATAGAAGTGGTGCAAAGCCAAAGAACAATGGAATTTTCAAATTCCCTTGAATAGAATAAGCATATAGATATAATTAAGTCTAAACTATGAAAGTTATAAGATCATGCATACCTATGTAATTTACTTTTGTGTAAAAGATAGGATGTACATATGCTAAGTCTAAAGTAATGATAGCCAACAAAAAATCTAAGTAAGAGTAGCAATGATCAATATCTAGATTAATAATGCTAAAGCTAGAATGTAAAGAATGAAAGGATAGAACTTGGTAATATAAACTATGTATAGGCTACCCCAAGTGGGAGAATGTGTTAAATGAATAACCATGGATCAGTGTAAATTCCCCTAGTGGATAGATGATATCAAGTCTAGATTAGTGTAGTGGACATGAGTCATGTAAGTAATCTGCAAGCACTCAAAAATAATAAGTGAAACATGTATGCATGATAAAACTAATTATACTAAGATAGATAGCATATGTAGTGTCCGAAAAATATAAGAAATGTAAACATAGAAATGCATACAATCTATAAATTTTGTATTTTCCTAAGTAATTTATTTGAATGTTTTTATGTTTTTGACATGTTATATTATTTTGTATTTTCTAGATATAAACTATGTAAAAGCAATATAAAAATGAACTATGCAAAAGGAACAATAGAGAAATAAAGTATGTACATGAGGGTAGGAACCATAATAATTAATTAGTCTCATGGGAAACTCACTATCAATATGGCATGTGTCAAAAATAGGAATGGTAATCTCTCATGCAGTGTGAGTGCTATGTTGTAGTTGAATGTTATTGTAGTAGGAATCTGAGTATTGGTCATCATCAAAATCATGATAACTTGGGATGCTAGAGGGAATTGCCTCATATTTTGGATTTGACCTTTCTAAATTATGCTTTGGAAGATTTATTGTGATTTTTTCCTTTGAAACTGTGTTTATTTTAGACGTGGTGTCGTGGAGGCTCTTTTTCAAGAAATCGTTTGTTGGGAATGCTTGTTGACTTAGCATGATTTTAACTTTACAACTTAGGTTCTTGCTCTTTCTATAACATTTTTTGTGTTTTTGGATATTTTTCCTTGAAAAACTATATCTATGAATGATTTTCCTTAAGATGTTCAATAAACCCCAAACCTTATTGACCAATATTATCAATTGCTAAAATACAAGTAGTGATGCCTTGGGCCTGTTTGCCCAAACCTTGACCATGATAATCAAACTATTATAGACATTTGTGACCAAAATACCATTTTGAAAGTTGAGCCTCATTTTGGAAAAGTAAGTTTACTTGCTTTACCTTTGCTTGTATTTTTTCTTGCTTTGATTGTGTTTTATGAACCTATTGTTGTTCTAAGTTATGTTTTGGTAGCCATTTTTGTATTGTTTCTAAATTTGACCCTTTTTGAATTTGTATATGTGCAATTGTATATTATTTGGATGGTGTGTCACTATGTGAGTCATCTATATCCATTATCTATTGTATTTTCCTTTTCATTTATAAACATGAATCAATGTGGTGACCATGCATTATATGATATGCACAATAATATCTAGATCTCCTTATTGGGTGTAGAGGGGGTAAGTTGATCAACTTAGCTTTGATCATTTCCCATAGTATCTCACTTGATCTCTTATTTGACCTTTGAATGATTTTTGAATCACTATTTGTTGATGTAATTTTTTGTGATTTCATGTTTTTATATATAACATTATTTTCCAAAAATTGACTAAGTAAAGATGCATATACATGATTTACACTATTGTGCCCTGGAGCTCTTTGTCTTATAAATTTAATTTATAATGTTGTAATATTTTCATGTAATAGTTGTTTTTTATTTTTTAAACTTTAAATTATCTTACTCATACTGATAACTTGATCGCATAGAGTCTCACAAGTGCAAACCCTAGTTGCTTCTAATTCAACATGTAAGCACATACCTTGTAGGGAAGAGGTGTGAATACACTAAGTATGGGGAATAGTGACATTGGTATAGGCTACATCATCTCATGGAAGAATTATAACATGGACCTAGTTAAAGGGAAAGTAGCTATCACCTTTATGGAGATGAGGAGGAGAATGAGATTTTTTCATATGCATAAGATATGGCATTGAAACTTGAAACATAATTGTTAGCTTGTGTGTTGAATCCTCTATGTGTGTATGGGTTTGCTTGTTAATGCAATTACACATAGGAGAAATATAACATTCTATGAGAGATGAAATATATTAAAATTGATATAAATCATCATTTATACATGTGTTTATTTTTTTGAGTTCATTTTGAATTAAAGGGAACAAGCATGCAAATTAAAGTATTAAACTTTGCAATAAAAAGTGATTAATTTATTCTATCATTATGATCATGATGACATGAAATAAATATTAGAAGAAATATGAATCTGAAATATAACTTCTAAAAATGTAAACCCTAGGGTTATCTAGGGTTAGGGTTTGTGTAAAAATTTAAATTACATTAAATAAATGAAACCCTAATGTGGGATTGAGCTAGGTTATACCAAAAAATTAGAAAATTGAAGTTTGTAACCCTAATTTAGTGCACAAAAATTAGAAGAAGGTAAACCTTATGTAAAAATATGGTTTTTAATCAATATTCAAAGTAAGTCAGGTTCACCAAATGTTTTAACCTTTTAGGGTTTTACTAATGTAAATCTTATGTTTGATTAAAGGGATACGTAGGATAAATTAATGAAATAATATGCATAAAATAACCATTGATTTGTTATAGATTATTGACTAGATTTAAATTTTTAAAAAATAGTAATAAATAGTGAAAATAAAAATTTATTTAGAAAACAACTGATACGGAAGATCAGAGTGTTGGAAACTGAGATATGAACAAGTTTGAGTGTCTTCAATTGGATCCCTATATCAGAACCCCTCCTAGATAGTAGCACCACATTTGGACATTGGCACCATATGTCTCTAGTGTCTAGAAAATGGTGTTAGCATCCTCTATATAAGATGGATCCTAAATTTTGGGTGTATTTGGGCCTATGTTTTTGGGTTTTATCCCTGCACACATGAAATTTGAAACTCTGTATTATGCATGTAATAGTTGATTTATGATGAAAACCATAATCCTCCTTGCAAGTAAGGCATGAGCTAAAAAGTGTGTTCATTAGTAGGATATGATTGACATCCTCAACACCCCACTATGAAGAGAGTTTCCTACATACCAATACTCCAAGGAGGTATCAAGCTCGATGTAGTTCTCCCCACCTAAGTGTTGGTGCAAGTGTAAGTGATTCTAGAATGATAGTGGTCTTAAATGCATTGAGTGTGCTTGAAATTGGAAATAAAAATAATCTGAGCCTAGGTAAACTTTACATGGTAGTATGTATAATAGGGATTAATAACCTTGATTTTTATCAACTTGTTTCATGTTTGAATAGGTATTTTGCATCTAATTTCCATCTAGTGGATAAAGGTCTAAAATTCATGTATTTATAGTGTTATGTAGCTTGTGTGGACAATAAATGATGATTAGGATGACCTTAGGAGGGATTTAATTTTAAAAATATATCTATTCATTAAATATAGGGTAAAGGACATTAACACCATTTTGGGGACACTAGCACCACAGGGCTCTAGTGTCCTTAATGTGTCACTAATGTCTACCTGGTAAGTTGCTAAGCATGAAGTGCCATGATCTAAAAATGAGGGTCTGAGATTGTGTTTTAGCTGAATAGGGGTGCTTGTGTCTGTACAAAGCTAGAAAAGTGTGATAGAAGGATCTAGGATAGGTCTAAGTCGAATCTAGGAATATGTTGTCTCAAGTAGCACTCTTAACTTGATCTCTTATTATTTGACTGACTTGGCACAAAATGATAGTGTACATGACTGTCTAGGAAGAATTTGCAAATCATCTTATTCCACACCTGTGAGAGAATTTTTAACACTAGAAATTGTTCAAGAAACCACTAAATAATTTTAGTTATAAATCAAACCAAAACTATAAATATTTATTAACAATCATTAAACTTGGATACAATACCTTGTTCTTGGATACAGTTCAATATGCACAGTCATAGAGTTCTCTCACTTGCACAAAGAATCACTTTCTAGAATATAATGTTTCAAAAAGAACACATTATGATTTTAATTGATAATATCATAATTAAAATAGAACATCTCACAAACCATCAATATCTTTATTTTTATCAAATACATGCATAGTTTTTCAACATAGAATTGGTAGGTAGGCAGACTTCTTTTCAAATCTTTATCATTTTCTTTCTTTCTTAAATATCCTCCTCTCTATATCCTCCCTTATATTCTCTCATATTTTCATAATACTCTCACACACACCATTTTCATGAATTTTCAACCTTTATAACACACCAAACATACAAAAACACTCTCTTACAAGGCCAACCCATGTAGGGTGGTAGTTACAACAACTTTCTTGGATCATATTATTTTTTTGTCATTACATGCACATTAACACACATTCACATAACTTATAAGAACTATTTAGACCCATTTAGAAACATTTACTAAATTTTGATTAAATACAAGACTCCAAAACACCCCACAAACTAGTCTAAAAATTTAAAATTTAAAATTCTTAATTTTGGCAAGAAAATCAAGAAGGCATATAAACACACTAGTTCAAAGACTCTTACTGATTCCAATACCCCCATTAGGTCCCTATAAGTCCTATATCATCCTAACAAGACAAAAAATGAGCATATGAAACTTATTAAAGACACTACACCTCATATTACATTATGATGCTCTATATTAGTTGCTTAATGATGGGGTCAACCACTATTAAAGGTATCTCTTGGATTACTTTCTCTCTAACTTGCCCTTCGTCTATTCATGGTAATTGTTCTTGTGAAAAACCCTTGATATTGTTTATCCTACATTCCTAGGATTCCTACTTACTTTTCAAATCATTAAGAGTTGTTAATATCCCATTAAGGACTTATTCTTGATTAGAAGTTGGGTTTCCTCTAGGAACATTAAAAAAAGGTTCACCTACATTATTACTAGCATTGCTAACAAGATGTTATTTTCCACCCAGGTTAAGGTTTCAGGCTCAATGACCTCTACTTATTCCCTTAGTTCTTCCTCTACCTCTACATATACCTAGATTTCCAACCCTCAAGTTGTTGTTATCATCTAAACCACCAGATCTTGTTCTCATCATCTTGAGGTGAAACACAAAAACAATGTAAGAAGGTAAAAATATTAAAATCCTTTCCAAAAGTTCCTTAGAGGACATAAACTTGGGTTATGATATCAAAATGTGAGAACCTAATTTTTTTTATGAGCCTAGAGATACGCAACATAGTTCCAAAACTAATGAAAGGAAACTAATTCACAAAAGTGTGATAAGGTATATAAGTGTGTTAGACCAAACACATGTATTTGACTAAGGTTAAAAATTACTAAATGACACTATTAGGAAAATATTTTAACCAATCAATATGGAGATTAGGGTGTACTAGTGTACTTAACATACACTTGTACCCTCAGATATATATACTTATCATATAGCCTTCCTAATATGACTAATACCAACTTTTAACCTTAACTAAATGTTTGAAATGTGAGCATGAATGAATTTTTTATTAAGCTAATGTAAAACAAATTATAAGTGATATTATATAGCCAATAAGATATGCCAATAACCTCCTAATATACAGGAAGGAAGAATAACAAAGAACCTAAAATAGAGTTCATGGGTGTACAAAAATAAAATAATATAACACTAAAATGTAAATGTTGAATTATATGACTCAAACAAACTAATAATAATTATCTATAATCACCAATAATAATCTAACATTCTTCCTCTTAATTTAGTATAGCTTGAAGTGAATAGGAGAGAAATTCTCTAAATGCCTCAAATTTATCACATGCAAGTGACTTGGTGAAGACATATACACATTTTCTATCAAGTAATATTGGATATGGATGTTGTATTTCTATACATGTTCTCATATGAAATGGACTTGCACCTCAATGTGTTTTGTGCACTCAAGAAATAATGGATTGAGAAAAAAAATTAGATCACCCTCATTGTCACAATATAGGATGGCATATGTCTTTTGTGGTACTCCCAATCCTTTCAAGATGTGATGCAACCATAGCACTTCACATATAGCTCTTCCTACAACACAAATTTTGCTTCAATGGAAGACTGAGAAATAAAGGTTTATTTCTTTCTCCCATAGGATATGAGGACTAGATCCAAAAAATAATACATATCTAGAAGTGGATTTTATGTCATCTATATTTCTTGCATGATATGAGTCGAAATATCATGTCAAAAATAAATTATAATTCTTCTTATATTCTAGGCCAAAGTCTATTGCACCCTTGATATATCTCAGTATCCACTTTTTTACTTTCTAGTGAGACATATTTGGCTCCTATATAAACCATGAAATATAACCAACTACATAACTGATGTCTATCCTAGTATACATTAAGTAAATAAGACTCCCAATCAACTACCAATAGAGAGTTGTATTCACTTGTGGTGATGGATCTGTACAAGACAATTGAAGCCTTATCTCTATAGGTATAACAATTGGATTATTGTCCATCATCTTGAATTTATCAAGCATTATCTTGGAATATTTCATTTGGGACATGAATATGTGGTGTTCTCTTTTCCATACTTTTAATCCAAGATAATAGTGTAGAAGCCTAAGATCTATCATGTCAAATAAATGGTTTAAATCTTTCTTTATTACATCTATCATCTTCACTAAATTACCAATGATGACTAGAACATTGACATATAATACAACAATAGGAATCTTTACCCCTTTATATTTAAGGTAGAGATTTAGATCATAAGGATTCCTTTCCAATCCATGTTGAATGAGATGCTCATCAATTTTTATGTACCAGTCTCGAGGATCCTATTTAAGACCATACATAGATTTTATGAGTTTACATAATTTTCCTTCATTAACATGAGTGACAAAACCTTCTATTTGTGTCATGTAAACTTATTCTTGTATATCTTCATTGATAAAGGCATGTTTTACATCCATTTGGTGGATCCTCCATCTAAATTATGCAGTTAGAGTAAATATCATTCTGATTATTTTTATCTTGGTTGTAAGAGAAAATGTCTCCTCATAATCTATGCCTTCCTTTTGTACATATCCCTTTACTATGAGTCTAGCCTTGTGCTTGTCAATATTTCCATCTACTTTGTATTTAGTTTTGAAGACCCATTTATAGTTGGTTGGCTTCTTCCTTGGTGGAAGATCTTCAAGATTCCATGTTTTATGTTTCATCAATGATTGAAATTTTGCATCCTTGACATCCTTACAAGGTTTAGACTCTAGGGATTATTGAACTATAGAGGGCTCTTCTGATTCTATAACTATGCTCATTAGAGCCAAATTTACCTCATTTAGAGTCATGTTATGAGTCCTTGGTCTAGTAGTTGATGTGTTTGTAATTCTATCCAGTTTAACATCCCTTAATGTACTTGTATACCATTTATTCATACATTGAGTGGTACATGTGGGTGGTGGAGCTATATTATTATTCCCATCATTGTCTTGATCTGGTGGATTACCATTTTTTGCACTCTATGGGATTGATTGGTGTACTAATTGAGTCTATAGAAAGAGCTTCTACTTTTATCTTCTTAAAAAACTCAACATCCCTACTTGTGTATATTTTCTTGGTCTTTGGATCCATTAATCTATAGGGAAGTGCTCCTTCACTATACCCTAAGAAATACTTTTTTGCTTTCATGTAAAGTTTAGTCATCTCAACTTTGAGAATATGCATACTTGCTTTGCATCCAAAGAATTGAATATGTGTTATAGATGGCTTATGCCCTAACCATGCCTCCTATGGTGTTACCCCATCAAAAGATGCAGTGGGAAATCTATTGAGCAGATAGACTATAGCTTTGATTGATTCTACCTAATATGCCTTCAAAAAACTTGAATCATGTATCATACATCACACCATTTCCATTATAGTATGATTCCTTCATTCAACAGCAACATTTTGTTTTGGTGTATGTAGGGGTGCCATTTGATGAGGAATTCCATTTTTTTGCAAAAATGATTTGAATTGATAACTGGTGAATTCTCCCCCATGATCTAAGCATATGGTTTTAATTATCTTCCCAGTCTCATTTTCAACAACTTTGAATTTTTTGAAAGTTTCAAAGGCTTGAATCTTTCTATTCAGAAGGTAAACCGACATTTTTTTGTAAAAATCATCAACAAAGAACAAGAAGTACTTAAACCCAACATGACTAGGTGACATCAATCTGTACAAATAAATATACACCAGATCAAATTTTCTATGGGCTTGATATGTACTTTTCAGAAATGGAGCTCTATGTTGTTTGCTTGCTAAGTAATGTTGACATTTGTCTGTACCCTTTTTGAGATGTGGAAATTCTCTTACCATGTTATAATGGTGGAGTGTGTCAAGATTTATAAATCTGATGTGACCAAATCTTCTATGCTATAATTGTGTTGAGTTTGTGTCTTTTGCCACAAGTGTTTGATTATTTTTCTATATGAAGTCAAGTTGGAACATTTTTACAACTACTAAAGTTCGTGCAATAATTTTTTAGCATTTTGAATTGTCTCTGATCAAACACATATTTTTGACACCTTTGTAGTCAATGTCAACCTTGAGGTTGTGGTCAAGTAACTAACTAAATTATATAAAATTATTTATGAGTCCTAGAACATACAAGATGTTTGAGATTTTATAAGCATTGTGTCCAAGTGGTAAAGAGATGTTACAAATACCTTGAACATAGTAACTTGAATAATCACCCAAAGAGACATGATTTTAAGGATAATTCTCATTCATAATGTAGAACCAATCTTATCTTCCAATCATGTGTTGAGTGGCACCTGAGTCAACATACATAATAGAAATTTGTGATGTTGATTCTTCATGAGATTATGTAGCATTTAGAAAGTCCATATCTGAAGTGGTTTCCTCTTGTTAAAAAATGTGGCCTTGATGATTGCATTTCTTCTTCCAATGACCTTTATGTTTTCCTTGTCCTTTGTGTGGATGAAGGGATTACTGGTTACTGGGATTCTTATTGCTAGAAGAGCCATGTGAAAATGAGTTATACCAACAATCCTTAAGGCCATGGCCTTTCCATCCACATATAAGGTAGAATTTTTATTGTTTATTCCCATATGCATTATGTTGATGACTTTACTTTGGTTTAGAAGACTTGATCTAATTTTTACCTTTCTATTGATTAGAGGCAAGATCATGTTCTTCTGATTCCTCTTCTTCTATATGCATAGACTCTTCTTGTTACAAAATGTTTACCAATTTTTCAAAATATGGTTTCTATTCTATGATAATAAAATTAGTCATGAATATCCTATAGGAGGGTGGTAGTGCTCTTAGGATAATAGGTATAAGAGATGTATATTTCACTTATTCACCTAATGCTTAGAGTGAAGCCCTCAAGATTGTTACATGTCATATAAATACTTCCACTTTTTCACTAGACTTCAATTTGAGTGAATGAAGTTGACTCCATGAATAAAGAATGGTACCTTCATTTTTGGACTCATAAATAGTTTGGAGCTTATCCTAAGCATCTTTATATGTTGTGTCCTTAAAAATATGGCATTGTAGCTCATTTGAAACCCAAAACATTATTATCATTTTTACCTTCTAGTTTGCTTTATCAAACTTATGATGTTGATTAGTGTTAGTGGTATGTTGGGTTTTTATGCCAATGATAATAAGTCAAATGTTTTCAAATTCAAAATGTTTCTTGATTTTTGTTTTCCAAACAACATAGTTGTCATTGAATAGAAGTTGTGAGTCTGGTAGAAAGAATTTTGGGCCATTTTTGGCCATTATATAGAATTTGACCAAAGGTGATGGATTGGTTCCTTATCACTCCAAGTATCAAGGTCTCCTTTTATTTATACCATCAATTTGATAAACTAAACCTTTCTTTATATGTGCCCTACCTTTATACCCATTGGTATGTGGAAGAAGATTGCCCTTTTTTAATACCCAATAGCTCATGAAAGAAGTGTAAACATACATGAAAGAGAATGGTATGTGGTACTTAGATAATATTGAAAGAATTTTAACCAATAATTAGAACCTACTTAGATGGAATTATGAATATGAGAGCATAAAATCCCTATTACACATGGAATTCTCACCTTCAAAATTTATGCCTTTCAACTAAATCAAATATATAAAATGAAGGGATGGCTCAATGAATGTTTAACCTTATTTCTCTTTGACAATTTTATAGGGTTGATTCTCAGACATTGTTGCTATATCTATGTTAGGGTATGTATGTAGTAACTCAATTGAGATGGATTTACTCATAAAATGAGTTAGAGGCATAACTTTGACTAAACACTATGATTGTGCATAAATGCACTATTCTATTTTTCAATGTATTTTCTTGAAAAAAATGAAGTATTGCAATGCTATGTAAATAAATGATTAAAATATATGGAAATTTATAAATCCATTGTATAAAATAGTATCCATCCCCATTAAAAATAATTAGGCTCTTTGGACTATTTTGATCTTGTTTATAACTTTCTTAACTAAATTTAGCTAATTACAGCTAAAGTTGGTAGAATTGCCAAATTTAATAAAAATGCTAAAGTTTCTTTTTCTTCCAAAAAATAATTTTGGGGGATTTGAATCTCCCACTAATATTTGATAAAAATAACCCTTACCAACTATCCTAAGCAATCTTTCAAGTTTATAAATGACAAAACTTGTATTTAAATGCTTAAAAGTCTATAAACCATACCTTCAAAATGAGCTATGAAAAAACATACATATGAGCCATACAACCTAGTGCACAGTTGTATGTCATAAAGGCACATGAAAATTATGATAGTTTTTAATCTCTTGTAAGTCTCATATTTCTAATTTTCATAAAGTACAACCTTCAATCAGAACAAAACCATATAGGTATGTAGGAATCTTAAGACAAATTACAAGTTTTTTGTTTAATCCACCAAAAACATTGTATAGATTTATTAAATGGTGTTTGACCTAGTATGAGGTGAAATATAGAGTATTTTTATACCACTTTATGGTTCCATATTTTAAAAAATTGGTTTGTACAGCCTGTACCAATAAAAAACTATTGTGGGGTAGATGGCTATCAAAAAGACTAGTCAACAGGTTTGTCTCTCCATAGAATGCACATCTTTGTCCAAAATGGTCCATTAAAATTGTAGGGTAATTTTTACTCAGATATATATGCCCCTATACCATCAAATTAAGGTCTTGTAAACAATAAATCTAAATACTATTAGAAGCATGCATAAATTTTAATAAAAATATTTCAATCAAGGGAAATCTTGTGAGAGAATGATTGAAAATTAGAACACAACAATAAAAAAAATGAACCAGCTAGGTAATGGATATGGGAGAGCTTGTTTATTTCATATCTTGGATCAATCAACATGGAGAGTGCACAGACTCCTCTCAATATCATGTAAATTATCTTGTCTTGCTTTGAAACCAAATGTGAGCATGGATGAATGTTTTATTTAGCTAATGTAAACTAAATTACAAGGGATATTATATAGCCAATAAGATAGCTTGAACAACCTCCTAAAATATAGGGAAGAAGAATAACAAAGAACAAATAATAGAGTTCATGGGTGTAACAAAATAAAACAACAGAATAATAAAAGTCTAATGTTGAATTATACAACTAACAAACTAATACTAACTAGCTATGGTGAATTGATCACCAATAATAATCTAACATGAACTTAACATAAAATAATCTACACCTTGACCATACAAAGAAATTAAACTCTCACTTGAGATTACTAGTCAAACATCAATAAGTATCACACCAAGACAATGCAAAATGATTTCAATTCACAAAAGAAGAATCATCATAGTAAGCTTACGCATTCAATTGTTTACATAATTATGTGAACAACAAGATTTAAGCTCTAGGTTTATTTACAAAAGTAATACAAGTTAATTTGTTTGAAAAACTTTCAAATCAAAATGATGCAAGAAGTTTGTTGCCAATAATTAGGGATACTTACTTATGTCATCATGACTCGAGCTATGATCACTGCCCTCATGGATTTTATATTAACAATATTCAATAGATTTGACAATATAATCTAAATTAAATAAATGTGCATTATTGATTCTTTCTATTGATGAACATTACCACATAAGTGGTTGTTATATCAAATGGAATCACCTCCAATTTTTATATAACATAATTAATTAGACCCAAAACAAATTTATTTAAGTGTAATAACTTGAACATCCAACAATACCATATAGTATTAGCTTACTATATATAAAACATTCTAGTCATATTGTCTAATTTCACATCATCAAGATAAATGATATACATTATCATGAATTCATTGAATACTTAAACAAGCTATTGATGTTTCAATAAACATGCTTACAGTTTTCATAGAGAAATCAACATGATGCAAGAAGTTTGTTTCTAACAATTAGGGCTACCTACTTATGTCATCATGTCTTGAGTTTTGATCACTACCCTAATTGATTTTATATTAACAATAATCAATAGATTTTACAATATAATATGAATTAAATAAATGTGCATTATTGATTCTTGTTATGGATGAACATTACCACATAAGTGGTTGTTACATCAAATGGAACACCTCCAATTTTACATAACATAATTAATTATATCCAAAACAAAATTACTTAAGTGTAATAACTTGAACATCCCACAATACCATATAGTATTATTTTACTATATGTAAAACATGTTAGCCATATGGTCTAATTGCACATCATCAAGATAAATGACATACAATTATCATGAATTCATTGAAGACTTAAACAAGCTATTGATGTTTCAACAAACATGCTTACGTTTTGCATAGAAAAAACTTATTAATTTCAAGAAAATTTAAATTAACTTAGTCTTATTGCACCAATCATCAATCATCCTAATATTAACTTCCTCAATGAACTTGTCTTCCTGAATAATGAAAGACTAAGTCACTTTTCTTTATTTACTTGAGTTTTCAAACTAGGAACACCTTGTCTATTTCCTTCATAATTATTCAAGACTTTTAATGTTCATAATATTATTAAAAAATTTGAACATAAAAATAAACATGAATATTTGCCACCTAAACTCAATATCAATATTATCCTTAAGGATTATTTTAAAGACTTGTAAGTCCTCATATACAATGAAATCAACCAATAAAATAAACTATCATTATATAAGATTATTAATAAAACTTGTTATAAATAACATACACATTGTAATTTAATCTTCAACATGATATATATCAATCTATATACCATAAAAAAATTTCATAATGATTATATAAACTTTTCCTTAAACTATCATACATAGTCAAGAATGAGTACCAGATTCATTTCATTGAAACTAAATAGAATTAGAAACTGAAGAAATTCGAATATACTATTCCCATCATATATGTGCCATTATATAATTTGAATAAATATTGTAAAATTAAAATAATAAAATACATAACATACCTTCATTTTATTTCATTATGAATTTGAATACCAATGTAAAGAGAACATGCATATTATTTCTATAAGTTACATTCAACAACTTCAAAACTTTAACTTAAAAAAAAATTAATAATCATACAAAGTACTTTATTAATCAATTGGATTATTTTTTCATCCATTGAAGTAATATAACAAATGAATAACAGTCAAAACTAATCAACTTAAGAAAATTGATTAAGCTAAGACTCTTAACAATATTAGAATACCAAATTTATCCTCCAATACTGAAATAACTAATTATAATCACCAATTCAAGGTAACCTATCCATTTTAAATTACAACATGCATATAAGTATTGAAAAACAAATTGAATGATCATAACCCAAAATTCACGTTAATTACCAATTATATTTCACATAAAATTCATACTTACAAGAAAAGAGAGTAAATATTTCCACATTTTACAATTGTAAGTAAAAGAATGTTATAGGAACTTTGTAACTATCAATACAATAAACTTGTTATTTTATAGTTTGAATAACATAACATTATCCTAAAGAATAAGTCTAAAATAATGAATTATATTCACTAAATTACAATGAGACACTAGTTTAAATCATGCATTTCAATAAATATTAGCATAATAAGAATCTAAATGCAATAATAATCCACGCACTCGAAGCAATTTATGAAAGAAACACACAAAGGCCCACTATTTCAGCCCAATAAGCCTCCCATTGGTGGCCCTGGACCACCCCATCCATTAGTTGGATGTGGAGTTCAACATCAAGGTAGAATAAAAGGGTGATCAATATCAAAGATTCTGAGCTTTCAAAATCAAAACCATAAATGAATGAAAACTATTTGACTGTAAAATAAGTGCATGAAAACAAAATTAATTATGAATACAATTGTTTGACTTACACATATCAACAATGATAGTTATATATGTTGACTTCAAACGTAGTATTTGTATATATACCATACCAATATTTTAATGATCAAATAGAACTAAGGATATTCACAACTAATTTTATTCTCAATACTTATCCATAATAATCAAACATAAAATAGTCCCAAATCAAATTGATACTAAAAAGAGTCATAATATAATGACACCAACAAGAGTCATAGTTAAATGAAGACCAAAAGAGAGAGAGTCCAACTCAGACTTTGTGTAATATCTCTCACAAGAATGTAAATAAAATTCCTACAAAAATAAAGAACTTAGTTTGAACTCTATAGTAAACCCCAATGTTTCAAACAACTAAGAATAAGCCATTCGAATCAAAACATAGAGTTTCCAAAACCAAAATAAATTGTAAAATGAGCACCTACATCCAACACAAAACCTCAATACAATGACTATAAACAAACTAACAATCTCCAAAATTTCTCCATACTCACAATAAGTAGCCATACCTCAAAACATGGCATAATAGCAAATGTAATGCAAATAACCAAAAGACCCATTTCTTTGAAACAACAAAAACCAACATAATCAAAGTAAATAAGCCTATGGCTTAACTAACTCATCCATTTTCCCATTCATCCATATTCTATAGTTATATGAAACAATGAATAAAAACTACATAGGCCGAGTCCTAACACTTTGCAACAAGCTAAGAAAAAAAAACCCAAAACCTTACCAATAAGGTATATATGACTATGAGTCAATTTTAACATTATGGGTTCATTGTGATGTCTACAGACTTCACCATGAATCTATAATGGTTTATTTTTTAATAATCCATTCCCATAAAGAACATAGAAAATATAATATTATTTACTCATCATAAAAGGAAAATGGAAACCACTTACTCGTGAATCACACCTAAACATGCAAAATAAAACCATGGTCTCTAAGAAAATGAAATCTTCTCTATTTGCACCTAGTCGAGCCTGTTTGAACTCTTCTGACTACCATTAAAGGCCACATTGGTCATGTATTCTTATCATGAATAACTGAGAATGTGGCCCAAAATTAAAATTTATTCTTGACCAAAATTTAAATAAAATACCAAACTTAATAGGTTAAACCAGTCCCACTAAGCCTTCAATGGCCTTCACCAAAATATTTCATAGAGTTCAGCTAGGAGTTGCCAGAATGAGATCTCCATACAAAAAAAGACCCAAAACAAAATGACTTTGAAGATGCTTAATGGGGGTGACTTTGGGATTCATGTCATCATGACCTAAATTTATCATAACATGATTAAAAATAAAATAAAATAACTAATGAAGACCCCATGGCCTAGTCATGGTCCCCCCTAAACAAGTCAAATTCCTAGTCACCATAACAGTTGGTCAACATGTCAAAGCCATAAAAATGAACATAAAACAAAGCCAAGTTTAATATTGGTCTCCTCAACCTCCAATCAAGAGAATAACACTACAATTACTTACCATAATAGACATGAATTCAGACTGAAATAAAAAATTATAGTCAAATACTAAACATAGAACAACTTTGTTAATCAACCAAATAGATAAGAAAAAAAAAAGTTAAGAATGACCAGAAGAAGATGAAGCTCAAAATATCTTGGCTCAAAAGATCAGTAACTTAATGTTATCATTTTTTTAACCTATGTTGCCTAATACCAAACCCAACCTAGCTCATTTTTCTTGTTCCTACAACCATCAAAATGATACATCAATAGTATTTGAATGAAAAAATTAAAATCAAATTTGGCATGTAGTTCTAAAATTGAATTTATATCAATCAATTCTATAACTAATTGAATTTAATTATCCATGTGATAATATAAACATGTATATGACATATCATAATATCTCAAAATAGAGTCTCAATAATATACAAGTAATAGTTTAATAGCAACTAAAACAACTAAGTAACATGCTAAACAGTAATCAAATATGCAACCACTAATGCCATAGAAAAAATACATAACACATATAATTGAGGTCATGATAGGGTTCCCATTGTTTTTTAATCATCATTTTTTATTTTTATTCCTCCTCACATTGGGATTGTTGAATATAAATATCCAATCTTAACGGAGGAAAATTTTACCATTAAACCACTAATCAAGTCTTGACATATCCACCACATTAAGGGGAGGGTTATCCTCCATGACCATTGGTCAATGAAATTTGGAAAGGGGGAGGTGTGGAAACCATAGAATAGATGCAAGACATGTGTCAACCTAGTCGATACTTCCTTGTCCATGTTTATTCCTATGGGAAATCTTCTCATAGTACAAGGGGCATTAACCTAATGGCCAATTAAGTTCTAGATCCACTCAACCTCCAAGGCCACATTTTTCACTTGCACTTGAATTTGGAGCATGGTATTAGATATCACAAAAATATATATTAGTATTAGTAAAATAATTCTCCAAATTTACATGATTAAAAAAGGCATAATTTTTTTCTTTTCAAAGCTAAAATAGAATTTACAATTAAAACTTGTGCCAAAATTTCTTAAATTATGTAGGTAATAAGGTAAAATATCCAAGAATAACTATGTTCCAAGTGAATGGTTTTAGTATGAAGGGTTTGAATATTGGTGTGACCCCACCTCCACCTCCAATGAATCAACTTGAAAGCTTGTTGATATTTCACACAAAACCAAACAATGTGCTTGAGATACTCAATTTGACCACATGCATGACATGTAATGGTAGGAATACCTATATGTAACAATCTATCCTATACATGAAGCCCTTGGTATAAAATACACCAAGAAAATGAGTTTAATTGGGTTTAAAAGTGGCCAATTGAAAAGTGAGGAATATCTTGGACCATTCAAAAGAGAAAGCACTATGATCCTAAATATTGTTGAGTGTCTCATAAGGCACCAACATGGAAGAACTCCATTGATAACCAAATTGGGGTTTGTACCATATCAGAAGTGTAGCCAAATTCCAATTCAAATCCCTCCACCATTGGGGAGGAGCTTTAATAAAAAATTTGTTCAGAGCCTCATTGAGTAATGTGATATTAATTTTACTAACATACTCAAAGTATCTATTATTAATTTCATACTTATCTTTGAGCTTAGGATAGGTCATCTAATTTCGAATTACATATATTAAAGATATTAATAATGGTTTGTATGCCTTTTTTAAAGAATCCATTTGATTTAACCTAAGGAACCTTGATAAAGTGAACACCATGGAAATTAATTACATGATACCACCATAGAGGAGTATTAATATAATGTTGTTTTCTTAAATTTATCTCCTTTACACACCATCCAAGGCTTAACGGCTTCCAAATATTTCTAGATACTTTTGAAAACAAAAGTTCCCACTACTTTGATAGGCATATATAAAATGAGAAAGGTATGAAAACTAAGCCCTTTCCAGGCATATATCTCATTAGGGATACCACCATAAATACATTGTCTAAGAGATACCTTTCAAGATCCATGCCCTTCAATAGCTCAAGGGACCCATTTAACACACATAGCAAGCCCTATTTTAAAATATCAATGAAACCCATGCCTCCAAGATCTTTGGGATTATAATAGAGGTCCTATGCCACTATGTGAAAACCCCTTTTTCCTTCAGATTTTTTCCAAATAAAATCTCAAAAGATGTGTTCTGACTTGCTCTAGGGAAATTTACAAGGATCCCAAAAGAAGAGTTGTAAACATGAGTGATATCCAAAACCTTGGAACAAATCTAAAACTTGCAACAAAGAGAGGGCTTAGTGAACCAACATGTTATCATTTTTACCAATATTTTATCATTTTTCCTACTCTCTAAACTACATAGTTCAAAATCTTAGATTGGGAACCTTGAAAATTAAATGGAATTTATCCAAGAACTTAACCATCTCCCCATGTAACATCCACTTCTAGTTGTTGTTGGAAAACTACCTTGATTTAGACAAAAAGGATTATCTATAAAATTTGGTTTTTCCCCATTGAATGTTTGAGCTTGAGGCAAGACAAAAGGTCTAAAGACACTATAAAATATTGTTGAACACTTCCTCCTCTTCAGTAATAGTAAGGAAATAATCAACAATTTGTTTTCATGAATTCATGATAGTTGGTTATGTCAAGAATTCATTTTTTGTGATTTTTGAATTAGATTTGATTCAACAATTTTTGCTAACCCAAATTATGTCAAACATTGACTAACACTAAACTTGTCAAGAAAAATTCTTGAATTTTAGAGGTTCTACCTTTAGTGACACATGTTGCATCAATGCTCACATTAGAAATGAGCAATTACATTTTTAAAGCATTTACAAAAAAAAAATCTTGAAAAAATGGAATTTTAATTATTACATTTTAGTTTATTAAATCATGTGTTTTTAACATTAATTTTTGATGACATTTCAAATTATATTAGGAGGCATTAATTTATAGTTATAATTCATACTTTTAAACATAATTAATATTGAATACTATCATTTGGATTTGTGGGAGTTCTCTTGGCTACTTTCAATCTCTATGTTAATTTTGGTAATGGATTTATTTTAATGAAACAAATATCAAAATAATTTTGGATCTTAAAGGCATGAAAGGCCTAAAAAGAGGAGCATTAAGACTTTTGAGGCTTACAAATGTCTAAAATTTTGAGATTGACTTGTTCAAATTATTCTAATAGATCAACTACAATCTAAAGGGCATGTAGAAATCTTGTCATATTAGCTAAAAGATAAAGGTGTTTTAGTGCATAAGTTTTCCATAATGTATCAAATAACTAGCTAAATTTTATTATATTAAAAGAAACACAGCTAGCTTATGCAACCCTTTATATGGTGTGTGTCATAAGAAGCTCCATTATATGATTGAATAAAGAAGTACATGATATAAATCATATAGTGTATTGAGACTAAAAAATATTTTATGTGTTAATTAGTATTTATTTAAAGGTTAAGAACATTATCAATTGATCGATGCATACCAAATGTATATCTTCTCATTTATGTTAGGTTTGAGAAGTATTGTGACTACATGAAGTTCATGGTATGTCCTACAAGAATCTTAAATATATATTTGATTGAAATACATATAGATATGGGAAGTAATAATTAACAAGTGCACTTAAGTTGATTGAGACTAAAAGAGCTTGTTCATCCCAATTAGTCTCTACACAAGAGACATATATGCATTTTTAATTGATTAATGTGTACCATTCTTCTATTTGGTCATTTATATCATTCTACAAAGTATTGTGTCTACACCAAGCTCATGGTGTGTATTTCAAGAATCTAAATTATATTATTGACTAAAACACACACACACACACACACGTGTGTGTGTGGGAAGTGGTGTACTAGTTATATTGAATATGATTTAAGTATACTCAAGTGGATAAAGTTTGAAAAATGTTATCCATCCCAATTAGTCTCTATGTAGGATAAATTAGAGCATTAGCAATTGATTAACACATATTGGATGTATATACAATCATTTTTATTAGTTTATGATGTATTGTGTCTACATGACCAAGCTCACGGTGTGTTACTCATAAATATCAACTATATTATTGATATAAATACATCTAGAATGGGAAGTGGTGCAATAATAATTATACTGAATAAGTTACTAGTGCACTCAAGTGGATGTAGGTTACATAAAGATCTTGTCCATCCTAATTAGTCTTTATGAAAGAAATTGTTGAGCATGGTAAACTTATATATAAGAGTGATATGATATAATTATAAACCACTACACTAATTAAACACACCAAAAATGATAATTAGGAACATTCACAAGGAGATCATAGCATTGAAAATTTACCTTGTTGCTTGACCAAGATAAAGGACCCCTATTGCTCAAGTATATCTTGGGACCAAAGGTATAGGAAAGATTTCTCTACTAGTGTTTATTACTAAATATTTGTTGTGGCATGCAAATATTATAGCACCCCTCATTTAGTGCTCATGTTCCCTCATCGATCGATTACAATTATCCCTTGCATTTGATACATCCTTCAAATACTTAGTGTGTGTTACCATGTTAGCCATCATAAGTAGTGTCTTCAAGTCTTACATTTTTGGTTAGGAAATCTAACTACATTGTAGTATCATTCTTTGAATCTTAAACCGAGTTAGAAACATAGCTAGATTGATCTTGATTATCCTCGATCCACTAGTCTTTACGATTGGCCTTGCCTTTCATGAATTTATTTGTTGATGACTATCTATTCAACCTTGCCTTTTAGTTCTAATTTAATTCATAACAAGAGAAATAAACATTAGAGAAAATATATGTATTTATTATCCTCACATTTAGTGTTGATGGTTTGCCTAAAATTTTAATTTTCTTGTAATATGGTCAGAACTATTTATTTTTCCATACGACCATCAAAATTAAGCCTTGGTTGACCCTAATTATTTTTTAAAATTTTAGATGATGGCTATGTTAATCAACATCATATTTATGATGTTTTTTTATATCAAAGAAAATAACTTTTAAATATAATATTTAATTCATTGGAATATAGGTTTTGAAGATTAATTTTGACCTTTGTGTTTCATGTAGTTTATAAATTGGCTGACCATTTAATAAATGATGTTGGTTGTGATATTTATAATCTTGGGATACACTAGTTGGAAGGTCAGAGAATTTGAATTCAATTGAAACTCTATCAAATTAATTATTTTCACCCATAAACATTAAATTCTTCCAAGTATGTCACCATGAAAGGAGAAAGTCCACAAATTGAGTTGAATGTTTTAGTTAAAGTCTTGCCCTTAAAGGGCACATTTTTACTTGTGATAGGGGGATTTATAGAAAAGAGACGAAATGCCATGGTGGAGAGGAAGAGAAGAGACAACCTGATTGGAAGAGCAGATAGAAGGAAGAGGACACATTTGTGTAGTCAAGGGGAAGGTGTTTATAGATGAAAAATAGAAGTACTGGTAGAATGATGCATTTATCAAACTTAGAACTTTTTTGTAGTGTAAGAGAAGTTAGAAAGACATACTAGCAGCTAGAAGGATGCATGACTAGGGGGAAAATGAACCAGGAGGCTCTTTATCTTATAAATAGTTTAGAATCCTTTACACCAATTATTTCATATGTGTTTTAATTATCTTAAATGTGCCATGTTGTAGGAAAATATAGTTTTTACATTTTAGGAGAAATTTATCTTTTATATATTTACATTTTAGTTGTAGAATTTACACTTTATTGTAGTTTAATTAAACCTTGTTTAAATGGTGTAACATCCTTAACAATTTCCACCCTCTATTACACCTATCCTACTATAAAATATTTCAAGTTCAATAAGGTCATATAGCTTAAATCATTCATTGATTCATCCTTTAACTCAAATTTGGTTAGTTCGTTAGCCTAGCCAGCTAGTTATAACCATTAGCTAATGCTTCAATCAATATATATCAAGGTTATCTTAAGTCTTGACAAGAGTCTATCCTACACAAATTAATTGTCTCTACCATGCCTTTAACTATTTTTATTATTGTGAAATATTATTATACTTGAATGTGTTATGTTCTTGACATGCCTATGCATGTGCATGCTTATGTATAAAATTATACACCATACAAGATTATTTTGTAGCAATTATTTTTCTACAAGCAAACAATATGCTTTTTAAAGATGTAAAATGAATTTGGATTCACTCAATTTTGATGGAGTTTCTTAATGAATTGTCAATTATTCCCCATAAAATCTAAATGGAAATCATGAGAAGGCTACATAGAGATCAATTGACTCATGATTTTGTTTTATATATAATGACAATAAAATAACCCAATTTCAAAGTGCATGAGTAGAGAGGGTCCTTGTAACCAATTAAGAGGAGATATGTTTTGAAAATACAAAGGTCTTGAAGTTTTGTGGCATGTAGGAACGTTATTGACTTTTAATAGATTTTTGGATTTAGTTAAAGCCATTTGTCTCATGTTATGTTATGTTAGTATAATTATTAATCATTAATAATGTTATGATATCCATAATGTGATATAACACACACATATATGTAGTATGACATAACACACACACACACACACACACACACACACACACACACATCGATAATGTTATGCACCCACACACACATAAGGCATAACATATATACAAATATGGGTTGCATAAAACACACATACACACACATGTGTGTGTGCACACATGCATAGGAATTATGCTATAAGTGGCATAACACACACACACACACACACACACATCGATGTGGCTTAACATTATCGATAGTCTAACATTATTAATGATGTGTGTGTGTGGGGGGGGGGGGGGGGGGTGGGTGGTATAACATTATCGATAGTTTAACCATGTGTGTGTGTGTGTGTGTGTGTGAAGCTATCAATAATATTATGCCATCTAATAAGGTTAAGCTATCAGTAATGCTATGTTATATATATAACATATCATTACTGATGGTTTAACCTTATTAAATAACATAAAATTACTTATAACTTAACTTTATTAATGATATATAAATAACATTACCGATAGCTTAACCATAAATATGTATGTATGAGGTTAAGTTATCGATAATATTATACCATATATACATTACCGATAGCTTAACTTTATTAATGATATATATCATTAATAAGATAATATTATACTATATATACATTATTGATAGCTTAACCTCATGTGTGTGTGTGTGTGTGTGTGTGTGTGTGTGTGTGTGTGTGTACTTAGTTTTATTAATAATATTATTTAGTTTTATTAATAATATATAATGTTATGTTAGATATACATTACTGATAGCTTAACATGATTAATGATATATATATTTAATTAGGTTAATATATATATATATATAAACATAACCTTGTTAATGATATATATATTTAAGCTTATTAATAATATATATATTGTTATGTTATATATACATTACTAATAGCTTAGCACGATTAATGATATTTATATCATTAATAAGGTTAAGCTATCGGTAATATATATATATATATATATATATATATATATATATATATATATATATATATAGCTTAAACTTATTAATGATATATATAATATTAATCATGTTAATCTATCGGTAATGTTATGCCATAATTTAATAATATAAATAACATTAATGATAACTTAACTTACACACACACACACTAAGGTTAAATATCATTAATATTATACCATAAATACATTATTGATAGTTTAACATGATTAATGATATTTATCATTAATAAGGTTAAGCACGTATATGTATGTATATATGTATATATATGTATGTATATATATATATATATATATATATATATATATATATATATATATATATATATATATAATTAAAAGGATACATATTATTATATTTTATATACATTACTGATAGTTTAATATGATTAATGATATATATATGTGTGTGTGTAAACTTATTAATGATATACATATTTAACCTTATTAATGAAATATTTTATTATATATATATATATATATATATATATATATATATATATATATATATATATATATATATATATATATAATTGATAACTTGACATGATTAATGTGAGATATATCATTAATAAGTTTAAGCTATCCATAACCATATATACATTACCAATAGCTTAACCTTGTTAATGGTATATAGCATTAATAAAGTTAAATTATTGATAATATATGTATGACATTTACATTATTGATAGTTTAACCTTATAAATTATATATATATATATGGGGTTAAGTTATTGGTAATGTATATATGACATAACATTATCATAAATGTATAACTATTGGTAATGTACATAGTGCATAATATTATTGATAACTTAACCTTATATATATACATATACATATACACACACACATATAATATGGTTATATTATTGATAATATAACCTTATTTTATATATATATATATATATATATATATATATATATATATATATATATATATATATATATATATATAAGTTATCGATAATGTTATGTCATATATAGCTATAACATTACCATATATGTATAGCTATCAATAATGTACATATGACATAATGTTACCGATAGCTTAACCATATATATATATATAAGTTATCGATAATGTTATGTCATATATAGCTATAACAATACCATATATGTATAGCTATCAGTAATGTACATATGACATAACGTTACCGATAGCTTAACCATATATATATATATATATATATATATATATATATATATATAAGGTTAAGTTATCTGTAATGTATATATCGCATAATATTATAGCTTAACTTTATATAATTAGGTTAAGCTATCGGTAATGTATATATGACATAAGATTATCGATAGCCTAACCTTATTAATTATACATATACATCATTAATAATGTTAAGCTATCAGTAATGTATATATGGCATAACATTATCAATAACTTAATCTTATTAATGATATATCTAATTAATAAGATTAAGCTATCAATAATATTATGCCATGTATATATAATACATTACCGATAATTTAAGATTATTATATATATATAGTTAAGCTATTGATAATGTTATGTCATATATATATGCATAACATTACCGATGTGTGTGTGTGTGTGTGTGTGTGTGTGTGTGTGTGTGTGTGTGTGTGTGTGTGTGTGTATAAATATAATATATGTACACACATATATATAGCATAACATTACTGATAATGTTATGCCATAACATACTTATCAATAAAAAGTATGTGTGTGTGTGTGTGTGTGTGTTTTCTTTGTTTTATCCCATCATAGCTGGTCATATATTTAACATGTCAATCTTGACTCCCTTTTTTAATCTAGGCAGTAAACTCTTCACTATCACTTTCATATATATATATAATTAGCTTTCCATTTTAAATTTTATGCACCAGTTGTAATTTATAAAATGAAATAATAAATAATATAAGGGGGAATATAAATAAAAGTATAGTGAATTGCTCTAAAGATTGTTGTAAACACTTCATTTATGCCACTTCGATGTCATTATTAACTGTCAAATTGAGTTTTTGTATCAATGGGAAATTCAAAACCAAATCTTTTAAAAATCTGAAATTGTTAAGATAACTGTTAGTTTTATCCTGAATAATGATAATGCACCCTTAATTTAGAAATTGCACCACATCATGGCAAAAAAATTATCAACATTATAAAACATTTGGTTATTTTTTAAATGTCATCTTGGTTTGATTAAATTGAATATATAATCAAGAAAGAATATTACAAAAGGGACCACATCACCATAATCACATTTTATTAACTAACTTTGATTAGCTAATTAATCAATCACTAATAAAAAATTACATGGAATACACGTGTCATATTTACCAAAAAATAATAAATCATAATTTCCTACATCACTCACCAACTTGACAATTTAAAAATACTAAACTTGCACCATTTTCCAATGCCAATTTAATTCAAAAGGGAAGGTGTGCAAGCAAGGTCAAAAATAAATTCATAGGAAAATCACACTAAATCCCAAGAAAATGACTTATCTTAAATATTCCATGTCACAACATGAAATTGTCATTTTCTATTGTAGGATTGATTCTCCACCATTGATCTCCATCTAATATCAATAGTCACAAGTGATCCTATAAATCTATAAGTGGAAGGGTCACCTTCCATTTTCAAAAAGCTTGTTTGTGACAAAGAAATGATATTTAAATATTCATACAGAGCTTCAATCATCCTCATCATCTATCATCTAGACATTGATCATGCAAGGGGAGTTGGTGTTAGATTTCTTAGACATATTATGTATGCCTTTGTAACTACATCTAAGCACATCTTGATTTCAGCAAGAGGACTACAAGAAGGTATAACAATTGTGTTTGTTTTATTATTTGAATTGCATTTTTCTTAGTCTTGCTTAATCTGAGGACACATGCTTAGATTAGAGGTATCATTTTGATTTAAGTTTTGATTTTCTACTAATGAATCTAACATTTGTTTCATGATGTTACATATGGCATGCTTGGTTGGACCCACAACCCAAAATCAACATTGACATCATTTTATCCTCTTTTTAGTCCAAAATTCAACACTAAATTTTGCCAAAATTCCTCACTTTTCTCAAAAAATCTTCCAATTTTATGTTCTAGTTTCCTAACATAAACTCTTTTCATAATGGTATAAATGTGGGAGAGCATGGTGAAAATGCATCGTGCAGTAGTGGAAATGTCCTTTGAGTTTCTATTTGTGTTTGAAAGGATCAATTAAATTACACTGTGCTTTGGCAAAGTCATGGTGTACAATGGTAGAATCACTTTAATTATTGTTGACTATTATTTTTTTAGGTTCAACAGAAATGAGGTTCTTATTGGTAGAAATGTTTTGCACAGTAGCGAAAACATGATTAGTATTGGCAAAAATGCATATATCTACTTTATGCTTGTTGATTTTTTTCAGTAGCTAAAATGTTATTGATAGTAGAAAAAATGTTGTTTGTAGTGGTGAAAATGTTATTAGTAGTAGTGAAAACATGGTTTATAGTAGAGAAATTACTAATCTATTAGGGAAAATGTGATTTTGGGTTTTTGTTTCTCTATGTTTTTTTAAAGAATGATAGAATCACTCTGTGTAGCAATGGAATCACATAATAGAATGATGAAATCATGGATAGAGAGTTTACCTTTTCACTTGAAATAAAAAATGATGAAATTATTTTGTGTAGCAGTGGAATCACCCTACATAATAATGGAATCATAAACATAAAATTAACTAATTCACTTGCAAGACCTACACGCTTGTCAAAGATCAAAGCTAAGACTACTAATTTATTTTTTTATAATTTTTCATTTGTCTAAGATTTAACTATTTAAACCAACACTCATAAATACTTAATTTTGGTTCTCTAAAATGAACAAACACTTAGATTTGGTGCTTGAAATGAAAATTTTTATGTTTATTTAAGTGTTATGTTTTGTATTTACGATGACTTAAGTGTGTATGCTCTCCCTTTCCCAATTTCAAAACCTTGGGTGATAAAAAACTTTAGATGTCTTTGCCCTTTATGGGACCCTGAGGATCAGAAATAGCCTATCATCCTTTTTTTCATTGCGTGAATTGGACCTTGATCAATAACTATGAGTCATTAGGGTGCAATGATCGGGATTTCATCCCCTAGTGTATGGACCAACCCTGTGTTATAGTAGGGTATATAAATTGGGAAGGATTTATCACTATTGACTAAGTAATTATATGTTTTAAGTGAGATATGAAGGGAGGAGATTTTATCCAATACATAGGCCCCATACAATAATCCCAAAGAATGATTTCTAATGACACGCCACTAAAATTCTATCTAGAATGGTCGTAAAGGGACAAAACACTCTTAAAAATCCTATTAGCATCCTCTTCCATGGACTTGGGCCCCATCATACTATAAGGTATATAGGGGACACACCTAGTTGAGCCTATTTTTCCTTGCTTAAGACCATCTAACTAAAACAACTGTCAGTGCAAGGAAAACAATATTTTTGAAGATTAATGACCACATACAGATGCTTAGTGAGGGCTGGGAGATGAACTTAGTCATCACTTTATGAAAGTAGATTAGTGGGATGATTAGTTATATTGTACAAGTATTGCTACTAACATAGGGCTTGTTACTTATGTGCACTTGTTCGATTATTATTTATACCCTTATTATTTAATAATCATTACACTTTAAATAGGATTGATTACCTAAGTCTAAAATTATCACATCAAAATCTAGAGTTACTTTGTCTAGTTCAAATGTTATTATGTCCAATTTAAACCTCATCTAATTTCAAATCAAGTCAATTTTGACCAAGATCAAACCAAATCAATTCTTCCAACTCAAAATTTTCCAAAAGTTAATTTCAAATTAGGTTCAATTCAATTCTTCTAATTCAAACTTTGAAAACAAACCTAGTCAAATTAAAAGGTCTAACTTGATCCAAATCCTAAGGCAAAAGTTAATCAAATTTAAACATCTACCTTTGACCAAGTTAAATTAACTTCAAACCAATTCAAATTCAAAGGTCAAACTTGATCCAAATCCTATCAAAATTCAACATAAGTTGAACATATACCTTTGACCAAGTCAAATTCAAAGGTCAAACTTGATCCAAATCCTAAGTCAAAAGTCAACTTGAAGTCAAATCTTAAATCAAAAATCAAACTCAAATTAAGTCCAGTTCAAGTTAAAGTTGAATTCCAATCTAAATCAATTCAAATGAAATCAAAAAAAATAAGACATACTTTTGACACATATATCAAACATCCTTTTATAATCAAGTTTAACATCCAAATGAATTTTGAAGTCAAACATTTTCAAAACAATTCAAACATCCTAAAATTAAAGTATCAAGAAAACATATTTAAAGACATATAAAGAATTCAAGATTGGAAAACAAATCAAGACCAAATGTAAAAGCATCATACTTCCAAAAAACACATAAGTTGAGACTAAATCAACTAAAATTTGATAAATCTAAAATTTAACTCAAATCAAATTGAACAAGTATAATATAATCCCTATCCAAATTGTAAATCAAATCAAAATCAATTCAAAACCTAAGCCAATTTTGATTCAAAGATGAAGATTATAAACATGCCTAAATACACAAGCAATGGGACTTCACATAAGCTTGCCTATGATGATGATTGGATTTATAATTCACTTGGTTATATGCAATATATTGAAGATCCAATTAATAGAGGGGTGTATCAATAAGAATACAAAATTTAACCACTCCAAACAAGGCTAAGAGTGGATTTTAATACCAAACAAACTGACCTAAGAAGAGATCAATTTTAACAAGAACTCTTTAAGCATAAGGATGATGTCCTTTTTCAATTGGTACAGCTAGGGGAGAATTTTTCTATTGGGTATCCCATAGAAAAATTTCAAACCCTTATTCCCCCACCTGAGGAAGTGGTCCATAATTAACAACAAGACAAGGCTACTTCTAGTCAAAAACCATATCAATGTCACATCAATGTTCAAAATCCTAAGTCTTATACTAAATGGAAAGAAACTCATGAAGAACCACCACCTCCTGATGTTAATCAAGTTGTGATTGAGAAATTGTAAAATGTGAGCCAAGTACTTGTAATTTTGGCCTCTACATTAAATTCTGATTAATCCAATCAACAAAAATAATTCCCATCTAATCCAATCCCATCCAATAAATAATAATAACAATAACAATAACAAGAATTCCCATCTGATCAATAACAATAACTACAAATCTTGTCTAGTCAACAAAAAAATTCACCAACAGGATATTTATCCACACCAAATTGGGTAGAAAGGTATTTATCCCCCTACATCTAGTTCTAATCCACCTACCCAATATGATCCAACTTTTTGACCCCATCAACATGCATCCCATTCATCCCAAAACACACTTTTCTCTCAAGAGGGGCAAGATATGAAGGATGTTATTCAAGGATTACAAATGGGGAACCAAAATAAAAAGTTTGTCTTTCAAGAAATATGTCCTTACCCTTTTGATAAGATTATTTTTCAAGTCCCTTTCCCACCTCATTTTGAGGCTCCAAATTTTGACAAATAAAAAGGGAAAGGGGACCCAAGAAAACATCTTAAATAATTCTTTGTGGCTTATAATAAATTAGCATACAACCATATCTATTTTATTAGCGATTGCTACCCCATAGTTTAGGAGGCCAACCATTAGAATGGTTCTTTCACTTGCCTAAAGGATTGGTTACAACTTTTGATGATGTGCCTAAATGCTTTGTCAAACATTTCTCCTATAACATGGAACATGATTTAACAATGGTCAACCTTTATAATAAAAAATAATGAAGTGGGGAGAGCTTTGCATCTTTTAATAGAGATGGATAGGCTTGGACAACACGTTTCCTCATTCTCTTCCCAAAAATTAGTTAACAAACACTTTTGCCACCAGTTTAAATGAAAAAATGGCCTTTAATTTATGACTGCATTATGCTAATACCTTTAATGAGATTATTGAAAGGGTGTGAAAATTGAAAAGGATTTGATTGAAATGGGGTTGATCAAAATATATTATCAAAATTAATCTCAAGCAAGTACTTCATCAAAAAACCTAAGGTGTTCAATAAGAATAAAAATATAGTAGGTGATGGTGTGACTAATTCAAGACATGTGCAAATAGTTCAACCACTACCTATCCATAATGTTCCATCTACACAAACAATCATACTTCAAAGACCACCATCACCTATGACATAATATCAATGAATAACATTCACACCTCTTGGTGAACCTATAGAATATGTATTACAAAAGTTAGTGGTGGCAAACATGGTTGTATGTCCTATACAAAACCTTTTGAGGAAGGTCAATCTATGATTACCTAGTATAAAAAAAATTAGTGTTATGATTATCATCGAATCAAAGGTCATGTTACACATAGGTACATGCAACTTAAACACTATGTTCAAGACTTGCTTGAGCATGGAGAAATTGTGTTTGATGATGGTGCATCATCCTCTAATCAGAATATGTGCATCTTTAAGGACATATTTCTAAGGCACAATTAGAATAATAATCAATCAAATCATAACTATAATTATAATAATAGAACAATCATCATCATAATCAACATAACTAAGGCAATCACCAATAATAAAAATAATAGGATCCCAATCAAGGTAAACATTCCCAAACTAATCATATTAATTATCATAACACCCAATATAATTATGATAATGTTGTGTGTCACATTGTAGATAATCATCTGGCCACTATTAAAATAAACCCCCATCATTTATTTAACACTAATCAATATCCTAGGCCCATCATCCAAGGACCTTCCCCATCATACCATGTTAACCCTACTCACACTCAAAACTTTTCCTATCACCACTTGACACCCAAAGGTTACCATTAAAGGCCCTTTCTCATCCAAATCTAACAATTAAGCCCAAGGATCTTCACCTTCCAAATCCAAACCATCTTATTCATCCACTAAGAAGCCATATGATGCTATTAAATAATTAGGTAAAAATCCAATGTTGATATCCATTTTATATCACTTACAAACATTTGAGATTCATAAGAACATCTTGTATAATCTTATTTAGTATTCCAAAGTCCCCAAAACATTGACCCTTCATAATTCTAGACACTCATATGACACTTATCCTTAGGGTATAAGATTACATTTGATCAAAGTGACATATCACTATCCAGTCCTTCACATGATAATCCCATTTACATTGAGGTTATCATTGCCTGACATAAGGTTAAAAGAGTGCTCATAGATAATGGCTCAAGTTTGAGCATTACTACACTCAAGTTGGTCAAGCACTTGGGATATTCAACAATAGATTTACAGGATGATACTATCACATATAAAGTTTATGACAATGTAGAATGAGAATTAGCTGGCACCATCTATTTGCCTATCATTATTGGGCCTACCACCCATAACACTCTTTTCATGTCATTGAATTAGTCATGTTGTATAATCTACTCCTTAGGCATTCATGAATCCATGATATGTGTGTAATTCCAACCTCCTTACATCAATGCCTTAAATTTCCACATTATGGCATGGAGGTTACCATTCTATGATATTTACAACCTTACTTTTAAAAACTTAGATGTTGAATATGGTACCAATTATTGTCCTATTATAGAGCATGTACCCAAAAATGATAAAATTGTGGTACTCAAGACTCCTAAATACTCCTACCTCAATCTTGATAATATTGCTTTCTCATCCAAAGATCCACACCCCAAAGTATCATTTCATTTCACAATCCAAGATAAATTTTATGGAGAGCATGCAATCAAAGATGCTTTTCACATTGCTAAACTTCCCAAATCACCCAGATCCCATGGCAGGCCCAAAATGGAGGGGCTTAAAAAAGTTGATGTTATTGAGTGGATCCTTTATCTATTGCTAAAAATGGTCTTATAGATAGTGAATAGGTCAACAGTTCTATGGAATCTGATTATATGACAATAAATTTGATTCATGTTACCAGAGTAAAAAATATCTCATCCCAAATAAAATCATGGAGCATCTTACTTACAAAGGCAAGGAATTGGGAAAAAATCAACAAGGCATTCTTGAACTTGTAACATCTAGTAAACAAAAATGAACTTGAGGTGTTGGATATAAACCACCTAGGGCTGACCGCTAAGATCTCAAAAGTGATACCACTATGACATATAATGATGATTGTCTTAGCAGTGACACCGAGTCCTATCATATCATATATAATAATATTTATGACACAAAGATATTTAACACTATTTTAATCCATACCATTCACCTTGACCTTCACTATCCTGAACTCATCAATTAGGACCAACATGATTGCATACAATTGGATTAATTAAAAAATGATGAGGCCATTGCCAAATTTTTAGGACTTAGAGATGGTTTCCTATTTAGGGACCATAAACAGGGATTTTGGATTCATTTGGACCCTAAAACCTCCTATGGAGAGTAGGTAGATTTCCTTAGTAAAACAAATAAATAAAATCAAGAATTAATGTCCTCTAGTGAAAAATATCTAAAGTGATATTGGATAGTGATAAAATTAAAAATAAATATGTGTTTATCAGTGAAAACATTTCTAAGGTGTCAATGGATATATAGGGGCTATGCTCAAATATTTTCTATGCTCAAGATAAGATATAAGATATATATAAAGGGGGAAGGGGAGGGGCAGGGGAAGGGGTGAATTATGGTGATATTAGAGCTATGGGGAAAGTCCAAACATGTTCTTAAGTGCAGAACCCTACATGTCTACATATCATCTTTAGTATAGATGTCAGTCTTGAGGAATAATGTACATTTGAACATTTGGTCCAAGAATTTACATATACATTCCAAGATTGGCCTTTTCCATAAATGAATGATTTAGATTCTTATTAATGGGTAGCTTGATGAGCCAAGATAATCTCATAATATCTTAGTTCAAAAGATCAATAACTCAATGTTACCATTTTTGTAGCCTATGTTGTTGAATACTAGATCCAACCTAGCTTATTTTTCCTATTTTTGCAACCATCAAAATGATACATTAGCAATATCTAAATGGAAAAACCAATATCAAATTTAACAAGTAACTCCAAATTGAATTTATATCAATCAATTCTATAATATTATGAATTTAATTATCTATGTGACAGTATAAACATGTCCAAAACACATCATAACACCATAATACCTCAAAACAAAGTCTTAATAATGTCCAAGTAATAGTTCAATAACAATTGAAATAATTAAGTAACATGATAAATAGTAAATAATGTGAAACCAACAATTCCATAAAAAAAATGAGCTCACAAAACTAAGGTCATGACAGGGTTCCCATCATTTTTTATCATCATTTTTTTCTTTTTATTCCTCCTCACATTGGGATTGCATAAGAAACATATCCAAGCTTAATGGGGTGAATTTTTTACATTAATCCACCAATTTGATGGGCCTACAATATCCTCTATCTCCCCTCCTATTTGTGTTGTGGTCACTGTCAGAAATAAGTCATAATAATGGTGGCAAGGTCTATGTGTACTATCAGTTTTATCTTTTATATCAAAAATCATCAAGATAACTAAAATCTTTTGAAAATATCAAATTGTCAAGATAACTATCAATTTTATCTTGAATCATGATAACACACCTCTAATTTGGAAAATACACTACATCATAGTAGTAAATTTATCGACAACATTCTAAAACATTTGGTTCTTTTATAAATGGCACCCTGGTTTCATTAAATTGAATAAACAATCAAGAGAGAATATTACAAAATGGACCATATCATCCTAATCAAATTTTATTAGATAATTAATTGATCAGTAATGGTAAATTACATGGAATGCACATTTCATATTTACCAAAATTTAATAAATCATACTTTCTTACATCACTCTCCAACTTGGCAATTTAAAAGTACTAAACTTGTAACCTTTTCTAATGCAAATTTAATTCAAAAGGGAAGGTGTGTAATAAAGGTAAAAAATAAATCCCTATAAAAATCACACTAAATCCCAAGCAAAGAACTTGTCTTACACACTCCATGTCATAACATTAAATTATCATCTTCCATTGTAGGATTGATTCTCCACCATTGATCTCCATTTAAGATCAATTCTCAAAACTAATCCTAAAAATCTATGAATGGAAGGGCCACCTTCCTTTCTCAATAAGCTTGTTTTTGAGAACGAAGTTTTATTTAAATAGTCATACACATATTTGATTATCCTCATCATCCATCTTCCAAACATTAATCATGTAATGGGAGATGTTGTCAGATTGTTTGCATGTCTTGTGTATGCCTTTGAAATTACATTTGAGCACATCCTAATTTTGGAAAGATGATTATAACAAGGTATAAAAATTGTGTTTGTTTTCTCATTTGAATTGAATTCTTCCTATTCTTGGTCAATCCAAGGACTCATATTTAGGTTTTTGTTAACATTTCAATTTGAGTTTTGATTTTCTACTAATGAAGCTAACCTTTGTTTCATGATGTTACATTTGACACACCCAATGGGACCCTTAACCCACAATAAAAATTGACATCCTTTTATCCTCTTTTTAGTCTAAAATTCAACACCATTTATTTTTAAAATTTCCTCACTTTTACCAAAAAAATATTCCATGTTTTTGTCCAATTTTCTTGATAGAAATGCTTTGCATAATGATAGAACCGTGGGTGAAAATAGTGAAAATACACTATGCAGTAGCAGAAACATCTTCTGCATTTTTGTTTATGTTTGCAAGGATAAATATAATTATGTTGTACTTTGGAAAAATCATGGTATATGGTGGTTGAATAAATTTTATTTTTATTGGTTGTTTATTTTATGGGTTCAATAGAAATAGGATTCTTATTAGTATAAAAATGGTTCCTATTAGTAGAAACATGGTTCCTATTAGCATAAATGCTTTGCATAGCAGTGAAAACATGATTGGTATTGGCAAATATGCATTTTTATTACTTTCTATTTTTTTATTTTATAAGGTAGTGAAAACATTTTTGATAGTATCAAAAATGTTGTTTTTAATGTTGAAAACATTATTTGTAGTAGCAAAAACATGGTTTATAATGGTGAAATTACTAATCTATCAATGAAAATGTGTTCTCTAGTTTTTATTTCTTTAAATTTTATACATAATGGTGAAATCACTCTATGTAGTAATAAAATCACTCTATACAATAGTGAAATCATGGATAAAGAATTTATATATTCATTTTCCATCTTGAATGATGGAATCACTCTATGTAATGGTGGAATCACCCTATAAAATAACATAATCTTAGACAAAGAATTTGCCAATTAACTTACAAGACCTACACACTTGTCAAAGATCAAACCTAAGACTACTAATCTATTTTTATGTAGGTTTTTATTTATCAAATATTGAACTATTCAAACCAACACTAATAAACACTTAATTTTGGTGCTCTAAAATGAACAAACCCTTATATTTGGTGCTTAAAATGAACTTGTTTGTGTTTTTTTTAATGTTGTGTTTTTTATTTACAATGGATTAAGTGTGTATGCTCTCTCTAATCAATTTTAGGATCTTGTGTGATGCAAAACACTTTGGCTATCTTCCCCTATATTTAAGAGAAAACTACTTATGCTCTCCTATTTCCCTTTGTGGGACTCTTAGGAATAAAAATAACCTATCTTCATTTTTTATCTTTGGCTACTCAAGTTGGACATTAATCACTAATTGTGGATCCTTAGATTTTGAAAATTGAGATTTCATCCCCCAACATATAGACAAACCACATATTTTAGTGGGTTACATAAATTGGGAAGGATTTATCACTATCAACTAAGTTGTTGTATGTTTTAATCATGCCATGAAGTGAGGAGATTTGCTCCAATATATAAGCCCCAAATAATAATCCTAAGGAATGATTTCTAGTGACACTCCACTAAAATATATTAGCTAGAGTATCCATGAAGGGATAAGAACCTCTTATAAATCCTATTATTTCCCTCTTCCATAGACTTAGGCCCTATCATAATGTAAGATATATATGGGACACACCTATTTGAGCCTATGTTTCCTAGCTTAAGACCATTCGATTGCAAATAACTATTAATGTAGGGAAAACAACATTCCCAAATATTACTCACCACATACAAATGCCTAATGAGGATTATGAGGCCAACTGACTAAGGTTTGGGGCTTGTTTCTTATGTGCAGTTATTTAATTATTGTTTATTACCTGTATTGTTTAATAATCCTTACACTTAAAATAAGATTGATTACCTAAGTCTGATATTATCATGTCCAAATCTAGTGTTACTCTATCTAGATCAAATGTTATTCTATCTAATTCAAACCTCATCCAACATCAAATCAGGTTAACTTTGACCAAGGGCAAACCAAATCAATTCTTCCAAGATAGAATTTTATAAAATTTAAATTTAAATCATATTCAAGTCAATTCTTCCAAGTCAAATTTTGAATAAAAACCAAGTCAAATTCAAAGGTCAAACTTGATCCAAATCCTAAGTGAAAATTCAACTAAAGTCAAATATATAAATTTGACTAAGTCAAATCAACTTAAAACTAATTCAAAGTCAAAGGTCAAACATGATCCAAATTATAAGTCAAACATATACCTTTAACTAGGTCAAATCAACTATAAACCAAGTCAAAGTCAAAGGTCAAACTTGGTCCAAATTTTAAGTCAGAAGTTAACTTGAAGTCAAATCTTATATTAAAATTTAAACTTGAATTAAGTCCAATTCAATTCAAAGTTGAATTCCAATCTAAGTCAAGTCAAACAAATTCAAAAACCTAAGACATACTTTTGAGACATATATCAAACATCCTTTTGTAATTAAGTTAAACATCCAAGTACATTCTAAAGTCAAACATTTTCAAAAAGGGTCAAACACCCTAAAATCAAAGTATCAATCAAATTTATTCAAAGATATATAAAGCATCTAAGATTGGAAAACAAATCAATACCAAATATAAAATAATCGTACTTCTAAAAAATATGTAAGTTGAGATTAAAAGTTAACTAAAATATGGTTACTAAATATAGCAGTTAATTAAAATTGAATTGAAAAAGAACAACATAATCCCTATCCAAATTGGAAATCAAATTGAAATCAATTCAAAACCTAATCCAATATTTATTTAAAGACAAAGATTATAAACATGCCTAAATACACAAGATTCACATAACCTTACCTATGATGATTGGAGTTATAATCCTCCTCGTTATATGCAATATAGTGAAGATCAAATTGATAGTGGCGTATATCAATAAGAATATGAAACTGAGCTACCCCAAACAAGGTCAAGAGGGGATTCTAATACTGATCAAACTGACTTAAGAAGAGCTAAATTTGAAAAACAACTCTTTGAGCACAAGGATGATGTCATTTTACGATTGATAAAGCTAGGGGAGAAATTTCCTATTAGGTATCCCATAAAAATTTTACAAACCCTTATTCCGCCACCTGAGGAAGTGGTCCATAGTTACCAACAATAAAATTATACTTCTAGTCAAAACCCACATCAATATCACACCAATGTTGAAAATCCTGAGTCTTCTAGCAAGGGGAAAGAAACTCATAAAGAACCACCACATCCTAGTGCTAATCAGGTTGTGATTGAGTAATTTTAAAATGTGATCCAATTACTTGAAACTTTGGCATTTACCTTGAATTCCACTCAAACTAATCAATAATAATAGGTCCCATCAAATAAACAAAAACACCAAGTCCCATCTAATCATAAACAACACTAGCAAATCTCGTCTAGTCAACAAATTCTATCTAATCAACAACAAATTCCCACTAAGAGGGTATTTATCCCCACCAAACTTGGTTATGGGGTATTTATCCCCTAAAAATCTAGTTTTAATCCACTATCTAATCTAATCCACCTTTTAGACCCCATCAACATGCATTGCATTCATCCCAAAACACACTTTTTTTATCAAGAGTGGCAAGTGATGAAGGATGTTATTCAAGGACTAAAAACGGGGAACCAAAGTAAAAAGTTCATCTTTGAAGAAATATTTCCTTACCATTTTCATAAAAGTATTCTTCAAGTCCCTTTCCCACATCATTTTGAGGCTCAAAAAATTTAAAAATGAAAAAGGAAAGGGGACTCAAGAAAACATCTTAAAGAATTCTTCGTGACTTGTCAATAAGTATTATAAAGCCACATATATTTGCTTCAATTTTCCCCTAAAGTTTAGGTGTCCAAACATTGGAATGGTTTTTTTGCTTACCTAAAGGATCAGCTATAATATTTGATGATTTATTTGAATGCTTTTCACCTAGAACCTGGAGCATTAATTGACTATTACTTAACTTTGTAATACAAAACAACAAAGTGGAGAGAGCTTTGAAACCTTTTTATAGATATGGAGAGGCTTGTCTGGTAAGTTTCTTCATTCTCTCCCTAAAAAGCAACTAGCATAAAAAATTTCCACCATATTAAATGCATAAATGACCTTTCATTTACGATTGTATTATGCCAATACCTTTGATGAGATTATTGAAAAGGGTATGTAGATGAAAAAGGCTTTGATTGAAAGGAGGTTGATCAAAACATATTCTCAAAATCAAGCTCAAATAATTACTTCATTATAAAAACCTAAGGTGTTCAATAAGAATAAAAATTTAATAGGTGATTGTGTGATTGAGGCATGACATGTGCAAATAGTTCAACCATTACCTACCTAAAATGATCCATCTACATAACGAATCACACTTAAAATACCACCACCTAGGACATGTTATGTTGTGGAGCCTATTTACAGACTACAATGTATTTCAAATACTATGCATTTAAAATGTATTGTACACTCTTTATGTATTCTCATCGGGGTTCAAGGGTGGTAGCCCTAGAAAAACATTATGGACGCCCTTAATGGGGAACCATTTCAGGTTGACTTTGCCCATTTTTTTGGTACCCATTGTTTTATAAAATTTCTATGTGGTTACCTATTGATGTATTATATATGTAGTTTGTAGTACATCAAAAAATGAACTAAGTTTGAGAAGGAAGAATAGAGTGTGTGAATTCAAGAGATTTTGTAGAGCATAGATCTAAATAATATTTATGAATTATAATTGTGAGATAATTTATATGAGAGTGGAATTTACTCTTATGGCTTGTAATAAAATCTAAGCAAGTGTTTCTTGGTAGATGTAGCCCACATTGTGTGAACCATGTTAAATATGGTCTTCTTGTTGTGCATTTTTATTTTTGTTATTTATGCATCTCGATTCATATCTATTATTATTGTGATTCTATGAAATTGTTCTACATTAATTTTTGATTTATTCCTAACAATTGGTATCAAAGATTTAGGTTGTCTTTGCTTTAGTGTTGAATCATAAGAAGGGTTATTAGTTTAAGTGGGAGCTATGGATAATGGTAATAGATCAAAGGTTGAAAATTTCAATGGATAGAACTTTGGTCTATGAAAGATGAAGATGGAGGATTACCTCTATTAGAAGGACCTCCATGCTCCACTAGAAGGAAAAGTAAAGCAATCATTGGGTATGACAGATGAGGTTTAGGAGCTGATTGACAGGAAAGAATTTGGGGCTATCAAGTTATGCCTTACATCTTCGATTGCATTTAATATATCACATTAAAAGACCATGAAAGGTCTCATGAATGAGTTAGTAAATTTATATGAGAAACCCTCTGCTTTTAATCAAATATTTTTAATGAAAATTTTATTTAATATGAAAATGTCTAAAAATGGTTCAGTTGTTGATCATTTGAATGAATTTAAAATAGTTGTGAGTTTGATAAAATCTGTAAAAATTAATTTTTTTGATGAATTCAAGGCTCTACTAATTTTGTGTTCCTTACTAGAGAGTTAGAATGACCTAGTAATAGCTGTGAGCAACTTGGTCTCTAATAATGCCAAGTTAAAGTTTGAGGATGTCATAATAGTAATCCTTAACAAGGAAATGCAATATAAAATCTCTGGGGAAACTTATACTTCAGGTGATGCTTCGGTGGTGGAGAGTAGAGGGAGATAAAATTTTAGAGGAAAAGGAAAGCATGTAAAGTCAAATGGTCAAGGAAGGTCAAAATCAAATAGTAGGATGGTACACTAGCACTGTGGAAAGACTGGGCATGCAAAGAGGGATTGTTGGGTTCTTCAGAACAAGAATAAAAATTAGGAAGACACCAAGGATGTGAAAGTGACAATAGGTAATGTTTGTCAGGATGCATTAATTCTCTCCATAAATAATATTTTTGAGTCTTGGGTTTTAGATTCAGGGGCTTCTTGTCATGCTACACCACATAAGCATGATTTTATTAACTTTGTTCAAGGGGATTTTGGACATATTTATCTTGGTGATGATGATCCTTGTAGTATTATAAGAAAATCAAGTGTTCAAATCAAGATGAAGAATGAGAACACTTGGCTACTGAAGGATGCCAAACATGTGTCTAAGTTGAGATGGAATTTGGTATTTATAGGATAGTTAGGCAGTGAAGGTTGTATGGTGACACATATATTAGATTTTTGGAAGGTGACCAAGGTTGATCTTATGATATCAAGAGGTAAGAAGGTCAGTACCATGTATTTTTCAAGTAGTGTTGACTATTATAATTTAGTTGTTGTAAATGTAGATGCAACTTTGTGGCATAATTAGCTCAGTCATATGAGCCAAAAGGGCATGTAAATTTTGAAGGATAGGTTGTCTAGATTGAAAGGGTCTAATTTAGATTTTTGTGAAGATTGTGTGTATGTAAAATATAAAATGGCAAATTTTCTCAAGGTTAGACCTATGAGGAAGGTGAATAAGTTGGATCTGGTTCATTTAGATGTATGGGGTGAAGCTCAAGTATCTTCTATTGGTGGCTCATCTTATTATGTTAATTTTATTGATAATGCAACTAGGAAATTTTAGGTGTATGGAATTAGGAGAAAATATGATGTTTTTGATACATTTAAAAGATGGAAAGACTTGGTTGAGAATGAAATAGGTCCCAAGTTAAAATGTCTCAGATTAGATAATGGTGGGGAATATTACAGCAATGAATTTTTTGATTACTATTCTAGAAATGGAATTCACAGACAAAGGACAATTCCAATAACTCCATATGAAAATGGAGTGTTATAAAGGATGAACAGGACTATCATGGAGCATTCTAGTATCATGAGGTTACATATAGGATTACCCCTTAAGTTTTGGTTAGAATCCATAAACACGGTTGTATATCTGATCAATAGGGGTCCATCTTCTTTGGATGGAAGCATACCTAAGGAAGCTTGGTCTAGTAAGAAGGTCGGTTATTCCTTTCTTACAGTATTTGGGTATGAAGTTTTTGTTCATATTGATAAAGATGATAGGACCAAGTTAGAGGCTAAGTCTAAAAAATGTACCTTTATTGGTTATGGTGAGGATGACTTTGGTTTTTGGATTTGGAGTCTTAAGGATAAGAAAATAATTCAGTCTAGGGATGTAGTCTTTATTAAAAAATTCATGTATAAACAATAGTTATAGGATTAGATAGAGGATTCTAGACAAGAGTAAAAATTATTGGAGGACACTGCAGATGATAAAGTGTCCAAGTAATTAGTTCAAGCACCTACTCCATAGTAATCCCCAACTCTTGTGGTGAGAAGGTCTTATAGAGTAAGAAGGGAACCTTAATGTTTTTCTTCATATCTTAATTATTTATTACTCATTGATAATGGAGAGCTATAGTGATTTGAATAAGCAATGCAGGTAGATGTCAAGAAGAAGTGGGAGCAAGCAATAGATGAGGAGCTTCAATCTCTCATGGAAAATCAGACTTAGTATTTGGTAAACCCACCTGAAGGTAAGAGAGAATTGTAGAACAAGTGGGTATAAAGAATCAAAGAGGATTATGGAGGCAAGAAAAGGTATAAATCTCAATTAGTGGTAAAGGGGTTTGCATTGAAGAAGGGAATTGATTTTGATGAAATTTTTTCCCTAGTGGTAAAGATGATTTCTATTAGGATTGTTCTTGTGATAGTGGCAATGGAAGACTTGCACTTAGAGAATCTAGATGTGAAGACTATGTTAATTCATGGTGATTTTGAGGATCACTTATATATGGAGCAACCACAGGGATATGAGGTCAAAGGGAAGAAGAAGATGGCGTGCAAACTGAAGAAGAGCTTGTATTTCTTGAAACAAGCTCCACAATAGTGGTACAAGAAATTTGATAGTTTTATGATGGAGTAGGAATATTCTAGGTGTCATTCAGACCATTACATATATATCAATAAGTTTGATGATGGAAGTTATATTATCTTATGTCTATATGTGGATGACATGTTGATTGTAGGTAAGAACATGCAGGAAATAAAGGTACTCAAGGAATAACTTAGTAATTCCTTTGCTATGAAGGATTTTGGAGTAGCAAAAAAAATCCTTGGTATGAGAATAAATTAGGATAGGAAGGAATGAAAGATAAATTTATCTCAGGAAGAGTACATTAAAAAGGTCTTGGAGAGGTTGAGTATGGAGGATGCTAAACTAGTTGGGAGTCCTTTGGTAGGACATTTAAGTTATTAAAGGAGCAGTATCCTAAGATAGAAAAGGAGAGAATCTATATGTCTTGTGTACTTTACTCATCAGTAGTTGGTATCTTAATGTGTGCCATGGTGTGCACTAGGCCATATGTTACCCATGTAGTAGGAGTATTAAATAGGTACATGAGTGATCCAGGTAAAGAACATTGGCATGTAGTAAAGTGGATCTTTTGTTACTTTAAAAGGGACCATGGGGATCATTTTAAGTAATGGTGGACTGGATACCACTTTGCATGGTTATGTAAATTTAGACATGGCTAGAGATTTAGACAGCAAGAGGAGTATAAAAGGATATGTATTTACTATAGGTGACATAGCGGTGAGTTGGATTTCATGACTACAAAATTTTGTGATTTTGTCAACCATAGAGGTTGAGTATGTTGTTTCCATAGAGGCAAGCAAAGAGATGATTTAGTTACAATAGTTGTTTTAAGAGTTGGGGCATAAGCAGGAGGAAGGGAAGTTGTATAGTGATAGTTAGAGTGTTATACACTTAGAAAAGAACTATATTTTTCACTCTAGGATGAAGCATATATAGTTGAGGTACCATTTCATCAAGATAGCTTTAGAGAAAGATAAGTTGAAGCTAGAGAAGATTTATACTAGTCAAAATCCTGCAGACATGATGGCCAAGGTGGTCACAAGGGAGAAACTAAATATGTGTTCAGATTTAGTTGGCCTTAACAGATGATTGTTAAGGGTTGAGAAGCCTACTCAGAGGAAATCAGTCTCCAAGTGGTAGATTGTTATGTTATGGAGCCTATTTTTAGATTATAATGTATTTCAAATCTTATACATTTAAAATGTATTTTACACTCTTTATGTATTCTCACCAGGGTTTGAGGTTGGGTTGAGCCTCGAGTAGGGGTTTGGAGGCATTGGCCCGAAAAAATAATTTTGGACCCCCCTTAATGGGGAACCATTTTGGGTTGACTTGGCCTATGGTTTTGGTACCCTTTGTTTTTTAAAACTTCTATGTGGTTACCTATTGATATATTATAGATGTAGTTTGTAATACATCAGAAAATAAACTAAGTTTGAGAAGGAAGAACAAAGTGTGTGTATTTAGGAGAGTTTTTAGAACATAGCTCCAAACAATATTTGTGCATTGCAATTGTGAGAAGACTAATCTGAGAGTGGATTGTACTCTTGTGGCTTGTAATAAAATTTGAACAAGTGTTTCTTGGTGGATGTAGCTCACATTGGGTGAACCACGTTAAATCTGGTCTTCTTGTTGTGCATTTTTATTTATGTTCTTTCTACATATTTTTTTATATCTATTATTGTGATTTTGTGAAATTATTCTGCATTAATTTTTGATTTATTCCTAATAGGACATAGTATCAGTGAAGAAAATTCACCCCTCTTGGTGAACCTATATAAGCTATATTCTAAAATCTAGTGGTAGAAAACATGGTTATATGTTTTATCACCAAATATTTTGAGGAAGGTAAACCTAAGGCTACGTGGTATAGAGAAAATGAGTATTTTAATTATCATCAAATCAAAGGTCATGCTACACATAGGTGCATGAAATTAAAACACTATGTTTTGAGTATGGAGAAAGTGAGTTTGAAAATGGTGCATCACCCTCTAGTCATAATATAGGTGTATTTAAGGACCTATTTCTAAGGAACAAGTAGAACAATAATCAACCAAAATGAAACAAAAATAATAATAATTAGAACAACCATCAATAAAATTAACATAACTAAGTAATAAGATTCCAATCAAGATCAACATTCTCAAACCAACCACATTGATTATCATAACACCCAATACAATTAAAATAATATTATGGGTCACATTATAGACAATTGTGTGGCCACTATAAAAATCAATCCCCATCATTGATCTGACACCAATCAACGTGATAGGCCCATTATCCAAGTACCTTCCCCATAATACCCTATTAACCTTACTCATGTTCAAGATTGTGTTGTTACCAATCAACACCCAAAGGTTACTATTCAAGGTCCTTCCTCATCCAAATATAGAAATAAATCTAAAGGATCTTTTCCTTCTAAATCCAAACCATCCACTTCATTTACTAATAAGCCATATGACCTTGAACATTTGCATAAAACTCTAGTGCATATATCCTTTTTAGATAACATGTGAACATTTGAGGTTCATAAGGACATATTGTATAAGCTTATTCAAAAGTCTAATTCCCCCAACAACATTGAACCATCACAATTCTAGGCACTCATAAGACACTTATCCTCAGGGCATGAGATTGCTTTTGATCAAAGTGACATATCACCATCTAATCCTTCACATAACAATCTCATTTACATTGAAGTGATCATTTATTGACATAAGGTTAAAATGGTGCTCATAAAAAATGTCTTAGGCTTGAACACTACTACATCTAAGTTGGTTATACACATAGGATATTCACTAATAAATTTAGAGGCTAATACTATCACAATCAAAGGTTATGACAATGCGAAATGAGAATCAACTGGTACCATCTGTTTGCCTTTCATTATTGGGCCTATCACCCATAACACTCTTTTTCATGTCATTTACGTAGACATGTCATATAATATATTCCTTGGGCATCCATGAATCTAAGATATACATGTAATTCTTACCACCTCACATCAATTCCTTAAATTCCCACATTTTGGCAAGGAGGTTACCCTTCTAGGAGATTTACAACCTTACCAGTATCGGAAAAACTTAGATGTTAACTATGATACCAATTATTATCCTAGCCCAGAGTGTGTACCCAAAAGGATAAAAATGTGGTATGTCAATCTCCTCAATCTTCCTACATCAATCTTGATCATCTTGCTTCCTCATCAAAAGGTCAACATCCCAAAGTATCATCTCATTTCACAATCCAAGATAAATGTTGTATAGATCATGTGATCAAATATTCTTTTCACATTGCTAAACTTCAAAAATCACCCAAATCCCATGGTAGGATAAAATGGAGTGGCATAAAATTGCTTCTTATTATCATGTGGGGCCTTTATCTTTTGCTAAAAATGGTCTTCTAGATAGTGAATAGGTCAATAGGTCTGGAGACTCTTGGTTATATAGTGATGGATTTGGTTTATGCTATCAAAGTAACAAATATCCCATCCCCAATAAATTAATGGAACATATTGATTACAAAGGAAAGGGATTGGGGTAAAATCAACAAGGCATTTTTGAACCTATACCCACTAGTAAATAAAAAGGAACTCAAGGTGTTGGATATAAACCCCCTGGGGGTGACCCCTCAGATCTCAAAAGTGATTATATTTTGACATTTAATGATAATTATCTCATCAATGACACCAAGTCCTATTATATCATATACAGTGAGTTTACAAATATAAATTTCTTTAACACTAACATCTTTACCATTCACCTTGACCTTCATTATCCTAAACTCATTGACTGGGACCAATAAGATTACATACCATTGGACAAATTTAAAAATGATGATGCCTTTATTGAATTTTTAGGACTTAGATATAGTTTCTCACTTGGGGACCATAAACAAAGATTCAATATTCATTTGGAACCTACTATTTACTTTAAACGGTAGGTGGATTTCCTCAATAAATAAAATCAAGAATTAATGTCATGTAGTGAAAACTTCTTTGAGGTACTATTAGATAATGAAAAATGTAAAAATAAAGATCTGTTCATTGGTGATTTTTTTTAATTTACCAATTGATGGGGAATTCCAATATACTCACAAGGAAGCACATATCCCTACAAGACCACGTATCATATTCGACACAAATGTCAGTCCTGAGGAACAACATATATTTAAACAATTGGTCCAATAATTTCCATAGACATTCCAAGATTGGCCATTTACCAAAATGAATTAACTAGATTCTTATTATACGGGTGAGTTTGATGAGCCAATTGAGATGAAATTAGACAAAAACTATTAGTTCCCTTTGGTAATTACATTGTTGAAGAATGGTTACACATTACTTATGGAAGACACCATTGATGTCAACATTGGTACTAAAGACAATAAGTGAATCATCAATCTTGGTACATCCTTCACATAAGGAGAGCACAATGTTATCATTATTATCATCAAATATTTCCTTAATATATTTTCATGGTCATATGGTTGCATGCTTGAATTAGACCCTTATTTGGTCATCCATCCTCTTATAGTGCATCATGATGTAAAGTGATCTAAAAGTAGATATTATTGTACTAAATCATTGGTACTAACTAGTTCCACAATGCCCAATTATATGTTAACATGATTTTAAGCACTTATATAAATCACTTCATGCTCAATAATTTATTTCAAGTACATGAAAAAATGTGGGGATTATCTAGACACGTTTACATTTATCATACATGGCCTTCTTGGCTTTCAAACCATGTGATTTTCTTCAGAGGATAAAACCACCCTAGTTCATAGGGTGATGATTTAGTACGTAGGGGTAGGTTGTGTAACCACCCTATCAGAAGGGATGAGGCTACCACTAATGACATTTATAGGTGGTGGTTACGTAACCAACCTAGTAATTTTGTAATTGCCCATCTGCATACTCTGATAGTTTTTTCACCTTTCAAAATGTGGAGAAGATGTACGGTTGCAAATGTTCCTCCTCATGGTTTTTCATCTCAGATTCTTGGTGAGATCTAGGAATGAGAGGACCTATTTAGGGGTATTTAAAAAGTAGATAACATGTCAAAGAGGTAGTGAGTTGTTTATAGATTGGTCCCACACCATTCTTGATGGGTTTGGGTCTTAGTTACAGTTTACTCATTGTCATTAGTTGTTATGGTTGGTTCAAATGTATGGGAGTTTTGAGAGGATTATTTTAAGCATAGAGTTTGATTTTCATTTGAGTTTGTTTATAATTTTATTGTGTATTATGTCCATATAGGCCATTGGTAATACCTTGTATACAATTTGCATAACATAGTGGAAAGTGGAGTGTATTTTCTCACATGCTGGAGTTTTTCCCTCATTGGGTTTCTTTAGGTAATCCTCATGTCATGTGTTATTCTTATCTCTCTTGATATTTCTTTAAATTATGTAGGTTTATCATTTATTTCCCAAACATGTATTCATTTACGTTTTATATATAAAAATATTATAATCAATTAATAACATAGCTAAGTTTTTAGTATCCATTTGATGAAGCTTAGAGTGGAATCTCCACCTAGATTACAGATTAGATTGATATCAGAGTTGGTTTCATTTTTAAGTCCTTTGTGTTGTGTGTTGAGTACATTATAAGTTTATGAATGTCACTAGAGATATTAGTGTTAGTGGTCAAGGTGTCCTTGTTCCCTTTGAATCAAGTATTTCCACAATAAAATGGAAACAAGGAATCAAAATTATGGCCCATACTGATGATGTAGATGTTTGAATAATAAAAAAATGATTTTTCAAGATTTAATAAGGATTGGAAATAATATCACTTTCTATGATCAAGTTTGACTGGTTGGATTCCATCATGGGAATTATTATGGAGAAGATTGGTGTTTACATAAACATTAAAATAAAAATGGAGGATGCTCCCGAGATCCATGAGAATCATGAAGATCAAACCCATCCCACCCCAACTCCAACTCCATTCAAGGCTGAGGCAAAGATCAAAATTCATTCGTATGATGGATGTGTGAATGAAAAAAATCTATACCATTATCTACCCAACTTAAGGTATATTTTAGTTTGCATCAGATTATTTAAAACTAATAAATTTATTTTGCAAGGTTAAAGTTATCTAATTATGATTTAACTTGGTTTGAGAGCTATGCTCATTATTTATTTCTTAAGAAGATTCCTCCTATTTGTAATTGGGATGATTTTAAGATTCTAATCAATAAGCAATTATATCTTATCTATTATGAGGAAGAGAGGTTCATGTATTCGTAATATCTTAAGCAAATGTAAGGCTAAAGTGTGTAGTGGTACACCAACGAGTTCCATAAGAAGGATTTATAAATGAGAAAAGATATAGTAGAATGTGATATTTTCATGAAGTATGTGGGTGGAATCCATAATCATTTAAGGAGACTAGTTCACTTGGCCAAGTCTATAGATGTAAATGAGGCTTGTTCTCAAGCTCACTACTTAGATATGGATAAGAAGAAGTCTCCATCTACCTCATAAAATAACTCCAAGCAACAAAATGGCTCCAAGCAAAAGGGGAAAGGTAATAAAAATGCTACTTCCATTTATAAAAAGGATGCTAAAGTAAATTATGGTGAGTGTAATGTGGATACTTATTCTAAGGATAAGTGTTGGAAGCTCTATCTAGAATTACATCTATTCAATAACAATAAGAACAAAAAGTTTATGTCTTCACTTCAAGGTGAAAGTATTGGTTGCAGCTCTGAGGTGGATGATACTTTATGTTGTACCTCCATCAATAGAGAGGTATGTTGGGGTATTATTAGTTTTCAAGAGGGTAAGCTTTCTAATATTTTCCATATTAAAATTCAAATGTAGGAAACAAAAGTGGATGTTCTTTTTAATACTTGTTCACAAGCAAATTTGATAAGTATAGTGTTGGTACACAAATTGGGGTTTTTAATTTACAAACATCCAAGCCCATAATCATTGGTTTGGGTAAATAAAGGTGTAGACATCAAGGTGACTAAACAATGAAAGGTTAAGTTTGTTATTAATGATAACTTCATTGGTGAAGTTTTGGTAGATGTTTTTCTTTTTGATGTGTGTGGTGTAGTGTTTGGCAGCCCATACTTGTATATACCAAATGCCATATTCATGAGGAGATTAAACCAACATCACTTGTTAAATTATGGTAATAGCTACATCATTTTATCCTATGAATGAGATTCAAATATATCCTTGGTAAGTGCCTCTGAAGCTAACAACTTTATTAATGCTATCAAAAAATTTGCTTTGATTATTTTGAGAGATATTCAAGATAAAGAGGTTGTGGTAAGAAAAAATTATTGTATAATGTTTACTAACAAAGATAAAATCATATGGGAGTGATAGGACAAAATTCCAAAGAAGTTTTTTAGGATCTTGTGGGGTTACCTTTGGCTAGGTCCATTGAGCAAGGAATTCATTTGTTGCCTAATAGTCCACTTCTAAATCTCAAGTTATATAAGAATTCCTTGAAAGATGTCAATAAAGTAAAACAATAGTTAAATTTTTTAATTAATCTATGTGTAATTCATCCTAGTACTTCTCCATGCAATTCTCCTATTGTTCTAGTACCTAATAAATATGGCACATGGAGAATGTGTGTTGATTATAGATCACTTAATAAGATCAACATCAAGAATAAGTACCCTCTTCCATGGATTGATGATATTCTTGATGAAATTTGGCATGCTAAGTATTTTACTAAGAGTTATTTGAAATATAGGTATCACCAATTACAAATTAATGAGGAGGACATTTGGAAAACAATGTTCAAAATAAGGCAATGTTTATGAGGGGTTTCTTCTATCTTTTAGGATATGCAATGAAATAACTACCTTCATGTACTTGATGAATGAGGTAATGAGGACATTTATTTACTCCTATATAATTTTTTATTTGGATAATAATAATTTTTTCATCAAAAATTTTGATGAGCATATTGATCATCTTAAACAAGTTTTTCAAGTTTTGAAGGAGAACAAGTTAGTGTTGAATGAGAAGAAATGTGAGTTTTCCCAATAATCACTAGTTTTTTTGGGGCATGTGGTTGGATGTGGGGAGTTGAGTATTGATCCAAAGAAGGTAGAGGCCATAATGAATTAGTGAAGGCCATCTAATTTGATTGAGATAAGAATATTTATAGGTATGGTACAATATTTGAGGAAGTTCATCAAGAAATTTTCTTCCATAGCCACACCTTTACATGCCATTACAACAGGGGGTAATACTTTTACTTGGTGTAAGAAGCAACAAGATGCATTTATATTGTTCGAACATAATATTATCCATGTTCTAGTTTTAGCTTTGTCTAACTTGCATCTACCTTTTGAATTAGAAATGGATGTTAGTCACTATGTTATGGGGGTTGTTTTACTTCAAGAAGGAAGCCAGTATGATACCATTCTAAGTTATTCCATGGTGAAATTTTAAATTATTATATATATGTCAAAGAATTATATGCTCTTATTCAAGAGATTAAAAAATGGAAGCACTGTCTAATGGGTGAGGAGACTATTATCCATATGGATCACCAACCTCTTCAATATTTTCAAGCTCAAACTAAACTTCAACAAGTTAGGCACTATAAATGGATATGATTTTTTTAGAAATTTCATTTGATTATCAAATATAAGAAAGTTTTGACTAACAAAATAATTTATATGTTGTCAAGGCCTCTTTTACTTACAACCATGGGCACCATAATTCTTCTTTATCCTTTTATGTATGATTCTTATGTATAGGGATAGGAACATGATGCAAATTTTTGAGACCTATTTATTCAAGCAAGAAAGTCCCAAGGTCCAGGGTTTGAGCCCAAGGATGATTATTATATTCTAGATGGATCTCTCTATAATTTGGGTAAGTTTTGTGTGCCCAAGGAGGAAATATGTTATCTATTAAGGGAGGCACATACTTCAAAGGTTGAAAGTCATTTTGGTGTTATAAATATTGTTTCTCATTTGAAGAGGTATGTTTATTGTCCTAATATACAAATTGATGTTTAACATTTCATAAGAGGTTATGTTTTATGTAGTAAAAATAAGCCTAGTAACATAAATTTGGGTTTATATATGAAATTACCAGTTCCTTCTAGGCCACATGCATTTCCATCAATTTTTTAGGGGGTTGCCTATGTCAAGAAAGGAACATGACTATCTCTTTGTATTTGTGAACTAGTTTAGTAAGATGTGTATTCTTGTTCCTTAGAGGAAAAATCTCAAAGGAAGTGATGAAGTTGAGTTGTATGTTTTTATTATGTGGTTTCACTTAGGTTTTACTCATTTTATTATTTTAGATTGATACTCAAGGTTTCTTGGGAAGTTTTGGTCTACACTTTGGGAGAAGATGGATACTACGTTAAAATAGTCTACCACTTTTCATCCACAAACTGATGGGCAGAATGAGGTTGTGAATAGAACATTGGTGTAGATGTTGAGAGGGTATAATATTAAACATCCTAAGACATGGGATTAAAATTTGGTACATATTTAATATTCTTATAATAGGATCGTTCATTCTTCTACTAGTAAATCTCCTTTTGAGACTTGTTTTGGATACTTACCACCATGTGTATTTGATGTTGTTTGGAGATATTCATAAAAATGCAATGTGAAAGTGGATTTTGAGGTCCAAAATTCTAATAAATTCATTGATATAATTCAACTTATTCACCTCCAAGTGAAAGAGAGGTTGAAGGAGTCTCAAGCCAACTACAAAACTAGACACGATCAACATAGAGTTGAGCATAGTTTCCTTGTTGGTGACAAGGTATGGTTGTAATTAAGTGTAGAAAGGATCCAAGTTAAATCTAAGAATCTTAAACCACTAAGATATGGTCTATTTTAAATTCTATAACAAGTGGGAAATAATTATTTTAGACTTGATTTTCCTCTTTATATAAAGATATATTCAATTGTCAATGTTGAGAACTTACACCTTTATGAGCCTTATATGCTAAAAAATAAATGTGAAGGGTTATTTTTACCTTCCATTGAATATATCACCCTTGATAATCAATTAAAATTATAGGAATATGATATTTTTAATAAGGAGAGGACAATACATATAGGAGTGCAAGATTCTTGGTTGATTGGGTTAAAATGGCAGCTACTTAGAAATGCCAAATAGTATTCTAGAGAAGATGTGGGGAATAAAATTTCTCACCTAAATAAGTCCTAAATATTTCATGGACTTAAAAGCCTCAAATCATGGAGGTGTGATCTGAAAATGGATCTTATTTTACTAAGTCATTGGTACTAATTAATTCCATTGTCCCTAATTGTATGTAAACATGATTGTAAGCACTTGTGTAAGGAAATTTATGCTCAAGGATTTAGTTCAAATTAAAATAAATAGTGTGAGGATGATCCACACACCTTCACATTGATCAAGCTTTTTGGCTCTCAAACCTTGTGGTTTTATAAAAAGGAATAAACCACCCTTATTTGCAAAGTAGTGGTTTCATCACTATCACAATCTATAAGGGGGAAGTTGCATAAATGCATTATCAAAAGTGAAAAAGTCATCACCACTAAAATTTGTAGGTGGTAGTTTCATAACCACCTTGGTGGTTCTATAACTACCCATATACATACTCTGATAATTTCATCACCTTTAAAAATGTAGGGAAGATGTACATTTGAAAATGTTCCTCCTCCTTGTGTTAATTCATTTTATATTTTTGATGAGCTTAAGGGATGAGAGGGTCTATATAGGGGTCTTGAAAAATTAGAGAACAAATTAGAGAGGAAATGAGTTGTGTGGAAATTGATCTCACATCATTCTTGATGAGTTTGGTTCTTAGTTCTAGTTTTCTCATTATTGTTAGCTATTATGTTTGGTTAAGGTATAAGAGAGTTCTGAGAGGAGTCTTGTAAATGCAGATATTGATTTGTATATCAGTTTGGATAAAATTATATTGTGTACTGTATCCATATATTCCATTATAAATATCTTGTATACAATTTTTAGGACATAGTAGAAAGTGGAGTGTGTTTTCTCATCCACTAAATTTATTCCCACCTTGGGATTATCCAAGGTAATCCTTGTGTCATACGTATTTTGCTTATCTTTCTTATTCTTTGTTTAAATTATGTAGGTTATGCATTTCTTTCCCAAACATGTGTTCAATTTTATTTTACATATAATAGTATTAGAATTAATTAATATCAGATCTAAGTTTGTAGTATCCATTTGATGAAGCTGAGAGTGGAATATCCACCTAGATTAAAAATCACAAAGCCCATCAAACATAAATTATGAAAGATGCATCCACATATTATTATTTTGGTCAAGAAAGAGATCTAAAAAATCTTGAAATTTAGGTTTATAAGGCCTATTAATTATTCAAAGTGGATTTCTAACATAGTCCCCATTAGTAAGAAACGTATAGGTATTCATCTCTATAGTGATTTCCATGATATTAACAAATTTTATCTTAAAGACTTGTCATTGCTAAATATTGACATGATCATTGATTATACAGTAGGGTATGAAATTATATCACTTATGTATGACTTTATTGGATATAACCAAATTAATATAGCACCTGAGGATCAACACAATATAATGTTCACCACTCCATAGGGTATGTTTTGTTACTAGTTCATGAATTTTATCTTGAAGAATTACAATGCTACGTATTAGAGAACAATGACTATCATCTTTGATGACACGATGTAGTACATTGTGGAGGATTATGAGGATGACATTTTGGGAAAATTCACAACCCATGCAGGGCACCCAACAACTTTACAAAGAATATTTGAGTGACTTAGAGAGTACAAGGTGTGCCTTAATCCCAAGAAGTGTGTGTTTGGCACTACATCTAGAAAATTATTAGGATTTATTATTTCTATACAAGGTATTGAAGTATATCCCGCTAAATTTAATGCCATAAATAAAATGCCTCTTCCATAAAATTAAAAAAAACTGCACAATTTATAGGGAAATATTCTGTCTATTCGTAGGTTCATTTCACAACTAGTTGATCATTGCCATCCATTTACACATCTATTAAAAAAAGGTACTACATTTTAGTAGATCATAAACTATTAGTAAGCATTTAAAAATTTGAATAAATGTTTGGCTAATCCATTAATGTTGACCCCTCCAACACCATGGAAGAATTTGCTACTTTATATTTCAGCAAGCCAACATGCCTTGGGGATACTTTTGGCCCAACACGATGATCAAGAAAAAGAGTGTGTTGTGTATTATCTAAGTATAAAATTGGTTTCATATGAGCATAAATATTCACCCATTGAAAATGCATGTTTAACAATGGTTTTCACATCAAAAAATTTGCAACATTATATGCTCAATAACAAAACCATCCTTATCGCTAAAATTGATCCACTAAAATATCTTCTATCAAAAGAAACCCTAGTAGGTTACATGGGAAAATGGATTATGCTACTAAGAAAATTTGATATTAAATATGAAAATAATAAGGCTATTGAAGGGGAGGTACTCATTGATCAATTATTAGATGCTTTATTATTAAACACAACCACTAAAAATTGGTTTTCTAGTTGAGTTCATATTCACCCTTGTTGAATCACATCAATGGAAGCTTTACTTTGATTATTCCTTCACATCTCATAAATCAGGGGTGGGAATAATTCTCATCACACCATAGGGGATATTATCCCTAAGGACTTCCACATTGTTTTTCCATGTAAAAACAATATTATAGAGTATGAGGCTCTCGTTGCAAGACTCCACCTTGCAATCTAATTGAACATCCAATAATTAGCAGTGTAAGGCAATTATTAACTCATCATCAATCAAGTCAATGATCAATACAAGACAAAAGATGATAATCTCATACCTTATAAGTGCATGGTGGAAAAATTCAAGCAATACTTTGTGCATATATATTTTGATCAAGTGCCATGAGTTAATACTTGATCAATTGATGCCATGGAATCTATTGGGTCACTTTTATAAATGTCTTTTAATAGCCAATAATATCATTTCCTCATCAAACAACTCATCATGCCAACATAAGACCATCTAAAATCATAAATGGTATGTGAAATTATTGGTCCTAGCTCACCCTAGTACCATGATATCTACACTTACCTCCAAGACCATATCCTTCCTAGCAACTTATCCTATTCTCAACACAAATAAATTCTACATAATTTTTCTTGTTACACCTTACTTGATGGCATGCTCTATCATAGAGGTTATGATGGGACAATGATTCATTTTTTAAATTTAGGAGAAGTGGAATTATCTATCAAATATTTACATAATGGGATTTATGGGGTCCATACTAACATTATGGTCCTTTCTAAGAAACTCCTTCATATGGGGTATTATTGTTTGACAATGGAATCTAATGCATGTGTGTATGTTAAGGAGTGTGTTGCTTACTAGAAACATGGTGATTTAATCCACACATATTCATAATCACTTTAACCAATTACATATCCTTGGCCATTTTTAACATGGGGGATTGATCTCATATGGAATATAAAACCCAAATTATTCAACAAACATAAACATATTCTCATAACCGTTGAGCATTTCACTAAGTGGGTTGAGGCCATTTCACTCAATTATGTAACCAAAATGTAGATTTATAAATTCATCCTTAATCACATCAATAGCCAATATGACACCCCATCCACCATCATTTTTGATAATGATAAGTCCTTCAATAATAAAGATGTTAAATCCCTCCATACTCAATTTCATATTAAATAGAGATGGTCAACTCCCTATTATTCTCAAGGCAATAGTCAAGCTGAGGCATAAAATAAGACCATTATGAAAATTCTCAAAGGTTATCAATGACACTATCTGTGATTGGAATTTTCAACTACTCCATACCTTATAGGATTATTGGACCAACATCTGCATGCCTACATGTATCATACCCTATTCCCTAGTCTTTGGATCAGAATTTAACCTTTGTGTCATGATCAGGCTATCCTCCTTACACATTTCATAGTAGGATGTTATTAATGATGGGTATAGATTAACCTAATTATAATAATTGTAACTCTTGGATGAAAAATGACTAGCCACCTTAAACCATCTCAAAGTATATCAAAATTGACTACACCACAACTATAATAAATGCATCATGTCTTAGAGTATTTAAATTTGGTGATCTTGTGATTAAATAAAATTAGTGAAATACTAACATATACCAAGAAAATAAATTCATGTTTGGGCCTAATTGGTTGGGTCTGTATATCACAATAACTAAGCATGGTTATAGAGCATATAAACTGGTAATAGAATATGGTTAATATTTATATGAGTCCATGAACATAATGCACCTCAAGCACTTTTATGCTTGATCCATCAAAGTATTGTCTATGAGCACCCCTTTTGGGGGGATTCATTCCACATCCTTTCACTTCCTTTCCATTCATTTTCCATTTGTAAGTTAATTTGCATCATATCTAAATCTTTGTTTCCCATGTTGAACTTGATGGTGAGCTACAAGTACTAAAAGTTAAAGTAGATTTGGCATGGTCATAATGTGACAAAATCCTTACAACATGACCTCAAAATACCACAAGGAAGGTTTCCCTATATTTTAGTCCTTGGAAAGGGTCTTTTTATTGTGTCCTCTTTTACCAATAATGTATCCCTTCTTCCCATTTCATAGTTGGTTAGTGTCTGTATATTTCCCATTCTGCATCACTTCTTGCATCCAATGCTAGAGTTGGTTTCCCTTTGCTAGTGACTCCTTATATATGAGTCCTAGTTTTCACTTGTTTTTTTTCTTCTCTTATTTTGAGGGTGAAACATGCTAAGGGGGTGGAATGTAATATACCTAAAGAGATGATATTATGATGTATATTGGTGGGTGGAAATGTTGACATGTGACACATACTCTTAGTAGATATATTATAGGGAGTCATATGGGTAACTTATGGTATTTATTAAATCGGGAAATGGTTGGGCTACACCAATATCAGTGATATACCAATCTATATGAGTAACTTGTGGCATTCATTACATTGGGAAATGAGTGGGAATACATTGGGATTAGTAATATACCCATATATATAGGTAATTTATGTTTTTATTATATTAGATAATGAGTGGGTATACATTGTGATTAGTGATATACCCATATATTATTTTAATATGGTCTTAATAAGGAATGGCATATTATTGTGGAATACATATGGGGGAAATATTGTAATTAAAATTTATACTCTATTAAGGAGGTTTCCCCCTTGAAGAGGCTTACAATAATGGAGTGGTTCCTTACCCATAACGAATATTTTATGGTGTTTCCCTACCTTAAGGGTATTATAAATATAATTCATATTTTGGCATCTTAGCTCACCACTATATTAATAATATTATCTCTCTAGGTACATTATAATGTAAGGAGTAGCTAGTGTAAGACTACACCAATGAGCTTCATGACTACACTGCATGCCTACTTGAGAACTTAATGGAACAACATAAGGTACTAAAGTAAATAAATATAATTTAAATATATATCCTTTAGAATTATGCCATAACATGTATAAAATATCATTTCATATGCCCTATAAAAACACAAGACACTGAACTATCTAGTAAATTTTACGAGCTGATGATGCATCTCAACCTATTGCCTTCAAACTCTCTTTTATAGCATGCTCAACAACATTTTTAGTAACATATCCCATTAAAATTATAATTAAATATTTAAATTCCCATTTTTCAAGGTAGAAACAACATTGCATCATTACATATCTAGATTTGAAAACTCACAACATACTTCTATGTCAATCGATTCACCAATTTTGATAAGATCACCTTCACCATAATTAAGATATCCATTTTGGTGGTTCATTTGTGGGATAATTTTAATTTGTAATTTTCATAAGAATACATTCCAATCAAGTCTTGGAAGACATTTTTTGACAATCTAAAGGAGTAATATCCTCTTTTCCACTTTAAGTATGAATACATCAAGTTCCACTAATTGTGTCACTACAAGGAGTAGTCAATGGAAGACTACACTAATGAATTCCATGATTTCATGAGAAATTGACTAAAAAACATAAGGTGTTGAAGTATATCAATTTAATTTCACCTTATATCCTTGGGAAGATATATTTTTTTAATTCTAGCATTGTGGGGGAAGCTTATCCAAATTCCTCTAATATAAATCCCAAAGAAAAGATGAAGTTGGTCTCACCTATTCATCTAACTCCATGTGCAAGAGTGAAATATCCATCTCATACATAAATCCTCATATCTACTTCATGCATAGAAGCAAAATGATTTTCACAAAGGAATAGGTTAAGAAGTGTTCACAAAACTTGAAGGTTCATACACCTTCTACTTGAAAAAAAGATAGGAAGCTTGGTGAAAATTAGTACCATCAACATCTATCACACACCCATGGTGTCTTTAAATTATGTGCATGAAAATCCTTACTTGTGTAATCTACATTAATTCCTACATAGATATATGACATTAATCTAGATTCCACTTATTTAATCACCAATGAAACTACCATACTCACCTCTGAGGAGCAAGAACACCTCTTCCACACCAATTTTTAGGTGAAGGGTTAGCCTCTTCATGTAATAATTGATAGTGGAAAAGAGATGAAAATAATCACATAAGGAAAAATTGAGTGTCTTAGGCCTTTCCACTATTGTGTATTCTAATCCATACTCCTTTGCATTGATTTAATAGGGGAAGGATATTTTCTCCAATACAAATTTAAGCCTATGGAGGATAACTTCACTTATGACATTGTAGCTTTAAAGGTCTACAACATCTTATTGTGGGGACTTTATTTATATGAGTGAGATTAGGTGCATATTATTTTATTCTTTAGAACACATTTAAGAGGTTGTGAATGTGGGTATCAATTATTCACTGTGATTTTTTTGAGTGTGTGATATTCTATACAAAGATGTTAGGAATGATCCTTCTTGGGTATGAGGTATATTAGACTCCCACAAGGAGAAGAGATAGGCATGATCTTACCCTAATTGAGAATCTCTTATATTTTGTGATGGACTTCATTAGTCTTCCAATATGATCTTAGATAGAAAGGGATAGTTAGAAAAGAGGTTCCTATAACTAAATATATGTAGTGTTTTACTGCACAATGTGTCATAAGACCTTCAATCTTTGTGAATAATCCATTTTGCTATTTTAGTAGCTTGTCAAGATATTACTATTACAATGTTGTTTATGTTGTGTGCACTACCAATGCTTAATTTATTCCTTGCTTATGTATCTCAAGATTGTCTATGAGTAACACAAACTCCTACATGTATGAGATCATTTTATGGCATTGTTGGTAGAGACCATTGTGACTTTGTCATTATAGATGACTCTAAGAGATTTAAGAAGTGATATTTTTCACATATAGTCACCACTATAGTTTGGGTTGATATGTAACATATTAGTCATACAAATATAGTTTCCTCCTTAGGCTTGAATTTGTATTGAAAATTGCATTTTCATCATACTTATATACCCTTTTCATGTTCAAGCCACCCCAAGGAGTATGGTTTTGAATGCATAGTAATGTAAAGGCTTCGGATCTAGGATGTTCCTTATGAGGTGATGTTATTTATACTTCCAAAGATGATGATTGCATGATGAGGCTAACCCTTCACTAAAAACATAGTGTGGAAGAGGTGTTCTCTCCTTAGAAGTGTCTATGGTGTTGTAATTTTAGTGCTTAGACAATTGGCATCTATGTCAATGTCATTCATCTATGTGGGATCATATTTAGACTACGCAATAAAGTATTTGTAATTCTAAGTAATCATGGGTGTGTGAGTGATGTTGATGGCACCAATTCTCACCAATTTTTTTCTTGCCTTTGAATGAAGTAGAAGATACATGACCCTTTGAGTTTTGTGTAACCTTCTTAACTTGCTCTATTTTGTGACAAAAATTATGATTCTGTGTAGGAGGATGAGATGCAGATTTATGTATGAGTTATCTCTTGCACATTAATTTGGATGAAGAAGTGAGACACTTATTCATATTTTCCTTGTATTTAATCTTGGTATCAATGTGATAATATTTCCCTAGAGTGTTAGAAGTAAAAAAATCTATTTTCATAGAAATATAAATGAAAATTCCATTAATGTACTTCAACACATTATGTTCGTAAATCAATATCTCACACAAGAATGTGGTCTACTCATATAACTCATTGGTGTATTATCCACTAATTTCTTCTTATACTGGAAAAATTATTGGATCTTGATGCATTCATCCAAAAATTGGTGGAGATAATAATATTCCTCCTTTAGTGTGTTGAAAAAGTTATTTATAGGGGAACCTTAAATGGTATAAGTTTTGTAGTGTGTATGCAAATATGTGTGTCAATATCCTCTTAGCTCTCATTATCTTAGAGAAATGAAAGGTTTTTAAAATTATTTTTTGCACACCTAGAACTCTTAAATACAGTAGAAATCAATCTGAAAGGCCCAAAAACCTAAAAAATGACCATTAGTTTTCCCAAAATAGACGCCAAGTATAAAATTTACACCCAAAGAACTTTATGTTCAATACTAAAATTTGAGAAACTAAGCACTAACTAGATTAGGTTTTGAAAAATTATCTTCTAAATGATAACTCCTACAAATCTAGAATTGATTTCATAAGAGCTAGAGTGGCCCTAATTTATTAGATTTAGTAAAATAAAATAAAATGTAATTAGAATTAAATGTAAGTTTATATTTAAATTTTTATTTTACTAAATATACATCTATTTCAAACACTGACATCCACTAGAAAAGATGTGAGCCCTTTGTTTTGAATTTTTAAAACTTTAGTTGATTTACCTATAAAATATCCATGGTTTTAGGCTTGAAGGATCCAAACCTAACATTAAAACCTACATTATACCAACCCACATGATTTTTTCTAAATTTAAATGTTTTTGTTACCTTCATAGACATGTTTACGTCGGCAACTTTATTATTAAAAAAAGTTACATGAGTTTTTATAAGGGAAACCATGGATTCTAAATATATATATTTGTTAATACTAAATTATTATTTCTAATTATTACTTAATTTCTACATAAAATACCTCATTATCATTCATACATATATCATTACAAATAACTTTATAACTTTTTGACCTTTAATCATTTTTTTTATAAAACTTATATCTCAACAATCTAAACATCATTCGATATGATTTTAAAAAACAAATTTGATTTTTATGAAGTTAAAGTAGAGATGATTACATAACATGATTAGTTAAACATTAGTATAATAAATCAAAGGTAAAATGCATAAGAGTAAATTGAATTAAACCTATATATTTCTAATGACAATGAAAGAAAACAAAAAACATATACCTTCCCAAGTGAATCCATCCTCCAAGAGTGACTCAAAAACATGTTCTCCCTTGATCAAGCATCCTTGTCTTCATCAACAATGGTGGAAAACTCCTCCAATGTCTCAAGAACAATCTATAAAACCTAGGCTCATGATATGTAACTATCTAATTTTCCTATCAATGAAGCTTGCAACTAAAATCAATAATCAAATGTAAAGGATTGTGGAAACAATTTTGCATTATAACTTTGCACAAATCAGGCTTAAAAATGATGTTCATGGCCTCTATATTTATAAATTTTTGAGATTGATCAAGATCAACCATGACCATCCATCTCAAGATTGAGATGTGTGGCCATGAATTAATCCAATTATATAGTTAAATCCATAAATATCCCTCATAAATATTTGGGATAGAGGGGCATTTAAGAGGCATGGAGGGTCTTAATGAGGCATGGGAGACCCATAATCTTGATATTTTATGCATTTATGGCTTATAAATGCCACATCATATGTTGATGTCATTTGATGATGCAGTTAATGACAATCAATTTCTAAAAGTAAATATTCAAAAAGTTCCATGGAAAATTAACTTAATATTTTGAATTGGTATAAATAGCCTTAAACATGATTAGTCAACTTTGATGCAAAACCTTGGCAATTTATGCACAAATTAATCAAATTGGTCAAAATGTCATATTATTGGCCCAAAATTTGATTGGATTGGAATTGGAAGTCGATGATAGATCGTTGGAACCATAGTCTCATTTATGATGCTATCAACACAAAATAACAAAGGCACATGAAGTGTACCAATGAATTATAAGAAAAGAGTGATCTAGAGCACAAAAAGTAAAATCATCATTTTGACTCGAAATGAATTGATCAAAGTTAGGTATCACATAAAATGCATTGCCTTATTTAGGGATACTTTGACCTAAATTGACACTTGTAAATGACAATTGTGGACCATTTAGGGTTTTTTAATGATTTTGACCTAAAATGTGCATTTGAGTGCAATTTGAGTATGATTGATAATTTCAACACAAATGGTGTTAGAAATTGAATGTCTATATTTTACCCCTATTTGAGAAGGTGTAGTGAGACATTAAGGTGAAGTAACATATTTTCAAAGAAAAGAGTTACCAAGAATAAAATGGAATAGACCCATGATGCCCCCTTGAGAGGACATACTAGGATGGAAGAAAAGGATGGACTCTCAAAAAGAGAGAGCAAGTGAGTAATTAACCCATGGAATAGATCACATCCAGATGAGATAATGCTTGCATGCATGATTACCATTAATGATCAAAATATAATTAGAGGTATAATAAGCCCCAAATATGTGGGGAATAAGAAAGATATAATCCATAAATTTAAGGGACACACTTTAAATGTACCCAATTTGAGAGTACAAACAGCACGCTTATGACATTGATCAATCTCAAGACAAGTGGTTTACTAAATATTACCATCATGGGCAGTAGTGTGGATAACGTGGAATTAGAGGAAAAGAGAGAACATTCTACTTCAATAAGGGAAGCACCATGATAATGGGGTCTCCAAAGAGATAAGATAATAAGAGGTGCCCCGGTAGAGCAAATGTGATCATGATAAAATAGTTTTACCCTAGTAGGGAAAATTTTGATCACTAATAAAGAATAAATAATGGTTTGCCCTTGTAGAGATGATTTGATTTTGATGTTGTTCAAATTCTATGCCCAAACATGGGAAATTGTCAAGCAAAATAGCTCAAGGATATAACCCAAAATATAGGTTAAAGTGAACGGGCACAAACGTATGTGCAATGGTGTACTAGCATAGAAATTCATATAAAACTAAACATATGAGAATGAACAAAGTGATTAAAGAGATCAAAAGAAGAATGGATATGGCCAAAATGACTCTATATTTATAAGATAAGTGGATGTTGCCTACATAGTTCCACGGACTCATGTTCTAACATGAACTTCAAGCCAATGTAGTTCACCCAAGTTTGGGAGAGAATGGAATGAGGACTAATGAAAACTGACCAAGAATTGATTAGACCCATAATATATGCAAAGAGATGCATGTCTAAGCATATATTTGAGTGTTAAAATGTATGATACCTAGATACCAATTCCATATTATGAGCCTATATTATGCAAATTGTTATTGATAATCATTCATCAGAGTTGTGTTAATGTTTTAAGTTATTGAAACCTAAGCACAAAGTGCTTACTATAGAAAAAGAAATTAGGCATCATAAGTATTAATAACTTATAATGACATAATATTCCAATTACATTTATCTGGTTCAAATTTGAATACCTATAGTAAGGATAATGGTACAACAATGACCGAAACCAGAGTTACAGCTATTTACATTTAAACAAAAAAGCAAATACAAAAAAAAGATAAACATAAATAAACCTAAATTAAAATGAAGATATGATCAATCAATACTTTATTAGGAATAAAAATATTTAAAAACAAAAAGAAAGAACATCTTAATGACATGAGACCAAGATATAAATAATCAAGATCCATGTGGACCATCAAGACATTCTTGAACACAAAAGAGAAAAGCAAAATCAAACGAAAAAATAATACACTAGTAATAATCAAATAAACAAAAAGGTCTAAGAAAAACTTAATAACATAATATAAATATATAAATAATCAAGATCAATGAAAATCATCAAGATGTTCTGAAACACAAAAGAAATAAGCAAAAACATACAAGGAAACACAAGACCAAGATGAGACAAGAAGTAATAAAAAGAGAAAAGGAGAAAAAATAAAAGGAGAGGCACAAAAGCACAAAAAAACACCAAGAAAACACAAATAAACACACAAACAAAAAACTAAGTGAGTGCAATTTAAATACAAATATTCATGCATGTGTGGTAGAGGCATTACTTTCCACCACAACATAACAAAAAATCATGACACAAGAATTGTTCCCTAATTAAAGAGGAACAATGATAGAAGAAATGGGGGAAGAGAAGAAAAGGAAGGGGTTGGTCAAGTTAACTCCATATGTACAAGACAAGTAGATGTTGCCTACATAGTTCCATGGATGCATGTTCCAACATGAACTTTAGGTCAAATGTAGTTCTCTGTGGAAACAAGATAGAAGAAAAATGATGATCATACCAGTATGATTAATTTTATAGAAGAAATGGAAGATATCACAAAAAAATGAGAATGGTCTTGTAAACAAAAGTTAGATGGTATGAGAAAGAATGATCTTGCAAAATAACAAGTTGATGAAATAAGATGAACTAATGTTTCTTTACTTACAAAATGGCAAGAGCGTAGCATGATAGGATGGGAATGTACAAATGTAAAAAAGCATGAGACAATGTTTTTGTTCTTTTGTGGATCGTGTTATGATGTTTTTGGTATTTCTAAAGTATTTCCAATGTTTTTGGTGCTTTTGGGATAAAATATGCATAAGGGGGGACCATCTAGTGAAGAAGATGCACATTCAAGAGTAGAGGTTCTAATAAAATAGATAAGCTAGTTGCAATGACCCATACTCAAAAATCAATAAGAGCGAGGATCCTGATAAGACAAAAAATGCCTAAAAAGAGAAGCAAATGTAATATATAATAGTGTGCAACATGAAATAACTTCAAAAAAATATTTGTGTTTACTTATCTGTAGAAGAAGCTACAAAATAATATCTTGGATGAATTGCTTTGTAGAACTGGTGTTGAAGATGATCATAGTGTTCATGAGACATAATTAGGATCATAATTGGTCAAGGGATAAAAAGTGTTCAAGATGAAAACATGCCTAAGATATAACAAATAATATGGTTCTCAAGGAGAACAGTCCAAAGAATAGGGTCTAACAGATGGATGGTCTAGAGTGGGATAAAGAAAATATTTCTCAAAGAGAACAGTCCAAGATATGATAAAATGTGTTCAGAGTGCCAATAATTCAAAGCCTTCACTATCTAGAGTCATGAAGAGTGGATAAGGTAGTAGAAAATGTGTTCAAGTTAGGATAAAATAGTGGGATAAAATTACCTTAGCACAATTTTCCCCCAAGTCAGGGGTCTTGTAGACAATGGTTCAAAGATGTTCATGTCTAGAACCTCTTAAAGTGTATGATGTTCATGGGCTCTAGGATTTCATCACCATTAAGTTTAGATAGTCGATATGACCCTGATCCATAGTTCATCATGACAACATATGGTTCCAATAAATTAGGTTGAAACTTACCTTTCTTTTTGTGTTAAACATTCATGTTCTTTTGGTTATCTTTCAAAACTAAGTCACCAATCTCAAACTCTCAAGGGAGAATTTGCTTATTGTACTATCTCTGCAATCTATTCTAATAGGCTTGCAAGTTTTCTAGGGTATCCAAATGCTTACCATCAAGAATTTTTAGTACTTTTAGCTATGAGGCTCTATTGTCTTCATCATCTTCAATGTTTTCTAGTGATATTCATAATGATGGTATCTCAATCTCAACTGGGATAATAGCCTCAGTATCAAAAACAAGGGAGTATGGAGTGGCTCCACTTAGGGTTCAATGATTGGTTCTATAAGCCCAAAGGGTAAGAAAGAGTTTTAAGTGCCAATTATGGCCAATGTCATTGACAATATTCTTTAACATGGATACAATAGTTTTGTTCGATGCCTCAGCTTGTCCATTACCTTGTGGGTTATATGGAGTTGATTTCTTGTGCTTGATCTTGAATTTTGCACAAAGAGATTTTAGATTGTGGTTTACAAAAGATACAGCATTATCAGATATAATATGGGTTGGGATGCCATATCAATAGATGATATGGTAATGAATGAATTTGGCTATCTGCTTCCTGGTAACATAAGCGAGAGGACTAGCTACAATCTACTTGGTAAAGTACTTGGTTGTAGTCAAAATGTATTTATGGTCATCTAAAGATGTTAGGTTAATTTTCTTGATGAGATCAAGACCCTATGTTGAGAATGACCATGGTGTTGTGATTGGTTGTAGTGGTAAAGAAGGTGCATGTATCAAGTTTCCATGTTGTTGATAAGGAACACACTTATTCACATATTTATAATCAGCGATCTCCATTTTGGGCCTATAATATCCTATTCTGAGGAGCTTCTTTGCTAGGACTAAACTATTAGTGTGGGCCCCACACATTCCTTCATGAACCTCCTTTAGTGCCAAGTTGGATTCTCCCAAAGATAAACAATGAAGAAGCATTCCATCATAGCCTTTATGATAAAGCATGTTTCCAAGGAGAGTATAATGTGTTAAGTGATGAAGGAATAGTTTTTTTTGGTTATTGGAAAGGTTGGTGGGGAAGACATGACTATGGAAAAAGTTATAAAAATCTTGGTACCATGGTAGTTTAAGTGGGGGATTAGAACCAGCAATGGTGTATACCCTCTCCAAATCTGAATATACATAGGCTGAAGAAGATTTCTAATAAAAAATTGATACTCTTTATCACTACCAACCATTTGAATCATAAAACCAATTATCACCATTACATCAATGGATATGTTATTTACTCTCAAAACTTACTCAAACTGAAAATATTTAAAATGTGTTTTGAGGTTATAGACAATTTGCTTGAAAGGAACAAGCTTGTCATCTTTTGTTTGATACCGATCAGTGGTCTGATTGATTATCAAGTATGAATCCCCATAGACTTTTAAGTTTTGAATATCCCACTATATAGCAAGGCAGATCCCTGTAATTAATGCCTCATACTCAACCATATTTTTTGTACAATGAAATTACATATGGAATGCTTTCGGAATCAAGTCCCTCTATGGTGTGATCAACAATATGCCAGCTCCAGATCCATGGGATGTGAAGGATCCATCAAAATAGAGCATCCACTATTCAAGTTCCTACGATGCTTGTTATATCATCATGATAGAATCATCTATAAAGTCAAACTTGAGAGGTCAATTGGCCTCAATAGGAGCTTCCACAAGTTGGTTAGCAATTACCTACCCTTTGATTACCTTTTGATTTTGGCACTCAATATCAAACTCACTTAAGAGCATCACCCATTTAGCCATTCATCCTTGAAGAGTTGCTTTAGACAAGAAACCATTTAGGGTGTTTTAATGATTTTGACCTAAAATGTGCATTTGAGTATAATTTGAGTAAGATTGACAATTTCAACATAAATGGTGTTAGAAATTGGATGTCTATAGTTAATGCCAAAAAATTATTTATGCACACTTGTAATTTTATTTTTCCAACTTTAATGACTTGTAAAATTAATTAAAAAATATGTTAATTACAAAATTAAGAAAAAAATATTCTAAAAATTATTCACAATTTTATCTATCCTTATGTGCAATTTCATATAAAAAATCATTTGTTTTATCCAAAAAAGTGTGTATGTACCATGCAGTTTAGTTTTTTCTTTTACAAAAAAAATACTGTCATTGTCAGTAATGCATCAATTTTACATTTTTTTCATCTGGGTATTAATTTTTTTAATAAACTAAATTAAAAATTACATAATTCATCTCATTAGGTTATCATAAAATTCATTGTCCAAGTTTCTCTAAAAGTCTCCAAATGTAGGATTGTTATTTTCAGAAGAAAAAAGTGGCACTTTAAGACTCCCCCTTTTGTCCCCCATTAACTTGCACTGAGTACATGATGTTCATGGGGTTTTTGATATGTTTACCTTAAAATTGAATATAAATGATAAACTTTAGTTCTGATTTTATTCATAATCACAAATGGTCCTAGCCAATTTAGTTTGAACTTATCTTCGCTTTTTTAATCTGTATTAGTGTTCTTTTGATTTTATTTTAGTACCAAGTCACTAATTTCAAATTCCCAACCTCAAATATTCTTGTTATATGATTTATTAAATCAATTATTATATACTTTTATATGTTTGAGGGCATGGATTCATGTTTCATCCAACATTTCTAATTGATGTAATTACTTTTCATGATATTCATTTTATTTGATTATATCTTGTAGATAAATGTGCATTGATGGGATCTTAGCATAGACCAATGAATAAATATCCCATGTGGGCATGTGAACTCTTGTGTTATAGGCCCATAAGGCATCAATACTCTTATTATGTCAATCCTATCCATGTTTTACAATAATTTTTCTTAGGATATTAACAATTATTTCATTTGTTTCCTCTATTTGCCCATTTCCTTGGGGATAGAATGGGGTGGAAATTTTATAACAAATTTTATATTTAGTATTAAATTTATTAACTATATTTTTCTTCAATAATGAGACATTATATGTGATGATGGTTGAAGGAAGACCAAATCATGAAATAATATTAGTCATAAAAAATCAACACATATCATTTCCTATATTGGATTGCAATGGGATTGCCTCAAGACATTTTGTAAAAAAATGTATAGCTATGATGATGAACTTGTGACCTTATGATAATTTTGGATTCATTTTTCTTGATAAATCAAATCCCCAAAGGGAAAAGGTCCATGGTGACAATATAGATTGTAACTATTATTAAGGTACATGGCTTAAAATATTGTGCCATTGTTATTGCACACATAATTTTGCATGATTTTGACATTTTTATCTATTATATCCCAATCATAACCCATTAATAAAAACTTATAATACATGCGTTTTCTAATAAAACACCCCCCACATTCACTTTTATAAATACATTGGCCTCTTCACGGCTAAGGCATCAAAGTAATTGTCTAACAAATGATTGTTTGAAAAGAACCCATTTTATTATAACTTAGTGAATTACATATCTTTGAAATTTACATATTTAATTTCATGAAGAAAAAAATTTTGGGTAATCTATTTATATAAGGCATTATAAATTTTGATGTGCCATTATAAATTGTGCACATTTTGTGTAACAATAAGTACCGCTAAGGTGTCTAAGTTTTTGTTGTAATTAAGGGATGTTATAAATGTTGTATTACTAAAATTGCCTTGTCATCAATGATATCAATGAGAATAAGAGAAGTTAAATTGGCCATAACATCGACATGATGATTATTTCTACAAATTATGCTCTCAATCATAATCTTATCAAAATACGTCATTAAACGCTACACGATATCTCTATACAGGATTAACTTTAATTCTTTGTTTGATAAACATATAAAATTTTGCTGACTATAAGTTTATAATCACCATTTACTTTAAGATATTTTGTTTTTAATGTACGAGCAATGTGTAGTCCTAAAATCAATGCCTCATTTTTTGTTTATTTATTTATGCATGAGAACCCTAAGTGATATGTTAATGTCATAATATTTCCCCGAGTAATGAATATAACTATTATAGATCCAGAACTCAAGGCACATTTAGATCCATCAAAGTACATATACCAAATATAAATTTTAGTATGATATATAATAAAATCATCTCTAAAATTATCATTGATCAACATTGTGCTAAGTAGTAGGTATTGTGTCAAGTAGCAGTTCTACAAGTAATTGATTTGTAACTACTTGTCAATTTATGGATTTTTGAGATATAAACTTTAAGTAAAATTCCATAACTAATATGACCCACTTATCTATGTGTCTTGATAAATATGGTTTCATCATGATATACTAAAGTGAGTCTAGTCTCATGATGAAATGTGTCTCATTATTAAGCTTATAATGTTGAATCTTTTGAGTTGAAAAAATAATAACCAAATGCATTTTTTACATTGAATTATATTTTTTTCATAATCTATAAACATACAACCTATGTAATAAATTGTGTATTCTTTATTATCATCATCATATTGTGCCATCAAGTCTCCTGATGGACGTTCCCTAGTATAAATGTATAAAAATAAAGGCTTATTTAGAATTAGAGGCATCATGATTGGAAGATTAAGAAGTTATTATTTGATTTCACCAAAAAAATTACTTATTTTGTGATTAATGCAATCTAAATAAGATAAAACTATGAATATTTAGATATTGTAAAATAGGGTAATGATCATAAAAATCTGAATTAAAAGGGTAAATTGATATTTCTCTTATTATATTTATAATTGACAAAGCAATAGAGGAGATATGCACTTAGATCATTTATAAAATTTTCTTATTATCATATTCGACATAGTCCTTGAAAATGATATGTATCTACTCTATAACCACTAAGATATACAACTAAGATCTCAAACATGGAACAAAAGTTATTAGTGAGGCTTAGACCCCTATGATGATCAGTATTATCCAAGCTTTATCATTATTGTCCCAATTGAATGTGTAGGATTTTTAGACCTCATATTTATACACTTCCACTTATACATACCTTGTATGTATGTGCTTTCCCTCAGTCCTATGCATTGATTTTTTTTTACTTCTCCTTCCTTTAAAACCCTGATTAAACTTTTGACACAAGATGACCCTTTAAAAATGGGTTATTAGTTTGGATTACGTAGCCACAACTACTCCATGCTGAGTTAATAAGCATTGCCTACATTTTACTCAAAAAAGGTTTCAAACCACACATAGTTCTCCCACCTAGGTGTATGTGTGTGCACTATTGTGATCATGATATAATGAAAATAAATGCTTGTATTTTGCCACTTAATACCATACAACTTTGACCTATGTTTTTATTTAAACTTGACTCTAGTGATACTCCTTTGAGGGTTTACATATATGTATGCCTTTGTGATAATTTCTCAAGAGAGTGCTAATGTATTTCTCAATGTGATTGCAAGGTAGTGACAAAATGACCAAAGTGAGTATGAACTTAAGATTGATTTGATGACTCTTTTATATTTATTACTATGGTCAACCCATGAAACTTTTCTAGGGTGACCTAATGCATACTTCACAATTTTAATATTAGTTGTTGAGTGTTTTTGGACACTATCAATCATGGTAGATACCCGTAGTAAACTACAACTATTTGATTATTTTTAGTATTATCTTGGGAGTGAAAATCAGTAATTTGAGATATGGAGACAATTTGTTTTGGATTGTATAAGTTCTTGAATGAATTCAAGTGATCCTAAATATGTGTATCTAATAAATTGGGATAGCCATGACAATATGTGGGTAGAAAGATGGGGGAAATTGAGCACAAGATTTAAGTGTGTACCCAAATTCTAAGTATGTCACATTATTCCAAATTTGATGTTGTAAAATGTTTAATACCAAAGTTAGGTGTCTATAAAAACATGGGCACACTCATAAATCATGAACATAACAATCACAATTGGACCACAAAAACAATCCAACCATGTAGTGTGGATATAAATGTAACAAGCAAGATATAGGTAATAGCAAGATATGATATAAGAAATTTAAAAATGCTCAATACGATAAATAGAAGCAATAAAGATATCACTGTAAAATATGTTATATAGAGATTCCCCAAAGGTAGGACATGGCACCAATGTGATCATTTCCTTCAAGAAGTGAGAAATAAAGTATCCACATATAATTTGATAGTCCATAATCAAATATAACATGTATATCCTACATCTAACCCACTTAAATAAATACCATGAGAATCACGTGTAAATCATGAATGTGAAAAGCCTCTAGCATAAACATATAAACATAATATGTATTCATTCATGAAAAAAAAATTGAATTTTGTATTTTATAATGATTTTTACATTTTATATTTTTCTATAAGAAGTAGTAAAATAATAACAAGTCCAAGGGGTCTAAATAAAAAGAAGCAAGAATAGTTAAACCTAACAAAAATATAAGCCAAACAAAACAACCAAGAAATAATTGAAAATAGGTAAGCTAAGGGGAAAAAACAAATAAGAAGAAAAAGAGGAAGAATCCAAACAACCTGCAACTTCCCTTATAACTTAGTGCATGATAGAACATAAGGTATTGATATATATGTTTTCATAATCAATAATTTTTTACAAGTGTATATAATGGTAATAGTAATCAAAAGGGAAAGGGCCAATGTAACATAGCAAGCAACAAAAACCAAGTGTCTAGAAAAAAGTGGAGTTAAAATAGAATGAAAGTGCCAAAGTGTCATATCTATAATAAATACAAGGCATGCAATCAAATCAAGGGAGGAAGTCACATGAAATATACAAAATATAGAATAAATAAGAAATATAGAGTAAGAAAACTATACTACAATAATGATATTATAATGAAGTGTAAGATACAATCTAGCATGGCTAACTAATGATATGATATATAATATTAGATTCATATGTGTCACTCAAGGTATCATAAAAAAAGTGATAATATGTATAATAAGTGCATTCATCATCCCAAGGAGAGATATGTGGAGATCAAGCTATAATAAATATTAAAACCTCTATAAAAACATGCATTGAAATATGTCATGATAGAATATGTGTTTGGATATGATCCATAGTAAGAGTTTGCAACATAATATTTGGATAATGATGAATACAAATTGTAGGATTCAAAGGTACGACTGTAGGAGATGGAGCTCAAAGATATTGTACATGAAATAATGGTGGAATTGGATACATAAATTTAGTAGAAGAAAAAAATTATGGTGTAGGTGTTAGAGACACAAATGTCATAGGAACAGTAACTAATGGTGGTGAGATAGTCACAATGGATAAAACTAGCACTTCCCACAAGGAAGTGAATGTATTAGCCTAGTCATGTCATATGTAGTGGAACTCTAATAGAATGATAATTAATCTCATATTATACCATATTAGGATAATATAACTATAAAATAAGGGAAACATATTAGAATAAGTGACAAACTAATAATAAAAACAAGTGGTGTAATATATATGATGCCCAAGTATTGAAACATGTATATGTTGAAGCTCATAATACAATGTGTGAAGTGTTAATCCTAGATGGAATTAATCCACAAATGCCATTAGAGAAAGGCTTATTAACTTTAGGAGGTTGATTTTATTTTTTACTTTTCTAGGCTTTGGATGTTCAATCTTGATTGCATCATGGTTAATAATATCTCAGATTTTTCCTGCAAGAAATGCATTTTTTTTTCATGTTGCCATTAATTTTATGGTAACCACAAAAGGTATTTTGTTTGCAAGACATCAATATTTATTGTAAATTAGGATTTAAAATAGATGGTAACTAAATCAAGTGCATGTATAATAGTCTCTTCAACGTGATATATTGATTTTTTTTAAATGTAGGATGTTGTGGCACAAGATTGAATGGTACCTTTCTATCACTAGATCAAATTGTATGTGTATCCATAGTATGTACATGACTAATGAAATTATGTGAGCTCTTAGGAACTAATGTAAGAACCCTAATTTAAGTCCATCCTTCTTGTTCAAGTGTGGTATCCATATCATAAATAAAAATGAATGATTTTAATGTATTTTATCTTTGATAGGTGTTAAAATACTATTGGAAAATATATGTTACTTCTGAAGATTTGATGGTTGATAAATCAACTAGTGCATATGGCATTGGAATCTAAATATGTCATCACTTGTATTCCTACTATGACCTTTGTTAAGTTGTGGAACTAAAAGCTTCACCAGTATGCAAATGGTGGAGGTTGCTGAGTGTCAAAGCAACCAACGTTGATCAAGCCAACCAACATTAGTCATATTCAGTTACACAGTAATCGACATCGATTAGGGGTCAGCCGACATCAGTCAAATAGGAACCGACATCAGCAACCTGTGTGTGTGTGTGCATTTGCATGCGTTTCCAGAATTGGTCTAATTTTAGACAGACAGTTAGTTTGCATGTAAAGACTAATTTTAGTCTTGAGTTTGCGTTTCTAATTATTGTTTGTTTTGGGATCTATTTAAGAGACCCATGGGGCATGTATTGTAATCAAGGACAAGGAAGAGATCCTTCTGAGTGTAAGATCAGTTGATCTATAGGTAGCAAGATCAGGGAAGATATACATGGTAAGTAAGATCAGTTAGATCTGCAGGTGTGCAAGATCAAAGGAGATCTACTTGGAGTACTTTGAGTACTTGGTGGACTGGTATTGTAGGCAAAACAACCGGTTGAGTTGATTGTCACAAATAATTGGTGGAGGGAATAACTCTATGTTTGAGTTGGTTTGTAATTGAGAGAAATAACTCTTGAGGGAGAATTACTGTACACCCAAGAGGTGTGGGAAGAGTGTGATTTCTTCATTATATTCTGAAAGAGTTTTAATACAAGATTGTATTGTCTCTCATATTTTGTGTTATTTCTGAATTCTAGTTACTTATTACTTCTGGTTTAATTTTGTGTTTAGTTGATTTTACAAAGGTAATCAATTGTGCTATTAAGGAGTAGGATCCTGACAAGTGGCATCAGAGCTTGGTTCACTAACACCTTGGTTTTAGAGTGTGTTAAGTGTTTGTTGGTTACAGGGCACTCACAGGGGTTTCTGTTTGAGTGGGAGTAAAGCAATGGCAAAAGAAAGTAAGCTAAAAATGGAGAAATTCAATGGCAATAATTATCAATTATGTAGGATGTAGATAGAAGATTATTTGTATCAGAAAGATCTGTACTTACCGTTGGGTGGGAGTAAGCCCACATGTATGCAAGATGAAGAATGGAAGGTTCTTGACAGGAAGGATCTAGGAGCTATAAGGCTGACCCTGGCAGCTTCTATGGTTTCCAACTTATCTCAGGCAAGGACAACGGTAGAGTTAATGGAATATTTGGCAAATTTATATGAAAAACCCTCAGCTTCAAATAAGGTATTTCTTATGAAGCAATTATTTAATTTGCAAATGCTGGAAGGTGGATTGGTACATAGTCATCTTAGTGATTTCCATGGTTTGGTAAACCAGTTAAATTCAGTCAAAATAGTTTTTGATGATGAAATTAAGGCTCTCTTAATCTTATGCTCTTTACCTAAAAGTTGGGATAGCTTGGTAATGGCAGTTAGTAATACTGTGTCTGCTTCAAATATCTTGAAAGTTGATGATGTTGTTAGTGTAATCTTGAATGAAGAAATTTGTAGGAAAAGCACAGGTGGGACATCAGGTAATGATTTAAGTGTTGAAAGTAGGGGATGGAAAAGAGAGAAGAGAAAGCAAGGGAAATCAAGGTCAAAGATAGGCAATAGATCCAAATCCAGGTATGGAAGCATAATCTGATGGAATTGTGGAAAGAAAGGACATGCAAAGAAAGATTGTTGGTTGAAAGAAGATCAGCATGAAGGTAATGAAGAAGCAAAAGATGCAGGTATTGTTGCACAAGATGCTCTTACATTTTCTTTGGATAGTCATGTAAAATCATGGGTTATAGATTTTGGTGCTTCTTTCCATGCAACCCCAAATAGGAAATTTTTTCATGATTATGTCCATGGAGACTTTGGAAAAATTTATTTAAGGGATGGTAAGCCCTGTCAAATTGTTGGCAAAGGGAAAGTGCAGCTGAAATTGCAGACGGGCAACACATGGGTGTTGAAGGATGTCATGCATGTTCCCATCCTGAAGAGGAGTCTAATTTCTATAGGAAAGTTGGGTGATGAGGGTTGTACAGTTACTCTCACAACGAAATATTGGAAAGTTTCCAAGGGTGCACTTGTATTAGCAAGAGGTAAAAAAGTAGGTACTCTTTATCTATCTACTTGTATTACTGATTCTCCTTTTGGTTTATCTACTTCAAATGTAGATGCAAAGATGTGGCTTTGTAGGCTTGGTCACATGAGTGAGAAGGGAATGGATGTTCTTAAGTCAAATGGTAAGCTTTCAGATTTGAAAAGCATAGATCGAGATTTCTATAAGCAACAAAAGAAAGTGAGGTTTCTTAAAACTGGGTCAACAAAGAAGAAGCACAGGTTGGAGCTTGTTCACATAAGGGTGTGGAGACCGGCTCAGAGAGCTTCTATTGGAGGATCACAGTATTGCATAAAGAGGAAATCTGATGTTTTTGACAAAGTTAAGAAATATAAAGCCTTAGTTTTTAAGGAGAAGATGGACAGAGATCAGCTCAAGAGGCTAAATAATTCTGAGCAGGGTAGTGTTGATTTGGACAAGGTTATGATCCAAAATGAGCTCACAAGTAAAAATTATCACTCACAAGAAAACACAGTTATTGACGTCGATCAGGTGAGAACCAACATCAAACAGGTAAGAACCGACGTTGGTCATGTGTAGACCAAAGTTGGTGATGTCGGGCAAGTGGACACCGACGTCGGTCTAGGAACCGACATCGGCAGTCAGGTCAGTCACATGGAACTGACATCAGTCAGGTGTAGACTGGGAGATGACCAAGATCAATCACTGTTAGAATGAATTTTGGGTGGATAACAAGCTGTCAAGGAGTCTCAAATGCCCATGAGGAGGACTGAAAGGGTAAGTAAGCCTCAACTTCATTATTCCCCTTCTTTACACTACTTGTTGCTCACTAATGGTCAAGAACCAGGAAGTTTTGAAGAGGCAATATAGGTAGAATCTAAGAAATAGTGGGAGCATGGCATGAATGAGGAAATTGATTCCTTGGAAGAGAACCAAACGGGAGATTTGGTAGAGTTGCCAATCAGGATGAAAGTACTGAAAGATGAATGGATTCACAGGTTAAAGAAAGGAGAGAATGGATAGGTGAGATAGAAGGCCAGGTTATATGGTCTTGAGCAAGCTCCAGGAAAGTGGTATAGGTTTGACAGGTTTATGACAAAGCATGGTTTTAGTCGATGTCAATGTGACCATTGTGTTTATTTTACCAGATTAGATAATGGTAATTATATTATCCTGTTGTTGTATGTAGATGATATGCTTGTTGCAGGTTCACACATGCAAAAAATTACTAAGCTAAAGGTAAAATTAGCTCACATATTTGCCATGAAGGATTTAGGAGCAGCAAAGAAAATCCTTGGCATGAGTATTAAGAGAGACAGAAAAAATTACAGGCTGATTTTGTCTCAAGAGGATTATGTGAATAAGGTGATGGAGAGGTTCTATATGCAGGATGCAAAACTGGTAAGCACACCTATGGCTGGACACTTCAAGATGAGCAAAGAACAATGTCCTAAATCACATGATGAGGTTGAGTACATGATCAAAGTTCCATATGCTTTAGCAGTTGGGAGCTTGATATATGCAATGGTATGTACTAGACCTGATATTACCCAAGTAGTGGGAGTTATTAGCAAGTTTATGGCCAATCCAAGAAAGGAGCACTGGAAAGCAGTTCAGTGGATTCTCAGGTATCTGAGAGGGACCAACAGCAGGTATTTATGCTATGTAGGGTCAAGCACTTCTCTACATGGGTATGTAGATTCAGATATGGCAGGTGACTTGGAAGATTGGAGAAGCACCACAGGATATGTGTTCATTGTTGGTGGTATGGTGGTTAGCTAGATTTCAAAGTTGTAGAAGGTTGTTGCCCTATCTACTATAGAGGTAGAATACATTGCAGTCATAGAGGCAAGCAAGGAAATGATATGGATGACTCGATTCATGGAAGAGTTGGGAAAGGAGCAAGAGAGTTACAAATTATATAGTGATAGTCAAAGTGCAATACATTTGGCAAAGAATTCAGCCTTTCATTCAAGAACCAAACATATACAGCTTAGGTACCACTTCATTTGACAGGTATTGGAGGATGGACAGTTGAAGCTAGAAAAGATCCATACAGATAAGAACCCTGTAGATATGTTAACAAAGCCAGGAACAAAGGAGAAGTTGAATCTTCATTCAACTTCTGTTGGTCTTCACGATTAAACTTGAAGAGGGATACAATCTAGGAAACAAAATTAGAGAATGTACAGGTACAGGTACAAGTGCAGTTGTTTATCTCCAAGTGGGAGATTATTAAGTTGTGGAGCTAAAATCTTCACCAGTATACAAATGGTGGAGGTTTTTGAGTGTCAAAGCAACCAATGTCGGTTAGTCCAATCAACATTGTTCATATTCAGTTACACAGTAATTGACATCGGTTAGGGGTTGGCCGGCATCAATCAGACAGGAATCGACGTCGGCAACCTGTGTGTGTGTTTGCATGCATTTCCAGAATTGGTCTAATTTTAGACAGATAGTTAGATTGCATGTAAAGACTAATTTTAGTCTTGAGTCTGCATTTATAATTATTGTTTGTTTTGGGATCTATTTAAGAGACCCATGGGGCATGTATTGTAATCAAGGATAAGGAAGAGATCCTTCTGAGTGTAAGATCAGTTGATCTGTAGGTAGCAAGATTAGGGAAGATCTACATGGTAAGTAAGATCAGTTAGATCTACAGGTGTGCAAGATCAAAGGAGATCTACTTGGAGTACTTTGAGTACTTGGTGGACTGGTATTGTAGGCAAAACAACCGGTTGAGTTGATTGTCACAAATAACTGGTGGAGGGAACAACTATGTGTTTGAGTTGGTTTGTAATTGAGAGAAAGAAATCTTGAGGGAGAATTACTGTACACCCAAGAGGTGTGGGAAGAGTGTGATTTCTTCATTGTATTTTGGAAGAGTTTTAATACAAGATTATATTGTCTCTCATATTCTGTGTTGTTTCTGAATTCTAGTTACTTATTACTTCTGGTTTAATTTCGTGTTTAGTTGCTTTTACAAAGGTAATCAATTGTGCTCTTAAGGAGTAGGATCCTGAAAACCTTGAAAAATATATTGAATAGTTTCAAATTTAGTACAAGTTCCATTAATGGTCATAAATTGATCAAGGAAAATTTATTGTAAGGAATTGGAAGAATGTAAGAATCCACTAGGTAAAGTAATGAGCAACTCTAAGGAATCATCAATCAAAATGAAGGAAATAACATAATTATGACTAAGACATGATTTTCATAGTCTCTTGTAGAAATAAACATGGAATAAAGGTTTGCTTAAGGATCTCCATGACCATAAAATAATTAGAAGTGTGGTATGATAAAGTCATGCAGGAGAGGCCTATCAAGTACATCTATAAGAATAGGATTAGATGATATAACAATGTCCATAATCCTAGCATTAAGTATTTATATATATATATATATTGGAAACAATACACATTCATCTTTGTAAGTCACCTATGGAATGTATCATAGTGGATTTATCTTGTGTAGGAATATTAGAACACTTAGAAGGTTTATTTGAAAGAGCCAAATGATTATTCATTTAAAATATGGGATTGCTAGAAGATATAGGATTAGAAGGTGAACAGACATTAATAATTACTTATGCATCATTATTTTTATGAAAATTATTTACATTATTCAATATTTTCCATAAATCGAGAAGAGAAGGAGGATTTTATCTAATAAATTATACTATTTGATCAAGCATATGATTATTTTTCTTGTGATCATAATATCAACATTTACATTAGTCAAAGACATTTCATCTATATTAAAGTACAAAATTTACCCAATCATGAGATATTCATAAATTATTAAATTTTATAAGTCTTATAAAAATATATATATATGGATTACAAGTTTAACTAGGGAAGGATAATATTGTTTTTAGAACTATGCTAGCTTACATAAAATGGATTTTTTAAGGATTACACTAGCTTACATTTTTTTTTTTTTCAAGTAGTAAGGTATGGAAGGAAAGTTAAAATAAGAAAAAAAATTAGATCATAAATTTTAGGGTTGTGGTTAATTTATATATTTGTGTCTTCTAATATGGATTATAGTTTGAAGGCTATCACACTACTATTGTATGAATTGATGTAAGTTTACAATTTATCAAAAGAATGCCAAATAAATGGATTACAAATAATCACACTATTATATTATGGATTAATTATCTTTGATATAAAATATATTTATTGAATTATAAATAGTTGAATACTTTAATTTTTTAATTAAATCTTTTGAGACATTAGATGTAATGCAATTTTACACACCAAAAATGCATTAAATATAAACTTATGGGCTTAAGCCTATCTAGTTGTTTATTTATTTTTTATATAAAATAAAATAACCAAATATTTTACCAAAAAAATATATATTGATATTTAGTTGATTGATGTAGAGATTAAGCATCCAAAACTTCAATCTCTCAACTTGATGTCAATTAGTATAAACTGCCTCGACTCCTTGTAGCCTTTCTTTTCATTTTTTCCAATGGTAAGGAAAAATGAGGATTGATATTGAGAATATAAGGTGATTTTTTAGTACCCTATATATAATACCTTCCCTCAAAAAAAATTATTTACCAAAATCCACTCAAAATTCACTTTTCTAACCTCTATCTAGCCCTAATTAGGTCTCCCAAGGCCTAATTCGCTCTCAATCCTCTACTTCTATACATAGAAGTTTTGTACATGTATAAAAAATTAAATATATATTATATAACATTAATTAATAAAAAATCACCAAGTTTTGTGATTTTTGGAGGGACACATCTCCTAAAAACCAAGATTTTGTTTGGAAACCCTAACACAAGGTTTTATCTGACTGTGTAAACCTGAGAAGGAGAATTTTGATGTATTAAGATACAAACTAAGTTTCAATACTTTGTTAAAGGTGTAAAAGATTTTTATTCATTCTCCACACTTTATTTAATGTATAAAAATTATGAAATGACCTACGTTGTCTACTTGAACAAAATTTTGAGTCTGAGTATGTGTAGTTTCATAATCACCTATAGGTTCTGTATTGATTTCCTTACAAAGAAGTATGAAAACAACTAAATAAATATATAAATAACATTTATTAATAGTTTGATAAACTTACCAAGAAAAAATTAGTATCATAATGTATTCTTTATAGGTTATTTCTCCAATATTCAATCTTACACAGTCATATTTGTTACCAAAAACATAGGAAAACAGGGCTTGCAACTTTTGTATTCAAACTTGTGGAACTTATTCTTGATTTTATTAGAGATTGACTTCATAAAAATTTAAATTATCATCTTTAACAAGGATACCATAGATTTTATGTGTCTTATAAATACTTTAACTGATTTTGGATTCCTCTAATGGTCAATAGAGTGTTAACAAAAGTATTTAAACATACATCCAATTTGATATTTCTCAAACACATGACTTAAGACACATGTTATAGACAAATAGTCCATTAAATAGTTCATACTTACAATTTAATACCTTATAAACTCCTCCAAAACACACTTCAAGATCCTAAACTAGACTAATCAATTCAAAAAGTTTATTTTGGTGAGAAAATCCAAATTTGAAATTTTGAACATCTAGAGATAAAACCAATAACTATAAATGAAACCTAAAGGTGATATAAGAATACTAAGGTCAATTATATCATAAATCAAACCAAAATTTTCATCAATTTAAGCCTAGGTATGATATTCCTACATCATACTCCCAGGGGAAAGAGAAAAATACTTAGGGATTGTTGTCCATGAGTTATCCTAGAGTAATACCATGATTATTGATGTCATTATCTATCATACATGTAGAATATTTAATGTTTTGTTTCTTTCATTTGAAAAAATACTAGAAATACTATTTTTCCCTAGTTTTCTTGACCACTTACTTGTCTAAGATGCACTCTAGCTCATCTGGTTTGACTTGAGGCAAAAAATTTACCCAATCTATACCTATTGTAGCTACTTCCTCTATTGTGTCTTTACTCTTTTCTACTTATTTATAAGGGTATAAATCTCTTGGAAATATCTTCTTCCTAAGATGAGCCAAAACCAAATCTCTAACTTAAAAACTTACCTCTCTTCTGCTTACATCTACTTGATTTTTGTATTTCTCCACACTAGTTTCTAGATGCTTTCGTACCTATTGATGAATTTCTTTCATGGCCATTACAAAATATTATCCTTCATAACTCCTCTTTTCCACCTTACTGATATTTCTTATCTCAAACACTCCTCTAGGATGCATACCATATTTCACTTGAAAAGGATTCATGTCAATGCTCCTATTGGAGGAGTCATTGCAAGTAAATTATGCCTGGAGTAATACAAGATCCCACTTCTTGGGATTATCTTTATAAAGGCACATCAATAGTTTCCCTAGACTCATATTAACCACCTCAATTTGACCATTTTTCTAAGTGTTGTAATCTAAACTAAAACTTAGATTTATCCCTAGCTTCCTCCACAATATCCTTCAAAAGGGGCCTCGGAATTTAATATCTCTATCAAATACAATACTTAGTGGCAATACATGAAGTCTTACTACCTCTTTAAATAATATATTTTCCACATGGGTGGAATCATTTTTGGTCTTGAAAGGAATAAAATGTGTCATTTTTGAAAATCCATCAACAACTACATATATGGAGTCAAAACCTCTTTGTGTTCTAGGTAGTCCCATCATAAAGTCCATGCTTATGGATTCCAAAGGTATATATGGGATTGGTAGAGGTTGATATATACCTGCATTTGTACTTTTCCCTTTGGCCATTTGATAAATTTTACACCTGTCAACTTATATTCTCACTTCTGCTTGCATCTAAGGCCAAAAATAGTGCTTAGTGAGTTGTTCCAAAGTCTTATTAAGCCCAAAGTGCCCTACCATACTCCCACTATGCTTTTCTTGTATCAAATTCTCTCTTATTAAACTTCTTGGCACACATAACTGCACACCTTTAAATAGTAACCCATCTTATATGATATATTCCAACCATGGTTCTTTGTTTAGTGTAGTTGGATGATTACAAGCATTGTATACTTCTTTGAAATCTTCATCATCCTCATACATCTCCTTCGGTGATTCAGTACCAATACTCTCAAGTTGTATCTCATGCACTAACAAGACTCTTCTACTTAATGCATCTACTAACTTATTCCTTTGTCCTTGATTATGCTTGATGGTGAAGGTAAAATTTTGCATACACTCTACCCATTTCATGTGCCTCTAATTTAGCTTAGGCTAATTAGTCATAAATTAAAGTGCATAATTATTTGTGTAAATGATAAACTCTTTAGGCATTAGGTAATGCCTCTATTTTTTCAAGGCCGACACCATTGCATAAAATTCCAAGTCATATGATGAATAATTTTTCTTGGCATCATTGAGTAAGTTTCACTGAAATAAGCTATTGGCCTACTCTCTTGGCTTAAAATAGCTCCTATTTCCACTCCACTTACATCACATTCTATCTAAAAAACCTTGTTAAAGTCTAGTAGTTTTGTAATGGATTGATCTATAATTATTTGCTTCAAATACTAAAAATTACTTTCAGATTTATCAATCCAAACAAACTTATTTTTATCTCCCCTAATAGTATTTATTATTGGAGTACAAATTCCATTGAAGTTTCTAATAAATTTCCTATAAAAACTTGCAATCCCATGAAAACTCCTTACATCTCTAGATTTTCTAGGTGTTGGCCATTCCATGATTTCCTTCACTTTATCCTTGTCCATCTTAAGCATGCCTTGAGAAATGATAAATCCTAAGTACAATAGTTTTGACTTCATGAACTCAAATGTATTGAGGTTAATTAACAACCTTTCCTCTTGAAACCTTCTCGTGACTAGATGCAAATGATGAAGTTGTTCCTCTTTACTAGGGTTGTAAATAAGAATATCTTCCAAGTAGACCACTAAAAACTTACCTATAAAAGGTTTGAGGACTTAATTCATAAGCCTCAAGAAATTACTTGGTGCGTTTTTCAATCTAAATGGCATAACCAGCCATTCATACAACCCCTCATTGGTCTTGAAAGTGGTTTTCCATTAATCCCCTTGTTTGATCTTAATCTGATAATATCCACTTTTGAGATCAATTTTTAAGTAGATTTCTCCACTCAAGCAAGCCATCAAGTCTTCCATCTTAGGGAGAGGAAACCTATATCTAATTTTGATCTTGTTTATAACCCTAGAATCTATACACATTCTCCACTCACCTTATTTCTTGGGCACCAACACAGTAGGGACTGCACAAGAACTAAGAATCTCTTTGATCAACCCTTTGCCTAAGAGTTCTTGTACTTTTCTCTTGATTTATGCATTCTCCTTAGGAGTCATCTTGTAGGCTTCCTTTATTAGGCAAACTTGATCGGAGAATAATATCTATGTGATTAGTAATACTCCTCATAGGTGACAATGTAATTGATATCTCATCAACTAAAATTTATGCATAGTCTTCCAACATGTCTTGAATATATTAAGGAAACTCACTCACTTTATTGGTTGTAATAAAATTCCTAAGCTTGACTACCAATGAAAATCCCACATCCTCTTCATTTATAGCATTTAGGAACTCTTTCCCACTAACCAACATCACATTTGGTCCAACTTCTTGTTCATTGTCTTCATCCTTCGTAGGCATCAAGGTGTGACTAACTCCATATTTTACTAAGGTATACACATTTATTCTACCATCATGGGTTGTTTTTTTATCCTATTGCCAAGGTCTCCCAAGAAGCACATGACAAACATCCATGGGAATCACATCACAAAGGACCTTGTACCTTCCAAATTAAAATTCCACCCAAATTTATTCACTGACCAAAACTTATTGTCCTTTATTCAACCATGAGACTTTATATGGTGTGGGGTGAGGAATCTTATTTAATCTTAGGTTATCTACCATTTTAGTAGAGACCAAATTATTTATACTTCCTGAATCTATAACCATTTTACAACACTTACCTTGGCACTTGTAAGAAGTTTTGAAAAGTGTTTTTATTTGTGGTGGATTCTTCTCCTTGGGTGTCTTGATAAATACTCTCCTCATAATAAAATATTCTCCTACCTCAGGTTCCTACACAAGTGGAGAATAAACACTCTCTTTTTCAACTGCTTGAGCAATCTGATTTCTACTTTTTGTTCTTTGACTTCCTACCAGTTGATCCTTTAGACATTCCCAAGGCTTGATGCACTTGAAACACCTACCTATAAGACCACTTGATCCTCTACCTCTTGATACATAACCACCCCTAAAATATGGCCTTCTATCCCTAAATCCTCCTCTTAAGCTAGATGTTTGTTCTTATGAATTAATAGACTCATTTTTACTTCTTTATGAGTAACCTCTACCTCCTTTCTGAACTCTACCCATAAAACTTTTGTCTTTGCCTTTCTTTTATTTATTTTGGTTCTTATTGAGCTTTTCCTCTACTTTTAAGGCCAACTGGTAGCACTCTTCCAAAGTTTTTGGATTAGCAAGGCTCAGTTCATCCTGCAAACTATATCTCAAACCATTGAGATACCTTACCACCTTATCAGTATCATCTTCCATGTGACTTGACCTAATACTTAGTTTTTAAAACTCTTTATTATATTATTTTACTCCCATTTTTTTCTATTTCAAGTTTTGAAGCTTCCTATATAATTTTGTGATGTAGTCACTAGGCAAGAACTTGCTTTTTAGGTTGGAAACCATTTTATCCCAAAACCTAATCTTGGATTTCCCTTTTTTTATCCTCTCATCCTATATTTAATCCCACCATAGGGATGCATGACCCTTTAGCTTGGTCCTGGTAAACTTCACTTATTCTTTTGGTACATTCTCAAAGTCAAAATACTTGTCTAACTCTCCTATCCAATCAAGGAGTTATTCTCCACTTAGGCTACCTGCATACACTAGAAGATATAATTTAGGCTTGGATAATTTCCCTTTCACTACCTTCAACAACCTTTCAAACTTATGTTCTTCAGTTTCTCTTTTTACTTCATCTTCCAACTCTAGTGTTTATGGCTCTTTTTCCTCTTGATTACTCAAATCACCTGTGACTACTCCTTTCCTTTGATTGACCTCAACTATTGGAGTCTTTCATAAAATTTAATTCTGATATTTCCCAACTCTTGTAATATTACATCTCCCATTTTTATGGTTTTTCCCTTTCACCTGTTGCATTTCTCTTAGATGGCATCTTATCTCTACGTAGGCAATTAACCAAACAATATTAACTTCTCTTCCTTTTCGACAATATCACCTCTTTAAATCACTTTTAGGTGTCTTAACCTGACTTTGATACCAAAATTATGCATATTTTAATCATCCAAAACTTCAATCTCTTAACTTGATGTCAATTAGTATAAACTACCTCTACTCTTTCTAGCCTTTTTTTCATTTTTTCCAATGGTACAGACAAATGAGGATTTATCATGAGAATCTAAATTTTTTTTAGTACCCTCTATTGAATAACTTCCCTCCAAGAATTTTCTTTACTAAACTCCATTCAGAAGTCGCTTTTCTAACTTCTATCTAACCCTAATTATGTCTCTCAAGGCCTAATTCACTCTCAGTCCTCTACATCCTTATATAAAAGTTTTGTAGAGGTATAAAACCTTAAAAATATCTTATATAACATCATTCCTAAAAATCACCATGTTTTGCTATTTTTTGAGGATGGCATCTCCTACAAACCAAGATTTTGTTTAAAAACCCTAACACAGGGTTTTATCTAACTGTGTAAACCTGAGAAGGAGAATTTTGATGTATTAAGCTACCAACTAAGTTTCAATAATCTGTGAAAGGTGAAACAAGTATGTATTCATTATCCACACATGCCTAAATTTCTAAAACTTATGAAATGACCTCTATTGTCCACTTGAACAAAATTTTGAGTCTGACTGTGTGTAGTTTCACAGTCACCTGCAGGGTCTGTATTGATTTCCTTACAAATAAGTATGAAAAAAACTAAATAAATATAAATAACCTTAAATAATAGTGTTATAAACTTACCAATACATAATGAGTATCATAATTTATTCTTTATAGGTTATTTCTCTAATATTCAATCTTACACAGTCATATTTATTACCAAAAACACAAGAAAATAGGGCCTGCAACTTTTGTCTTTAAATTTAAGGAAATTTTTTTGATTTTCTTGGATTTTGACTTCATACACTTTTAATTATTATCCTTACCAAGGATCCCATATGCTTTATGTGTCCTATAAATGCTCTAACTAATTTTGGATTCCTACAACGATCATTAGTGTTAACAAAAGTATTTAAACATACATCCAAGTTTATATTTCTCAAACAAATGACTTAAGACACATGGTCCCTTCAATATTTCATACTAACAATTTCATACCCTGAAAACTCCTCCAAAACACAGTTGAAGCTCCTAAATTGGCCTAACCAATTCAAAAAGTCTATTTTGGTGGGAAAAGCCAAATTTAAATTTTTGAGCATCTAGAGCTATAACCAATAAATATAAATGAAACCTAAAGGTGATCTAATCATCTTAATATCAATTATATCACAAATCAAACCAAAATTGACAAAGAAAACCAAAATTTACAATAATGTAAACCCAGGTATGATGTTTTTGCATCATTGATCAATATAGAAAATGTTGCTTAGCATTAATTGTTATTTAATTATATTTCTAAGTGGTTCTATTAATTTGACATATCATTTATTAATAATTATTATGATCTACTTAAAATATAACACTTAAAATAATTATCAACATGCAAAAAAAATTAAAAAATACATGATATAGATAGTACACAAACTATAACAACTATCACTATGGCATGTGAATTTTAAATAAATAAATGAGACATAACTCCCATCTATATACACAATGTGAATACATCCATAAATTGAATTTATCTCACATTGAACCCATTAATTTAAAAAGTATACCAATTTTGATGAATATGCACTATGAGGTAGGACGTATAATTGTGGAACAAAAAATTCCTTAAAAAAGGGTGCCTAAGGGAATTTATTAGTAAATCTCATAAAAACATCCACAACAAGTACTCTTATGACTCAAAAACATGAGGTGTCAATTTTTAAAGTGAAATATCATGCACCAATATCTCCATTTAATGTTTTCTTGGAGGGAAGGAATGGAATGGATACTACCATAAAACATCTCCTTAAAGAAATAAATCTTGAAGTACCAAGAAGGAACAATTCAACATGTTCTAGGATAGCTCAAAACTGACATCCATAAATTATGCATAACCCAAATCACATGAGAGCATATACAAATCATAATAGTCTAACTCAATTATTGAATAAGATGTGAACTTAAATTAAAAAACAAATTATAATGTCATAATATTATAGTGATATTAAATCTAAATCTATTCAAGTTAGTCTCTTCAACATTTCAATAACCAAGTGATACCAAATATTAAGTTATCAAAGTGAGAAGCTCTTCACTATGAATCAAATAATACTTATAAATCCAATAATTATCAATTCCAAAATGTTAAAAAGGGGCTCTTCATTGTTATTAAAAAAATCACATACCACTAAATAATATTTATAAATATAATGATTATCAATTCAAAAATTTTAAAAAGGAACTCTTCACTTGGAATAAGAGAATCACATATCCCAAAATATCAATACCAATAAGCCTAGAGTGTATTTCCATAAAACATCCCCCTTAAGCCCCAATTAATATGGATGGGAAACCTAAAGGAGAAAAAAAAACCTTACAAATATCATCTTGAAGAGAATCATATCAAGAGAGGTGATAGTAAATGTAGAATCAATTGTGATCATTCTATAAGAGTCATCTCCAAGCTTGTCAACATTCACACATAAAACATGTTATAATATCTACATAAATCATCATATCATGAAAGGTGAATTTAGATATAAATTAAGTAACGACCATTATATAATACTCAGTTCCAATATTTTTAACATCCACATATAAAAACCTATCAAAATCTATATATAAATAATGATAAATTCCTATCAGTATTCATCCATATTGTAGCCAAATAAAAAATAGCCTGGCCTATGGAAAAAATGCTTATCATGGATATAATAATACAATTATATACCATGGTGAGAAAACCTTATTTAGGAGTTAAGGCTCAAGGTGAGCCTCTAAAACAGAATATCAAAGATTGATAAATTTTACTTCAATAAAAGGTTTCTTGAATATACATCAGTTTTATAACTTTAATGCAACATAATCTAAACAAACGTTATTATTCTTGGATTATTTGTTTTGTTTAGTGTTCATAAACTTTAATTTATTTTTTACAAGCATGAGAAAATAGATTTTGGAAATGTGAATGACACTTTAATAAAGGAGGCATGTTTATTATTGACGTGATTGACAAATATTCATAAATAATGAATTCATTCCCATTTTCTTTCTTGAGTAACATTCAATACACCTCAATAGTTTTATTCAATAATAATTTTAAAAAAACTGAATGCTTATTTTTACATTTCAAAATTAATTATCCAAAACTATGATGACAAATCTATAGATGTATTTACGAGTGCCATAGTCCTTAGCTTGATAAAAACAAGTATAGCTAGTGAGAATTTTATCACCCCTCTAACATATTTACTACCCAAATATTAAATACCTAAAGATATTGTAAAATTATCTTCAATGCTTCAGATTGATTTTATTTTAGTTATAAAATTAAAATCTTAAAGTAGATATCATTTCTAATATGGGTAATATAAATGAGACTAAAAACAAACTCTATGTAAAGAGCAATAAGATAAATGATACTAACAACAAACTTTATGTAAAGAGTAGCATCAACTTTTGAGTTCAAACATATATATTAATGATCCTTACACCTTATTAATATGGAGTGAAACAATCCTTACAACTCTCCATCCTATTATAAATCAAGTGTGTATTTGGATAGAATAAGAAAATACGATATCATAAAATTAATAAATTTAATACTAAGGAAGTAGTACAAGAAACCTAGATCTATCATCTAAAAATCTATGTTGAGATTAGATTTGATCTCATCAATCACAATAATATCATTTCTAGTAATTATCAAATCATATACATAAACAGTAATAAGTAAAATATTTTTCCCATCATAATTTAAATATGTGTTTATATTAAATATACAATTGTGAAACCCACATGTGATCTAGTTGGAAGTTTGGGTAATTTTCTCAAAAACATTCACAAACTAGTTGGGGTTAAAACTTTTTAATCGTAGTTCATAATTTTAAAATATGAGATGCATTAGAAATATTAAGATACACAGAATATATCCTAAATAAAAATAGTGCTGCCCTTTATAATCATTTTATAAACTCTTGAGGGAAAATTCCAATCTAAAGTGATTTGAAATCACAAAATAATTTTTTTACAAAAGAATATCTTATAAAATCAATATTTTGTATTTTCATGATTTTCGAGCTAGATAAAACTTCTCAAATTCTTGGTGAAATTTAAATCGTGTGACTTTGTACATTCTATGTAGAATCATTTCAAATTAGATATTTTGTGCTTTTAAAATAGAGGTTGAAATTTAAAATCCTTCATGAGGTAAAGTATGCTCATATTTGAAGTATACTTAGATGCATTTTTAATAATAAGAGTATGAGGTGGTCTCATATGTCACAAATTACTTTGTAAACTTTAAAATAAGTGACTGGCATCATAGACTTTTAAAAAAAAAAAAAATCCTTCATATTCTATATTTATACTTTTCGTAATTATTATTAATTTAAATAAAAATAAAATAATTGTAGCTTTACATATATTTTAAATTATACCTTGTTATAAATTTATCTTAGCTAAAAATATGATTTACATTTCCACGTCTTTAATTTAATAATTTAAATATTAAACAATAAATTTATATAGTTTAATGTAGTGTCCACCATCTCTATAATTTAATCTAGATTAATAATCATGAAAAAAAAATTATTGTACCATTTCCTTTGAATTTATTGATGACTATATAAAGATTTCCTAAGTTAAAAAACATAGTTAAAGCCTTCTTGAAATATATTCTTTGAGAAACCTATGCAAAACAATGAATTAACATCCATGATTTCCTAAAAGATTAATATGAATCTAAACTATATTAGTTTTTACAAATGAGGAAAAGATCTCATTGTAGTCAATGATGTTTTGTTACAATGATGTTTTGTGATACACCTTTAGCATCAATATGTTATTTAACTATATTAGTTATGTTCTTTAACTATATTAGTTGTAACCATTTTATTTTACAATGTTACCATTTTTTTTTTAATAATTTCATATGTTTTATTCTTCCAAAGTCTTTATATTCTTCTTTGCTAACCTATCTCCACTTATAGTATTCATTACCCTTATGGAGTCTAATTACATCACAAGTTTTAGTATCTTAGTAAGGACATTTTCTATGAAGTGAAATTTTGTATCTGCAAAAGTGATTTTATTATTATTTTATTGGAAAGATAAATATTCAATTTGTATATTATGTAAAAATAAATTGATCTTACTTAACTTAATGTTAAGTATTGAAGAGTATCTTTTTTTTGGGACTCGAGCCCTAAATACATGCTACTTACTGAAAGGTTTGAACAAGTTCCCAATATAATGTTTCTTGTTATTCCAAAGTTAATACGGAGTACCCTTTTTGAGAATTCTATATTAGAAATAATGTTTAAGAATTGGTTTTCATAAAATAATTTCTCTTCTCAAAATTTATTTTTCAAATTTTCTTTGTTTGAAGCATGCATAAATCCATCTCAATAAGCATATTTTATTTTTTATTTCTATAATAATTTATTGTTATTTGATTTGAAATTTCATGGTGAGATCAAAAAATATGAAAAAATAAGATTTACATGCTCTCCCCCAAAATTCTTAGTATTTTGATGTTTTTCACTATGTTTCTCTACCATTTTATTAAATTCAATCACCTTTAATTTTTTATATATATCTATTATTAAATTATATATCAAAATTAATATATTTTTATTTAGATGTATGTTATAATTACTTTTATGATTTTTTTTAGTAGTTATTATATTAAAAAAATTGTGAAATTTTGTTAATAGAAATAAACTTGATCTATATATACACGTATATGTCATTTATATGTCACCTTTTCAATCCTTTTTTTCTATTATATTGTTGTTGCAATGATATTTCAAATTTCTCATTTATGGTAACATAAAACTTGTTTTCAACCATACTTTTATTTTTTAAGAGATAAATTTTAGTATATATAAATAAATCATCAATGAGTTTAAGGATGTAAGTGCCACTTGATAGAGATGGTGTGGTATTTTCCCATAGATAATATGAATGATCACTAATTTAACTTTTTCTTACTACTTGTTTATCATTCACAAAACCCATCTTGAGGCATTATATAAGGTATGTATGGGGTGAGATGTAGACTCCTTATTTTATAAATAATATTATAGTTTAGTTGTCATAACCTCAATGTCATAAAAAAATTTCTTCATCAGTGTGGGTTAATAGATAAATTATTTCTATGTTATATTTTATTTAATGAAACCTATCAAACATGTACCTTCCATTCCAAAAATAATATCTTCTTGATACCACTATCTTAGATCATCATCTAAAAATATTTTATTACAAAGTTTCCACTTTCAAGTTATGTTGGTGTTAAATGCACTTATTGTAAAATTATTCCTTTATAATAAATTACCAATATTATTAATTAATTGGTATCTATCCGTAAAGTTCCAATATTGTGTGGTGACCCTTGGAAGATGTATGTGTAATATTAAGTGTATATATGTGGGTATTCACATTAGTACCTTTCCAACCAATGTACATGGGTCACCTATGATAATTAAGGTTCCTTCTCACTTCACTTAAATACAATTAAAAGATTTTTGTGAGATCTAAAAATAGGTGGGTTTTTGCCACTTATTCTATACAAGCAATAAATTTATAATTGATATTTGAAATCTCTTAGTGTACCTTTCTCTCTACCAATGCCAGATTTTTTTATATTGATCTTTTTAGATAATTATTTGAAATGATGGAGTCTAGTATTTGATATTTTATTTCTTCACTCATATTGGTTAAGGGTTAGCTATATAAATATTTTAAATTCATTTTGTTTTGATCTACAAGGGAAAAATGGGTGTTGGGGAATGTATTAGGGATTTGAAATAATTTTTTAACATTGAGACTTTGGAGTGTAATCTTCTAGTTTCATTCTATCCAATATGATGTAAGATGAGTGAGAGGGTACCAAGTTAATGGAAGTGTTTCTCAAAAACATAGATTCAATACTCTTTAATGGACACACACTCAAATAGAACACAATCATAATTAAAAACCAACTTAATAATTTATTGAATTCATATGATATTATTACATAGAATTACTCACACATCGCACTTTTCTCATTACTTGAAATGCATACATGAAGATGAATTCAATGCAAACATAATCCCTCAATGGAAATGATAAATTATTATAACTCCCTACTCTCTTATAGTCACACACTTTGCTCTTTTTACCTAGTTGAAACTACTCCAACTCTCACTACATCTCTTTCTCAAAGATTTAAATGTATTTTTCCTCTTCACTACAGTCTAGTATGACTCTTCAAGATTCCTTATTCTTGGAAAAAAATACAATAATTCATCATCTTGGGTAATTAATATTTTTTATAACCAATGCAGGTGAAACTACTGCTTATTACAAATTTAAGGTTTTGAAATTATCATAGCAATTAATACAGGTTGACAATTTCATAAGCACTACCTATTTTAACTAACTATTTTGTCATCTACCAATAAGGGGTTAGTTGAAATGATGAAATGTGATTGAAAAATTCTATACTATATGTTACCAAAATGTTGGAGCTCTAGAGATAGTTCTTAGACATATTATAATCATATTTAACAAGTGAAAAAATGTTAACATTGGTAATGAATACATGCTGACACACATCATAAAAATTTGGGTGATGTAATATTATTCATCAACCCTAGATGTTCATGAATCATACATACTAGGTAATTGAAATGATTCATGAGCACCTACTCATGAACCTTGAGTGAAATTTTCTAATGGTTTTCTATATTTTGTAATCTTAAACACATTCATCCAATTTGCATATTTAACTACTCTATCCTTCATTTTAACCAAATACTATTTGTATTCACTTTGTCATGTCCTTTTTATGATTTTGGAATCAATCACCATATTTATCTCTTTTATTTCCTTCTCAAATAACTGATGTCTCTAATCGATAATTGATTAAGTTGAACCCACATCTTCATTACTTACTTGTGTGTCATGGTAAGGGTATAAATATGTTACATTAAAGATATGAGAGATATCAATCCCATATAATAGCTCTAACTCATAATAATTTATTATAAATATTCTACAAATTTTACATAAAACAATCATATTCCACTTGAGCTTATTAGATGCACCTTTCAAAAAGATTTCATTTCTTAAATGAGCCAAAATCAAGTCACCCACTTGGAATTCTTCTTCTCTTCTCTTGATATTTCCCTATTACTTATAATTCATGACCTTTTTCTCCAACTTATCTTTCACTACTTGATTCCAATCTTGCATATAATTTGCATAGTCTTCCTCTCAATCACTTCTATTTAAATAAATTGTATTTCTCAACTTGATAACACCTCTAAAATTGCAACCATAAAAAATCATAAATTAAGTCTTCATTGTAATTATATTTGTTGATTTTTTTAAGAAAACTTAGACTATGATAAAATCATATCCCATTGTTTGGGATTGTTCCCTACCAAGCATCTCAACAACTTCTTAAGGCTTATATTCACCACCTCTATTTACCCATTTATTTTTGGATGATAGGTTATATTCAAAATTAACCTTGTTCCCAATGTTTTACAAAAATTCCTCTAAAAGTGGCTAATAACTTGATATCTATATTTTAAACTCTACTTTTAAGTAACCCATGCAATATTACTACTTTGAAAATACACTTACAAATTTTCATGGCATCACTACTCTTCTTGCATGCAATAAAATGTGCCATTTTTTGAAGTTAAATAAATAGTAACAAATATATAATCATTACCTTTTTTTCATTGGTAATCCAAGAGTAAAATCCATGCTAATGTCCTCCCATAGTATGTAAGGTATTACAATGGTTTATACAAACCTGAATTCTAAATTTACCCTTTGAATGTTGGAAAACTATACAAATTTACATAAACTTATTCACATCCCCACTCATATTAGGCCAATAGTATCTCTCACTTAGTTTTTTCAATTCTATTAACACCAAAATGACCAAGTAATCCTTCATTATTATTTTCACTTACTAATTTTTCCCTCGTCTATTCTTAGGGTATAAACAATTGATGTCATTTTAAAAATAGTCCATATTGCAAAAACAAATCCAACCATGGAATTTTTTCCATGTTGGTTTTTCTCTTGCACACTAAATAAAAATATATATAATCCAAAATATCTTCATACAATTCCTTCTTTGAGTCAAACATAACTTCCTTTATTCTCATCTCTTTCAAAATAATACATCTTCTACTTAGTGCATTTTACTTCCAACTTATATGCTTCAAATAAAATGAATAACTTTGAATAAATTAAACCTAATTCATGTTGTTTTAGTCCAATTTACCTTATTTGTTTATGAACTGCAATTATTGATGATTTATGTCATAAATAAACTCCTTTAGAATCAAGGAATGTCTCCATTGCTTGATATATTTCATTATAACATAAAACTCTTGATCATAAATTGAATACTTCCAATTGAATAACACATAATAAATAACACCTTGTTTAAATATAATAATTCTAACACTAGTTATTTGATAACCTTTATCTTATAAATATGAAATTTATTCTTCCCTATCACCTCTATTTTTTTTAGGGAATGGATGCACATATCCCACTAAAGTTTGTAATGAAATTTTGGTAAACTATTAATTGAAATCTTATTACTTCAAGCATACTCTTTAGTGATGGCTACTTCAAAATGGTATTCACCTTTTCTAGGTTCATCCTCAATTCATTATGCAAGACCATAAAAACTAAGTAAATTTTATGCCCCTAACTTATCACATGTATTGGGATAGGAATAGCTAACTTTTGGATTACTTGTACCTCTTTGATGTTATTTCACATTTATTTATGCATTCATTTGGTTAGTAGGCCTGCCTATGGAGTAACCATGGCCTAGTTAGACTATAAATAGGAGGTCATGGGTAGTTGTTTATCATCATATTATGAATTCTTCTCTTATTGAATCTTTTGGAGGTTGCCCTCTCGAAGTGGATTATCTTTTATTCATATATTCTACTATATTTTAGTCATATTGTGATATATTATTGTTATTCTACTTTATTATTGAAGTAATTTCATTATAAGTGGTATCAGAGATACGATTTGGGAAATCTTGTGGGTGAAACCCTAATTCTAGAGTTTTTTTATATCTTTCAATCCAATATGAATTTTCCTTCAATGTTTTTTTACTAAAGTTGGGGAATCAATCAAGGACATCACAAAATAAAAATTAGTATTTGAAGGTTAGTTTTGTGCTAGTTATTTTGAGTTTAGTTTTTTTATAAATTCACTCTATAGTGCACAATTCAAGGAATTTTTTTGATTTATTTACATTTTTGGAAATCTTATAAAAATATATAAGGTATGTTATTTTTATTTTCTAATTTGAGGCTAGAATAAGTACAAAAATGCTTGGTCAATGTTGAGTCAAAAGTGCCAATCAAGATCTACATTATCAAGCCCTTTTATAGTAAGACCACAAACTTGGGGTTGAAGAAAGGTTACTAAAACTCTATGTAAAACTCCTCAAAATGAATATATGGATTTATAAGTGGGATTTATTGGATCATTTATACCAGGGTTCTCTGAGATAGATCATAAAGTGATCCAACTTGACTACAATGTGCAAGGCATTCAAAGTGAAATTTAAGGCATATAATCTGAGATGAAAGTCATACAATCTAGTTTGGAAAATATAATGATGGATTTACAAAATAATCACCCAAATAATCCATATATCACTATTACATAACCCCACCATGGTGGATATCTTAACAAGCCTAATCCAAATCTAAGTACCTTGCCATAGAGGAATTTGTTACCAAAGGTAGATATGCATAAATTTGATGTAAAGGATTCACTCAATTAGATCAACCAAATGGAGAATTTTTTTATATGTTTTATATCCCATGTGTACATAAGTTTACCATGGAATCCTTGTATCTAGAACCTGAACAATTCATTTGGTATCAATGGTTGTGTGCTCAAAAAAAAAAAAAGGTGACTCTTGGTGTCACCTAGTCAATTTTTATAGAGGAGTTGCAATTACACTATATCAATAGTGTGATAGAGAATTACTTAAACCAACTAGAAAAATTATGATAGATTGGTTTGATCAAGGATTATATTCATCATTTTTAGAACCTATCTTTACATGTGGAGACAATTTTTGATGAGTACCTGAATGACCTATTTTTGGGTGACCTCAAGGACCACATTCAACATGATGTGTGCATGTTAAATACACTTAAGATTTATAATTGTGTTATCATGGCATGTAGGGTAGAGGAAAAAATTATATCAAATAATAAATATCCATTCACTCACTTTAGAAATCATACCATTCGATACCATTATTTCCTCCACCTACCAGATTTACCCATCAACAAATTGAAGAGAAGCATGTAAAAGGATTATGATTTAGCTATGATATCAAGTGGAGTAAAGGGCTTAGATGTGATGAGAATAATTTATTCTAAATTTATGGATCCAATAAAGATGATGAAAAGGATGTTGCATCCAATGATGATGAGGAAGCGATAGAGGAGGTACCTAAAGATTCCCAACCTACAATCTCTTGTCATGAACTTTTGGGTATTATCACTCCTCAAAAGGTGGTGGGTTTCCTCATGAAATAGAAGGTGAAAGTGTTGATTGACTCAGGTAGCACACATAACTTCATCAACTATAAGTTGGCCACTTGACTAAACTATTTCATTTACCTAGCACTAGAATTTTAGGTCATGATTGTAGATGATGGCATAGTCAATTACTTAGAGAAATGCCATAGTATTAAGCTTGTAATGGGCAAGTAAAATCTAGATTATTCTATGTTTGTTATTATCATGGGTGGTGTAGACATTATTTTGGAAGTCTAATGGCTTGCAACTTTGGGTACAATTGAGTTGAACTTTCAAGAACTATTCTTGTGCTTTCATTCTGAAAGAAGGAAAATTGAACTATGTGGATTATGGGGAAAATATCCATAATTGGTTATTTCACATCAGATGAAAAATATGATTAAAAATGGGGTATAAGGATTTATAACACTATTATGTTTCATAAAAGTTCAACCCACAAAGCCATCTACACATCCTGATCTACAAATGATTCTTGATGACCACCCATCTATTTTTGGGGCCATGCCAAAAGGACTACCATACAAAAAAGAACATGATCATGCCATTCAACTATTTCTAGGGATTCAAACACCAAATATCATACCATATATATCCATATATATATATATATATATATATATATATATATATATATATATATATATATGCACATAAGAGTGAAATTAAAAATATGGTCCATGAGATGTTGGAGGTAGGGATCATCACCATAGTGTATATTCATCATGAGTGATCATGGTGCATAAGAAGGATGACACATGGAGGATGTGTCTAGATTAAAGGTAACTTAATAAGTACACCATCAAAGATAAGTTTTCTATTCTATTAATTGATGATTTACTTGATGAGTTACATGGTGTTGTTTATTTCATAAAATTGGATATTTGTTTGGGGTACCATCCAATTAGAATCAAGGATGAAGATATTCATAAAACTACTTTTAGAACTCATAAGGGCCATTTTGATTTTTTGGTAATACCCTTTATTCTTACAAATCCACCATCTAGTTTTTAGTTCTTGATGAAAACTATATTTAGGCCTTTTTTAAGGAAGTTTGTGTTGTTTTTCTTTGAAAACATATTGATGTATAGTAAGACATGAGAAGCACACTTGAAACGGGTATTGATATTTTTGGAACAACATCAGCTTTATGTGCAGCCATCCAAATGTGCTTTTAGAGTACATGAGGTAGAGTACCTAGGTCACATTGTATCCCAAGAAGGTGTCAAATTTGATCCTCAAAAGAAAAAATCTATGTTGGAATGGCCAATGCCCAAAACTCTCAAAAACCTCTAAGGGTTCCTAGGACTAATAGGTTACTACCAAATATCTATGAAAGGTTATGGTAACATAGTAGCTCCACTCACTACATTTATATATAAAGATGCCTTTCACTGGAATGATGCAACCACTAAAGCATTTGATCAAATGAAAATAGCTATGTGTACCACCCCAATTTTGGCTACTCCAAACTTCTCAAATATGATCATTATTGAATGTGATGCTTTTGGATCAAGGTTGGGAGCAGTACTAATGTAATAAGGAATACTGCTTGCATTTGAGAGTAATCAATTAAAAGGTAAGAATCTAAAAAAAACTATCTATGAGAAGGAAATGATGTATATTCTTCATGCAATCAAACAATGGAGGACCTATCTAATGGGTAGACACTTTAAGGTGAAAATGGATCATGATAGTCTCAAATACTTTTTAGATCAAAGATTATCATCTAAATAATAACATAAGTGGGTAAATAAAATTTTGGGTTATGATTTTGAAGTCATATACAAGATGGGTAAAGATAATGTAGTAGTAAATGCACTATCCAGATGGGATACATCCACAGAATCATTACTTTGTGCAATGTCCATGCTGCAAGCAAATTGGGTGGATAAATCTAGGTTAGAGTGGGAGCAAGACAAGGATACATAGGTTATAATTCATAATATCTATAAAGGTTATATATCCTCTGACAAATTTGAATGGAATGTTAATTCCTTATGGTATAATGATAGGTTATACTTCTGTAAATATTTAGAGCTGAAGCATAAGATTATTACAGAGTTGCATGCATCTCCAATTGGGGGACACTCTGGGTTCTTGAAAACTTATCATAAAATCAAGCATGAAATATTTTGGGAAGAACTCAAGGGAGATGTAGATACTTTTGTGGTAGAATTTTTGATATGCCATCAAAACAAAGGTGAGATAGTTAAGACCCCAGGTATGTTACAACCTTTAGAAATTCCTAATCAAAGGTGGGAGGAGGTTTACATGGATTTCATCATAACTTTGACTTGTTCTGAAGATAAAAATGTTATCTTGGTTATGGATAGGATTAAAAAATATTCCCATTTTTGTGCCCACTCACACCTATTTACAAAAAGTACAGTATAACCTTTTTTTATGGAGGCAGTTCTAAAATTACATGGAACCCCAAAAATAATTGTAAGTGATCATGATCCTATTTTCACTAGTAGTTTTTGGACTGAACTATTTTCCTATTTGGGTACTCAAATAGCTCGTAGCTCATCTTACCACCCCCAATCTAATGGAAAAATAGAAGTGGTCAACAAATGTTTAAAGGGGTATCTCCATTATTTTGTATCAGATAAGAAAGAACATTGGGTTAAATGGCTACCACTTATAGAATGGTGGTATAACACATCTTTCCATGCCTCTTTTAAAGTGTCCCCATTTCTATCACTATATGGCTACCATCTTCCTTCCATCACTTATTCTTTAAGGGTGTAAACCAAGGTTTGAGATGTGGAGGAGCACATTCAATATCAAAAAGAGGTTTTGGTTGGTTTGAGAGAGAATTTAGCCTTAGCACAAAATAGGATGAAGCAGTACATAGATAAAACACCATAGTGAGTGACATTTTGACATGGGTGACTATATATTTGTATGTTTATAGCCTTACAAACATATGTCCTTAAATAAATATAAAAAGGACAACAAACTTGTTCCCAAGTATTATGGCCCTTATCAGGTTATACAAAAAATTGAAAATGTGGCTTACAAGCTAGATTTGCCTCATTCATCTCGTATACACACATTATTTCATGTTTCTTACTTGAATAATGTCATTGGATAGAAATTTTCAGCCTAGACATAGATTCTAGAACTAGATAAAGAAGGACAAGTCATTTTGGAACCAAAAAAGATCCTAAAAACACGTACTAAGAGGTTGAGAACTAGAGAGATTAAGAAATATCTGATCAAGTGGAAGAACCTAAGTAGTGAGGATGCAACTTGGGAGGGTGAATATTTTATATAGCATCTATATTTGTTCAACATTGAGTATAACATTGGTTTGAAGCGTAAGGTCATCTTACACCCCTAACCTATCACATGTATTAGGATAAGAATAGTAGACTTGCAGCTTACTTATCCCTCTTTGATGTTATTTCACATTTCTCTATGTATTCATTTGGTTATTAAGTCAGCCTATGGAGTAACCATGGACTAGGTAAATTATAAATAGGAGGTCGTGGGTAGTTATTTATCATCATATTGTGAATTCTACTCTTATTGAAGCTTGTGGAGGTTGCCCCCTCAAAGTGGCTTGCCTTTAATTCATATATTCTGCTATATTTCAGTCATATTGTGATATATTATTGTTATTATACTTTATTTTTGAAGTAATTTCATCATATTAAACCAAATCTTCATTTATAAAATTGCACTTTTTCAAGTTCACCAGTAACTTCTCTTCTTTCAAAATTTGAAATAGTTGCTCAAATGCACTAAATGCTTATTTTTTGTATTACTAAAAATCAAGATGTAATCTAAATATAAAAAAAAAATTACCAAGATATGGATTTTACAAATCACTCATGATTATTTTGAGTATTATTAGTGCATTTATTAACCCAAATGGCATAATAAACCACTCGTACAAACTAGCCTTTGTATCGAATGTAGTATTCCACTCATCACCTTACTAAATTTTGATTTTATGATACCCACTCTTCAAATTAATATTTTTAAAGTACCGCACTCCTCTCAAACAACCCATCAAATCATCCATTCAAGGTAATGTAAACTTATAATTGATTTTAAGAACTTTGATGGCTCTAGAAACTTCGCACATGCACCATTATCTACCTTTATTAGGTGTTAACACTATTCAAACTACAGATGGATTCAATCTATATTTTATCAAACCATTGTCCAAAAAATCTTGCACTTTTCTCTTCACCTCCTCATTTTACATGGGTGTCAACCTATATGTTGCCTTATTTTAAAATCTAGACCTAGGTATCAAATTTATGTATGGATAATATTCCTCATGGTTGGAAATACATCTAAAAAATCATTGGAAACAATCTCAATATATTTTCCCAACAAATATTTCACTTCATGTGTAATTTCACTCACTTTATCCATTGTTCCATCTTGCATGGGTTTGGGAATGAAATTAAATCATGCATTCTCCTTTTTTATCATTTAAAAAAAAAATCCAAAAATAATCAATAGTTTAGAAATACTATTCACTTCTTCCTCTTTGTCCTAAAATGGTTTCAATGTATAATTTTTGCCTTCCTTCAAAAGTGTGTAAGTATTTTCTTAACTATTACATACAACCTTTTTATCACACTTTCATGGTCTACCCAATAACACATGACACAAATTCATTGGCATAACATCACAAAAAACCTCATCCTTATAAGACCCAATATAAAAATTGATCACACATTTTTCCTTCACTAAAATTCAATGTCCTTTTAATAACCAAGACACCTTATAAAAATTTGGGTGTCATTATTTTTATCCCATTCTATTATTATCATTTCATTAGACACTAAATTATCCTTGTTATTACTATCAATAATGACCTTACAACACTTACCTCCAAATTTTCATATGGTTTGCAAAAGGTTATTTATTTGCACTAATTCATTCTCCTCCTTGGTTGGTTTAATTAACACTCTCTTCATCATGATAGCTTCTCCATGTTCATGATCCCCCTTGTGATTGGGTGATACAATTATTTATTTATCCACTCATGCAATGTTATTGATAGGGCCTCATTTTTTTTATTGTTGTTATCTTATAAGTTTAGACATTCAAAGGCTCAAATAATAGCATCTCCATAATTAATTCCTATAACCATGAAACATATAACTCATCTTCTACCATAGCATCCTCATCCTCTTAAATTATATCCTCTTCCACTTGGTGCATGGTTTAGATTTTGAGAAGTGATCTTTTTCCTTCATGGGTATGATGCATTATTTTCATGTTTGCTTTGCTTCTTCCTCTTGAAAATGTTTGTATACCTCTTGATTTATTTTGTTGTATATTGGACAAGATCTATTCATTCTTAATATCACATTGATAAGCTTATTTTACCGAATGTAAATTTATTATCATTCCAAACTCATCTTGTATGTAAATAGGAAAACCAATCACATACCTTAAGATATTTTCTTCGTCATCTTTCACATTTTTATCTTATATTGTCAGCTTGTAAAATTCCTTCATGTCAATCTTGTATATACATGCATTTCTTCCTCAAATTGTATAGCTTCTTGAACAAACTTAGCTGATAATTATAAGGTATAAACTTACCTTTCAACATTAAAACCATCCTATTTAAATTATTGACTTTTTATTTGCCTCTTCTAACCATTTATAGTTGCATATGATCCCACCATAAAGATGCATTTCCATTAAAATTTGTGCAAGAAAATTTCCTTGTTTTAGGTTCCTCCATTTGCTCATAATTAAAATATTTGTCCATAGTTTTGATCTAATAAATTAGATATTCAATGCAAAAACTTCCTAAGTATATGGGGGTGTCCAAATTTGGCTTGCCTCCCATATCAAAAATGTAATTCAAAAATATATCCTTTAGTTTATCTACTTACTCTTCAATTTGAACTTCTATGGTTTAATCTTCATTCATATCTACAATAATTCCTCTACATTTTCTAGCCTCCATAACATCAAATCTAGCTTGTAATCCTCTTAACATCTAAACAATTTTAAAAACTTGTAGCCATAAGAATACTAATATAGTACAAGGTCTTAGAAAATGGATATAAAATAAACAACCTTCAACCTAAGTGATTTTTTACGAGCCTAAAGTTATTATAAATTTTTTGGGTTTGCATGGACTAGAGGCTAAAATACAACAACTAAGCTAGAAAGTAACGAAAGGCTAATAAAATGAAAAATATAGAAAAATGACTAGTATTCTAGAAATATCTACTAAATGAAATATGTTGAAATTATAGTATGAATTATAAGTTATATGCTTACTATTTAGGAATTGAAATGCAATTCATAAACTAAATCTTGTAGTTTTGGAGTTGAATATCGATTTAGAAAGTAGAGCATTTTGTTTCATAATGAAAGTGTATTTCATAAATAAACATGTTGTTTGAGAATGAAATATTTATGATTCTACAAATTAAATCTAACCCCAACATATGAATCAACCAACCCTAATAGTTTATAAAAATTAAACAAAGTTTCACCTTGAAATTAAGGTGACCTCATATCAATATCTAGATGAAGAGGAAATGGAAAAGGATCTACAACCTAAAAAAAGTGATGAATTGTACCTTGAAGTATCCATTTCTATTCTAGTGCTCAAAATAACCCAAGGAGAGAGGGGGAGAAACATAGGATGAATGATGATTATAGATTGGATGAGTATTAACACCAACATCATAGAAGGGTAATAAATAGGATGAGCATACTATAAATAGTGAATGTAGAATCAATGCATCAATCCAAAAATTAGTAGAGTAACAATGTAGTAATAGATCAATTAATGGTTAGTCTAATATAAAATGGGTGAGTAAATAACTAATAAGTATAATGGATTCCAAATAGATATCTATAGGATAAATCAAGACATGAATTGGCCAAAAATAATTGTTAATAGTCATTAAAAACTCTAATGGGCATCCAAATAGTCATAAATAAGTAGTTGGGACCAAATTATAAGTTTATGTTAAAAGAAGAGGCTAGGTCACAAGTTTATGGGTAAATGATCAATTGGGCAATAAGTAACCCAAAACATAGAAACCTAGTCCCATAAGTGTGGAGCAATAAGCTAGACAAGTGGGTTTCTCTCTCTAGGATCCTTCCTAGATGTAATTTTTATTGATATGAACAATAGATGGCATAGGGAATTGAAATTTAATTATCACAAGGAATTTGGGAAATGAACATTACATATACCCTAGGTGTGAGTAATTGTGGTTCATGAGAACACATCACTATAAAGTACTATAAACCACAAAGAATGTGAAATAAATAGAAAATCATACTTGTACTTACCTATGATGAATGGTAATAGATGAAGTATCAATAACCTTAATCTAAAAAATTTGACTCTAAGATCCTAATCTAACACTTGCAATGGTATAAAGAATGGGTTGGAAAATAAAGGTTGTCTTAGTTCACATTTACCAACATGTTAACTTTAGCATCTTCTTATCAAGGGATGTGGAAAATCTAGAAATCCTAAAAGTGATAAAGTAAGTTTTGATGCTTTAGAGAGGGGGAGAAACTCAGTTTTGAGGACGTTCTAAAACGTAGTGAGCTGAGAAATGACTGAGTAAGATAATAACTAAACATAAGATGTATTAATCCCATGAAAATTAGTTAAATCTATAATGATTATTTGATACTTGACTACATTTTTTATCCCACTGGTTACAAAGAATCAACCACAATATTCCCATGACCCTAAGATTCATCAATAATCAAAGTAATGATTGTTATTCTTGGGTCACCTTGACTACCACCATTTGTATGAATCACAACTGAGTGATGAAACCATTTAAGGATCAATGATATAAGAGGTGGTTAATAAAATACTATATAACCAATGGGTAAAGTTAAAAAACTATTTAGATGTAATCCACCGATAAGGAAAAGTCATAATCAGAAGGAAATATGAACACCAAAAATGGGTCTTTATAAAATTTCATAAAGGTTTAGTAGTAAACATAAGGAATTGAAGTTGGATGAAAGTTAAGACCAAGATGCTAAGGAATGTAAACCAACACGCACTAAACTTTAAGAGTAGAGGTAAATAGAGGGTCATTAAAAAATTACAAAGGATAAACTACATAAAAATAATGTGACTACTGACACAAGAAAGTAGAGAAACAACATCCACCCAAAGTTGTTTCTGATGTAGGCACATGTCAAGAAAGGCATAGAAACTCAAGCAAGAGTTTCAAAGAGAAGAAAGCTCGAAAGGGATGAACATAAAATATAGAAAGGGATCAAGGTAGCTAAGGGATAAATATATCCAACATGACCAACACAAAATCAAGGTTCATCAAGTCCTCTAACAACCCAAAACAAGAAACTTATGGCACTAGCATGTAAATTAATTCAACGATTGGGACTGATTAAATAGTTTTCAACTAAGGTGAAGGGTAAATTAGATGATCCAACTAGTGGGGGAGCTATGTGGATCTCAAAGAGAGATAAAATGTAGTGAAAATCAAGTATGGTATTGTTATAATAGATTAAAATAGGACCTAAAAGCCTTAAAAAGTGAAACCAACATCACCATTATGTTTGGAATGGGGAAAAACTCCTAGATAAAAAATTTCACAATTGTCAAATGAGTAACAGATTCAAAGTGAGTAGGGGCCCACAAAAGGGAGGGGTAATTGAATGATTTAAAATGACTCAAAAATCACCTTTGTGAATTCATTTTCACCATGTGACTAATGAGATGAGAGCCTTGATATCCCCCCAAGCAAAAAGAGAGTTATCAAACACTAGATAGTGAGTAAATAGTGACTATGATGGTCCATGTAACCCTTAAGAACCCTCATTTTTTTGGGTTTTTTGACATATAGAGGGTAGAGAATAAATGTGTTGGTCAATTACATCATGATCGGTCATGAGGCTGTCATCCCAAAAGACCAAAAATAGATGCCCTGGGGAATTTTTGGAATCATTCAATGACATGATGAATTACCAATGAAATTTGTGTCCTACACAAAGGTACATTAAAATTTTCACTAAAAAATCATAGATTGGCCACATGGAAGGAAAAAAAGAGGAAAAATATTGGAGAATTAGAAAACCATAGTTTTTTGCTAACCAAACTACTCTCATGTCATTTTTACATAGACACAAGGAGTAAGAGGTCATAGAGGGGGGAGGAAGATCAAGAAACATAACCTTATCTTACATAGAGAGTCCTTCCAAAATTATAAAATTTGGGGAGCCATGATAGGGTTCCTATATGGCTAGTAGAGGAGGAAGAATACACCTTATCACCAATAGACCAAGTAACATTCAGAACATCCATCATTTAGAGACTATCTCATGTCGATTATATGTGGCACAAAAGTAACCTAATGAATGCACAATTCCTTTCATGGGATCAAAAAATGCAGACATTATAAATATTATTTGATCTTGAGGCCTTCCCCAACATAGAGGATGTATATAGGTTGTATGTAATGGTGCCGACTGGTAGAGAAATATAAACACATGTAACGCAAAATATAGTAAATACCTACATGTGCCTAGGAGGGATATCTATGAGGATAACCACACATGGAGTGGCTATTTAAATACATATTTTATAGGTATTATTTTTGATATAATTGATAGTGGGTTGTATCTTGGATAAAGTTTATTAAAAATAAAATACAATGACCCTCCCACTTTACTAGACTAACACTATTCAAAGTGCCAAGCAATGAGAGGGAATGGATCATGTACATCCTTGGTAGGTCATACCAATGACCAAAATGGGTTTACCTACAAAGAAATTAGTGGATCACATGCACCACATACCTCCTAGCATTGGTCCCTAAGAGGCTACCGCCATGACTCTTGAGAGCACTTCTTGACATAGGGGACTATATATACCTACATGTAGACATTGATTGGGTGTCAAGGATCCATGGGAGAGGATAGGCCCATATAAATTAATTTGGGGATAATTTACGAGGGTCATAAATATTTTAACACTAATAGCATTAGTACCAATAGCATGAGGATCTGTTAGAGTGGTTTTCAAGCATTGCCTTGACAAGTTGGTTCTATAGAGAGAGTTATTACATCACTAGCCATAGTGTGAACACCTCAAGTGATCCCTCCACTTAGATCAAGTGATAAATTCTAAAACTAATTAACATTTTACCTTCTTATTAGTGATGCATAGAGCTTATATCTTAGACTAACATATTTCACTCTATGTGTGTGTAGATAAATCCTAAACTAGATGGAACCTAAGGCAAAGTATATGTTGTAGGGTCTATATAATGAGCTATGAGTAACATAACCTAGTGAGAAGATACCAAACATTCCCATCCGTCCATGCCCACATATTTAATACTAGGTGATAGCCACAATATTAGCACAAAATATTGGGAAATTATAGATGAGAGTGGCCTCATTTGAGGAAGAAACCTAGTGATTAAGGGTAGAGAGAGAGGGATACCCATTGACATAGGAGGACTTAGTGGTACTATGGATGAGACTAGACATCATAGGGGAGAGGCAAAAACCAATTATATTCCAATAAATATCGAGACCACCACCTCAATGGGGTGCTTGATTTTATAAAGATGACTACATAGATGACCAAGTCATAAGCTGACCTGGATTTTTTATCTATCCATATGTGTGGTTCATTTTTAGAACATACACACCTAGGATCACATGAATCCAATGATGTACCTATTAAAAAAATACATTTTATTAAGATTCTTATATATACATTTATCATTTTTACTACACACACGAATGATTATATATTCTTGATGTACATTTAATGTTTAAAAATTCTAGTACATGTGATTAACATATAAAATACTAATAATAAACCCACACATTTGGCACATACAATGTGAGTCAAAGAGGAGAGATTTTTTTCACCACCATAGACATGGATCTTAGCATGAGCCAAAAAAAATGGCCTTAGACATGAAATGTCTTAAGGTAGAACATATTAATTCAGTTTCAAACCCATCACCCTCAAGAGTGGAGAAAAAACATGCATCATTCTCCAAGATATCAATGATCATTAAAGGACCAAATCAATTGAATGCAAGTTTACCTTTCTTACAATATGTTTTATCAAATATGGGTTATGTATCATCAAGGAAAATTACAAGGTCACACCAAATTTTAAAATTATTTGCATTGGTGTCTCTAATAAGCAAAATTGTAATCCAAAACATATATACAACACTCTTCCAACTAATCTAACTCAATGAAGAAAAATTAAGTTATTCCTCATCCAATAAATATCTAAGCATATTTAGCTACAAAGAATTGATCAATAATTTGAGAAGTAGAATGACCTTAGGTTCATACACTAGTGAATACAAGGTTACACTAAAAGTAAGATCAAGTATTAGATGATAATAATGTAAAGGAGAATCTTATTTAGACATTTATTTTAAGGTTCAACCTAATCATTATCATGAGGATAATTGGTTGAAGATAAATGCAACTTGAAACTAGATAATAGGTTACATCATTATAATGTTATAATCTTCTTAGTTAATCTTTTGCATTGTTTTTGGACCCATTTATCAATAATTTTAGTCTCTAGTTGGGTATAGGTGAGTCACAAATCAATTTTATATCTATAAACCCATTTTTTCAATTCCCAATCTTTATAGGTACCAAAATGTTTTAATGTAAAGGGATCTAGATCTTAACAACACTAGATTAAACCATAAAAGAAGGCACAAGATCATATATGATATAAACATAACAAAAATAGTAAATAAAGACTTAAAATGTGCCTAAAATGAAGTGAATGAAAGTAACTATAAAGATTAAGAATTAAAAATGGGGCCTTAAAGACACATACCTAATGTTTTACTCATTTGTACCCTAACAGAGACTAAAATTATTGAGAAACATGTATAGAAATAGTGTAGAATAAGATCCAAAAATATTGAAAAAGTCTAACGATGGACTAAAATTAGAAAAATCTGATAGTGGTAGACTAATATCAAAATATTCTAATAGTGGTTGCTTGTCTCAATAGTGGTAGGTCTATTTTGATAATGGATGTGTAGATCAGATTAGTCTAAAAATACATGAATCCCTTCATCAAATCCTGATCAATAGAAACCTCTAATAGATCAATGAATTGATTTAATAAGTTGTAATTATTCCTTCTCCTCTTATCAATCCAAAATCTACTTCAAGAGACCTTGGAAAAAAATTGGTGTTATTTTGAGGGGACTTTCTCAACCATCCCCTTGTTAGATGCAAACAAGTATTAAATTTAATACACTCAACTAGTTTTTTTTAATAATTATTCAAGAATAACTCTTCAATAGATATAAATACAATAAAAATAAGAGTGTAGAAAATCCTTAGATGTGATCCTTGTAATTATATGAGCATATGGTGTGATTTTGTGTTTTTTTACATTTATTAGGCTTCTTATGTATTTATAGACTTCTCAAACTCAAATTAATACCTTATTTACATACAAACCAACATTATGAAATTAGGAAAGTTAAGAATCAAGGCACAAAAAAACATGATGAACATGAGGGAAGGGGCCAAACGGACCCGTGGTCAAAACAACTAATATCATAATAGTGTGATAGTGATTAGACCAGTATCAAGCTATTTTGATGATATTCAAGATTATAAAAACCCTATAAATAAATTCAATGAATTATATGATCATAAAGGAGCATATTTGAGGTAAAATAAGATAGATCTAAAGGTGTTTAAGATTGAATGGTGATAAGGGAAGGATATCGATGAGGCCCAAAATTATCCCTCATCTTGCTTATTTATATTTAATAAAACACTATATTATGTTTCCATCCACACCTTTTTTTCCTATATAATGATGATATATGCACATCTTATATGAATAATGTATATGCACATTGTTTTGGTTAAAACTAGTTATTGTTATATAAACTAGTATGATTTAATGGCTTTAATATTTATGGTGTTATTACTAAAAATTGAAGAATGTATAATGCACTTATTTCAAAGTGTCTTATACTTTTATATATGAAGGAGATATATCCATTTGAATTTAATCCAACCTGTAATAAGTGACTGCATGTATTTTTGGGCTAAAACAGATCAGTTTGTAAACATTGATAAAAGTGAAATCAAGGAGTTTACTAATCTTGAATTTTATTTCATATTTGGACTCCCATATAAAAGTTACACTCTTTTAAATAAAATTACATCTCATTTAAATTCTATCTATGAAACCTATGGCTCCCAAAAGCAACCCATAGTAATATGGGCAATGACAACTCATAGCAATTTGGGTAGTGACAGGTTGTAGCAATGATTATAGGTCACTATTTGAGAGTTGTGACTAGTTGTCATCTTATAAAAACTTCTAACTAACTCAATTAAATGTGGAAAATAGTTTTAAATGCTAGGAAATGATACAACCACCTAAAACAACTTCATTTTATTTGTTTCTTGCATTTATATTTCTTCCAAGATTGTTGTAACAATGGAAATTTTGATTTGTATTTTCTTATTATTTATTGTAATATCATGGCTATATTAACATGGTTTTTAAGATTATTTGTATAACCATATATTTTGGTTATAACCTATATATTATGTATATCTTATTAATAATACATTGCCTTCTCTATTTAAGAGGGAAGTTGTAAATTAGTAGAGAGTAGTAAGATAATTAAAAACTAAAGAATGGGTAGATAATCAAGTTCATATCAGATTGCAATGCATATGTATCAATTCCATTTCGATGAATAAAAAATTTAGTTTATTTAATCATGTCTTAAGAAGGATATGAGTTAAGATCCAATCTAACTAAGGCAAGGCCTAATTGTGTGGTTTGGTGGACTGATTCCTTGTCCATTAGCTTAGTATTATTTTTGCATTGCTTGGATGTATTTATTAATTGATATTTAATTATTATGATGTGTATGATTTGGTTTCATGTGTAATTTCCTAGAGAATCACATTTTATTTTGTGCATTTAATTTATTAAAGTCAAGAAGCTTCCAAATAATTGTGATTCAATTCTGGAATAGATTAGATTTATTTTCTATTATTCACTTTGCTACAATTTAATTTATGCAAGTACATTTCTATTTACACAATGATTAATACCTCTAAAAAAATTTGATGAGGGTTTTAAGCACACTAAAGGTCTTATGAGGTAACCTCTAATGTTTTAGGATTAATGAATCAAAATTCACTCCAAGGCACGAGTTGTTGGGTATTCAATTTTATAAACAATCACTTGGTGGAATAGAATCAGAGCAAAAGTTGTTTAACACAGGAGTCAATGGATGAATGAAACTAAAAGAATTAATAAATCTACTTGAAATGGTTGGATGATCACTAATATATAGTGGGCAAGACTAAAAGAAACCACAAAAGGAGTGAAAGGTAAGGTGGGAAATAAAGATTTGTTCTAAGAACTAAGAAAACTCCCAAGTTGGTTTCATGAAAGTGACAAGTGCCAAAACTAATTCCTAGTTCTGGCTATTATAACATACAAAATAGGTAGACAAAGTAAGTAATTTAAAGATAAATAATATATTAAATTTATATCTATTTTCTAAAGGTTATTTCCACCAGAATTGTAGTTGCACATCCAGAAGTGGGAGATCATAACCAGAAATAAAGATCATCTAAATTTTCCATTGTAAAATACTAGAAATCTATATGAAAGACACTTATAAACCATTCAGGAATTACTTAGTAGATTCATTGACATTAATCATAGATACATATCAATAAAAATTAGCTTATACTCATTCCCAATTGATAAGAAATAATAACGAAGATAATAGATCATTCAAAATAGTTATTTCCCATAATTAATTACTCAATACATCAACAAGATTGAAATTCTTAATGCTTAAACATGTAACTAGACAAGAAAATGCATACATATACCAATTTATAGAACACTCTAAATTTTTTTTTTATGTATTTAATGTTGAATTCTCCTCCTCTTACAATTGAAATTGCATGTTTATATAGAATTAGGGAAGGGGTCACCTCATCCTCAAAGTTGATTTCAAATTTGAAATCTTGTTACACATCTATTAAAATCTGAGTCTCAAATTTAACTCAAGTTGCAAGATCTAAGCTTGATTTTAACCATGGTTACAGCTCTATTGAATCTAGTTGACTTTAGCTTCTAAAAATTAAAGGATGAAACAGTAATCTGTTAGTGGTTATAGGATCTAGCAACTATTTTAGTAAGATAATGCAAGCTAGATTTTGTGGAGATCTTAATCCATATAGTTGTAACTATTTTAAAGAACCTAGATATAAATCTAAATTTGAATTACCGAATCAATTTTACCTCAAGTAATTTATTATGCACTCAAATTGCCTAACTGATTTTGTCCATGACTTTATCTTTCATCATTGCCAAATTGCCTTTTGAATGCTATTATTATTTCTAATAGTTTTCTATGTTTTCCCTTTGTATTTTAATTTTATTGTGTATTTTAATGTGGCCACATTCATCAAAATTATCCCCATCATATATTTCCTTTGAAATTTACAAAATAATGACATTTGGCAATATCTCAAGCCTTCACTTTATAACATTGATCACTATTGACCCATCACTAGCCATTGATTAGGATAATCCAATAGTTGATGGGTTCAAAGCTTATTTCATATATTTATGTACTCTCTATCATCTTGTTCCTATAATAGTGCCAAACGGTGCTATTATAAATCCTCAAGCCATTAGGCACCTGGGTTATTGACTTTAGGATCTGAGTTTTTGAGGTTTTGAATGACTACCACGTGGATGGTTGACGGGCCCTCGAGACCTTAAAAAACTATCACACTACATAGATATAGTTCATACCTTTGATTATCAATATTATGACACCTAGATGGCTGACAGGGTCTTATATACTTAGGGAAATTTGACTGTGATTTTTATCATAAAGCTCTAAGTTGACAAGATCAAGACACATGGATGGTCGATGAGACATGGAGACACCTTTAGACTTATAAAATTTTATAAACATCTATAAATTATGGATAACATGATTGATCCACATGGATGATCAATGATTGATCTAGGGTTAGAATATTGTAGATTATATAGTAAAATTGATGTCCAAGAAGTCATCTGCAATCACTAAACAAAGCATAACTAGAAATGGAATTAATACGTTAGTCTAAAATCAAAATCAATTTCATCAAAGCATATGAAACATAAATCAAGTCTTCAAAGGTTAAAACACATGCATAAGTTTTGATTTATTATTCAAAATCATGTAACTATATGGATTTGACTAAAGCATAATGGAGGTCACAAGCAGAATTGTAGTCTTATGTATTTCAAGAATAAATTAATCAAAATTAATCATAGATATATATCACTTTAAACTTTTGATCTACCATAGGGAAAATGACATTATATGAACATAAAATATAGATCAATATGGACATGTCAATCGATATATCAATGTCAAATACATGATTCTAAGAAACTCAAATATGACTAAATAATGCAAAAGCACATTATCAAGGTCTTATAAGGTTTATAGGACTAGTCAAAATAATTCTAAACAATCATAGGTCACTATTTACAAATCTGAAAATGGGGAGTGTTTAACAAAAACACATTTAAGAGAGATTAGTGTTATACATATAGATTTGACATCTTGTTAAGCTTAACGTACCCTAGATTGATAATTAGTGAAAGTAGTGGAGTTCATAGATCAAGTGGATGTTTTATCGATTAATAGGGTTGTGTGTACAAAGATTGATATGTGTCAATTAAATTGGTTATTAAATTATGCTCATCATTCTGGTGTCATTGTTGAGGAAGATGTCAAATATTATAATCTTGAGAATGTTGGATTTAATTTCCTAATTTCTAGATTAAATTTACCAATTTCATAGATTTAATTTGTTGCTTTCGTAGAGTAAATTTCCTTTTTATAAATAGGGATTAAAAGGTCACAAATTCCCATGTTTCATTGCAAATATAAATTGTGTAATCTCATATCATAGGGCTTATCTTTACATGATATAGCACTAATTAGGTGCATTTTTAAAAATCCCCAAAATAAACTATATTTGTGTAAGAGCAATTTTATTATGGCTAAAAAAAAGAAAGTTGGTAAATTTTCAGTTGCTAATGAATTAAAGAATGAATGAATGATTGATATATATTAGGGTATGGAAACTCTGAAGGCTACAATTAAATAATTGCAGAAGAAAAAAACCATATTGCAAGTTCTAATCAACACAACAAAAATGAAGGCAATATGCATTAAAAAATAACTCATGTTCTTGTGCATATTTCTCATGTTCAACAGTCTAAAACCATTAAATAGGTAGGACCATCTATACTAGTGCATGTAGAAAATAATGGACATATTAATGAAGGAAGATCACCTGTAGAAATTACTTATTTATCAACCTTTGCATTCACTAGTGAATAAGAGTGATCTGCAATTGATTCTACATTTGTTGATGAACTTGTGATAATTTGCCTTACACTTATTGATGGAAACCAGAATGCAGTAAGTACTAATGTCAAAACACTTACACTCGATAATCAATGAAAGCTGCATGCATTAATTCCTGCTATAGAAATGGTTGGATATGTTGATGAAAAATAGCTACCAATATTAATTTCTTTTACTAAGACACTCATGCCTATTGAAGGAATCCAATTTGCATCCATATAAATGGATGAACCTATTGAAGAACACCAAATTATAGCATATAAAATAAAATCTACATTGACAAATGATGAAAGGTAACCTGCAGTAGCTTTTCTTGCATTTGTTGGTAAAGAACACCATCATTATGTAACCTCTCTAGCTCTTGATAAATAAAATTAGTCTGTAGCAATTTATATTTCATATAATGGTAAAGGAAATCATCATGGGATAATTTTACCTTAAATAATACATGCACATGCAAATAGAGATCCATCTAAATTCACTTATACTGCATGTGTTGTTGATAAGAAATTGCCTACAAAACACCTACAACTATTAGTAAGGGAGGATTACATGTATAAAAAGTGCCCATAACAACATCTACGACCGTGATTGTAGGAATATTAAATTTTATTTGCAAGTAAATTCAAATTACATATGTTTATTACTTACTTTTTGAAAATAAAATATGAACCCACATTAGTTGATGCCCCATTTACTAATACATTTGAAATCACTGCTATAACAACAATTGTACCAACTAGTAAAAATCAAAATATAAAATTTGGTACATGTGAATGCATGAAATTTTTTTAGTACCTATGTATAAGAAAAAATGACTTACAACAATTTTTTTTGCATTGGATTATGAGGAAAATCTTGTAACTCAAATGGGATATTGGTTGTCAATACAAGAAAAACTAGATATGTTTTATAACTCATTTAATTTTCATTATATGGGTTATATTTTTTCTCATTGTAATTGTTACATATTGTATGCTTGGATTTACACCTACACATGATCCCCACATTTGATAAAAATCATTACCAACAATCACTTATCATTTGGAATTGATATCAAGGTCATTCATGTAGCCACCACCACAAAGGTTTGGTTTTAGCAAATCATCACATGTTTGCTAGTCCAAAATACCCAATAACCTAGCCCAACCTTTAGGATGAAAAAATATTATCAAATTATTAATCAACATATTAGTTACCCAAATCTAATGGCTTGGTTATACTACTAAGATTTTATGGTTTGATCTTACTTAATACACTCAACTTTTAGGTTAATTTTTTTCCTTGCTCATTCTACACATAACATTAGCAACAAACTGGATTAACTAGCTTGTAACACAAAATTGATAACACACCTCAATACATTCATAAAATTCTATATCCATTTAAAAACTATAGTAAACCACATACTTATAATAAAAATAACTCTGAGGATGTCATCAAAATCATAATAAATATTCCATCATCAATAATGAGTCAATCCTTATTCTGACTCATTCATAAGAAGAATGTATCACTAACAATGCATGACCAACCTATATATAATTGATTTTTAAATTGAAAATTTAAATATTTATGTCTATAATTTTTATGTTTTTTTTTGTCCTTATGTTGTAATGTGAGTGATATTATTGGTTAGAGCAATCTATAGGTGTTTTTTTCATTTGAGATCTCAAAATTAGTGTCATAAGAAAATGAAAAAAAAAATTGCTCAGATTACAATTTTAAGAGAGGTTTTTGTGCATAATATTTTTTTTTTTACAAAACTCTCTTTTAATTTTTATACAATCATACACATTTGTCAAATATTTTTCTTTAATGTTACCGAATAAGGAGAAAACATGAAATTAAAAGAAGAATATTAAAAATACTCAAAATAAAATTATGGGAGAAGTTTTTGTGTACATTGGTATTATGAAAAGAAACCTCTTTTGATTTTTCCCAGTTGTAATTTATTTTACATATCAAGTCTTAATCTATCTTTTAGTAATTGAGAGGGGTACTATGTAGCAATTAAAAAAGTGAAAATACTCAAAATGCTCATAATCAAATTTTGAGAGAGGTTTTTATTTTTGAGAAAATCTTAATTAAAGATTTATTTAAATTTTCACACAACTCCAAGCATTTATGAGATATTTGGTTTTCTATATTTTACTAAAAACTTTGATTTCGGAGCAATCAAACATATTTTCACACCATTTACCAAAAGTTAAGAGCATATTATATAAACACATTCATCTCTATTTATGTACAATACATATACATGATAATTCATCTATAATATTCTCTAGAAAATTATCTTCTTATATAGATCATCTGAACTGTAATATTTTTCATATATTATTGAGGATGATATTGCTTTCCAACACTTCTTGCCACACTATACTACTATGGGAATCTTTTTAAAAAATTCTATCCATGCTTATATGAACCACAACTGTTGTATATTTTCTTGAAGGCTTAATTAAAATAATAAAAATATCATCTACAAGACAATAGACACATTCATTTGAGCTAGCCATCATCAAAAAAGTTTACACCTCAAAAATAAAATAAATATTAATATTTACTTAAGCATGCTTGTATTTTTTTTATTGACATTTTTAAGAGTGTGTAGGTTGTATAAAGGATTTTGGATTTTTTTTACAAGGGCTCTGCCCTTGCATTTTCATCTCAGTCCGTTTTCCTTCTCTTTTTTTTTTAAAAAAAATATGGCTCTTAACTCCTTTTTTGCAGGAATTTTTTTCACCCACATTATTTTACAAATATTTTTTTTCCTTTAAAAAAAAAGAAGTTTATTTGCTCTTTTAAAAAAAAATTCCAAACATTATCAAATATATTTGTATTTTTTTCTACCCTTTCCTTTAACTCTGTATTTTTTTTGCAGAGGGAAAGTAATAAGAATTTTTTTGTTCATTTATGTTTAATAAAAAAATATTTTTTTTCATAATTTTCTACTAACCCTTCTTTTTTAAGACACAGGGGACTTTCAAGCATTTTTAAAAAAGACCATAAAAATCATTCTTCTATTCCAAAGGATCTTTTAAAAAATTTAGATCTCTATTCCCTGAAGAAAACTTTTGTTCACATTCAAAATCATATCAAAGATAATAAAATAAATAAATACAATTTTTTTCTTGAAAATTATTTTCTTGGTGTAGGTTTTATTTTTCCACCTATCTACAGGTGAGAACCCTTCCATCCATTAATCCTCTTGTTAAGGTGTCACCCTCCCCCAAACCCTTCTTTTTTTTTCTTATTTATTTTTCTCTCTCTTATACCAACTATATGACTAGTCGTACGACTCCGTACGACATCCATACCAAATCAATGGCTCTCCTTCCTGAACATAGGTAAGTTCTTTGAGAAATTTGTCAATCCTCTCCTTTGTTGGATGCTTCTGATCTAAATTCTTACCTATTTCTATGCTTTATTTGGCAATTAATTTTGATTGGGTCTCTCAATTTAACATTGGGCATTTTTTTTAATGAAGGTACATTTTCTTTACTACCTAATTTACTCTATCTAATTTAGGCATGCATCCTCCTTTTTTAAATTCTTCTCCAAGCATTCTGTTTTTAAAAAAAAACATTTAAGTATTTAATAAAAACTATTCCAGCTTAGCTTTTGTTTATTCATGAAAATCTTTCTTCTCTAAGTTTTTAAATGTATATATATATATATATATATATATATATATATATATATATATATATATATAATATTCTCTCTTTAAAAAAACACTTTTTCCTTTAAAAAAGGGATGACATTTTTTTATTTTTTTAAATTCAATTTGTTTTTTAAAAAGACATTATCAATATTTTGTTTACAATTTTTTTTTATTAGTTTAAGCTTTTAAAAAAATCAATATAATTTGATTAAAGTTTTAAAAAAAAAGATTTTGTCAAAATTTAAGATGAAAACTTTTCTAAAATTTGATTAAAATTTAAAAAAAAAATAGTGGACGTTATTTATTTTTTATTTAAATTTAGATCATTTTTGATAATTTAATTTAATAAAAAATCCACAATTCAGTTCAGCTTTTTTTTTTATTAAGCTATTTTCTTACATTCTGACATATCATTATTTTGTGTCCTAACTCTTCTACACCCTTTGTATTTTAATAAATTTTTTTGTTTATTTGCTTTCTAATTTTTGGGTAGGCTTTCGAGGTACAAAGATTCAATTGTTGTCTAAATTTAAACTCACATCTACCAACTACCATTTATGAAAATCGCATATGCAATACATTTTCATGTTCAAACATTTGGTATGTGTAGTAGATGGCATAGATCTTCAATCAGACACTACGACTGCCTCTGCTGAAATATAAGAAAAATGGTAAGCCAAAAATTATGAGGCCTTAGAATTGATTGGTATGGCCATGATCCCTGAATTACATATCCATATTGATGGGTGTTCTCTTACCTCTATTGCTCGGTCTAAACTTAAATTTGTTTATGATGTTGTGAATGAATGTCATAAAATTCAAATTCAAGATCAATTGTGTGATTTAAAATATAATGATTTCAAATCTATGGATGATTTCTTGATTAAATTTCATTCATTACATTCTCAACTTACTGGTTTAGACGTTAAATTTTTTGATTCATATTATTATGAAAAAATGTTTGTCTCGACCTTTTCAACAATTTATTACTAATATTTATTCTCAACCAGTTTTTCCTTCTCTATCTCCTATGTTGACTTTTGAATTATTTTATACTTTATTGCATCAAGAAGATTAAAATTTGATCAATTTTGTAGTCTTAAGACTAATGAACATGATTTTGTTTCTAAACACCAACATAAGAATGACAAAGACCATGCTAAGTCCAATAATACACATGATAAGAAAGATAAAAAATATAACTCTAAACATAAGAAAAAGTTAGAGTGTAATTATTGTGACAAAAACACTCATGATAAAGATAATTTCTTCAAAAAATATATGATATTAAAAATGAAAAGCTTGAAGTCAAAGACAATGCTAGCACTAGTAACAATAAGACTCAAGCAAAATAGAAGTATAATACTAGAGCTACTTTTACTTGTGCTTTGAATGCTTCTCATACTGAATAGATTATTCATTCTAGTAATACTCAACATATGACATCTAATGTTCAATTGTTTACTTCTTTAGAATTAGATCTTTCTAACAATCATTTAAGTCTTGCAAATCATACTTCTTACAATGTTGAAGCCCTAGGAAATATTAAAATTCCTAATGGTGAATTACATGATATCTTACTTGTTCTTGATTTGAAATTGAATTTACTTTTCATACCTCAATTATGCAAACAAGACTATAAAGTAAAATTTATTAGTGATACTTGTTATGTTAAATCTATAAATCAAAATTTTTAATTTGTTGCTACTATTTTTCTAAACAATGATAATTTGTTTAAATTTACTGGATTCTCTTGTCCCTCATCTTCTTATGCTTTACTTGTTTCTAATTATGCTAACTTGTGGCATGAAATATTAGGTAATATCAATCACCAAAGTATTGATCTCATTAACAAACTCAATATTGTGCAAGGTTTACCTAACATTTCTCCCATTACTTCTACGTTCAATGGTTGTATGGCTGGTAAAATTCATAAAGAATCTTTTTCTAAAAATCACTCTTGACATGCTACTAAAAATCTTTATTTAGATCATAGTATATTTTAGATCCTATGTAAACTCCTTCTATTAATGAAGCTAAGTATGCTTTAACATTTTTTTATGATTGCACTTGGTGAATTTGGATTTATTTTTTGAAAACTAAAAATCAAGTCTTAGATACTTTTATTGACTTTCATAATTTTGTTGAAAAACAATCTTATTATTCTCTACACATATTACGCATTGATAATGATACAGAATATATTAACAATAATTTTCTTGCATATTGTAAATAACATGAAATTAAATATGAGAAAACCATTTCCTACACACTTGAGCAAAATGATGTTATTGAGTGTAAACATAGGACTATCACTAAAATGATTGGGTGTATGTTGCATATTAAAAATATGCATTATAAATTTTGAGTTGAAGCTATGTATTGTGTTGTTTATCTCATTAATATAACTTCCACTAAAGTTATTTTAAATATTACACATGAAGAATCTTGAAGTGGTAGAAAACCTAATTTAAAATATTTACATGTTTTTGGTTGTGATGCATTTGTTCATATTCTAATTGAAAAGCATCAAAAATTATATTCTAAAGTAGACACTTTTATATTTGTTGGTTATGATGAATCATTTAAAGCTTATAAAGTTTATGATCCTCAAACTAACAAAATTAATATTAAAAAAGAATTTAATATTGTTGAAAATAGTGTGCTTCATTGTGCTTCCAATTCAGATTTTCTTGATATTATTTTTGCATCTTTTTCTTTTGAATCTAAGGATGATCATAATGATGTGTTGCATAATGATGTTGTTAATTTAATTCATTGTCCCTCTTCTAGTCTTGTTTCACCTAAAGCTATGCCTAAATGGGCCTAAACTACTATAGAAAATTCAAGAATTCATGTTGATCTTAATGATACTCGTATAACTAAACAACAATTTTACAATTATGCCTTGATGTCTAAACTTATGCAAAATAATGATCCTCAAACTTTAAAACAAACTCAAGGTCACCCTCATTGAAAAAAAAATATGCTTGATGAATACAACTCTTTGATTTATAATAACACTTGAGACTTAGTTCATTTATCTAAAAGGCATAATTTAGTAAGTTGTAAATGGTTGTTTAAAACTAAGTTCAATTCTGACAGTGAAATTGAAAAATATAAAGCTAGATTTATTGCTAGAAGTTTTTTTCAAATTGAAAAAAATGATTACAATGAAACCTTTTTTCTTGTTTCTAAAATTTCCACTATTAAAATTATTTTAGCTTTAACTGCTCATATGCATTGATTTTTTTATCAGATGGATGTTAAAAATGTTTTCTTAAATGGTGACTTGCATAAAAAATTTACATGTCTCAACCTCTTGATTTTATAAAAAAAGGTAATGAACATCTTGTATTTAAGTTAAACAAAGCTATTTATTGTTTAAAACAATCTCTTAGAGAATGGTACTCTAAAATTTATCAATTCTCTATATCTCAAGGCTTTACTCATATCTGTAATGATCCTAATCTCTTTGTTAAAAATACTCCAAATGACATAGTTATCATTGTTTTGTATGTTGATGACTTAATCATAATGGGTAGTAATAGCTAAATGGTTTCTTGTACTAAAGATGCTTTAAAGAATAGCTTTGAAATCATTGATTTGGGTCTCTTACATTATTTTTTTAAGTATTCAAGTTTGGAAAGAAAAAGATAGCATCTCTATTTCTTAATCTAAATATGCATATGATTTATTATCTAGATTTAATATGCTAGATTTCAAACTTACTGCTACTCCTTGTGAACTTGGTGTTAAACTTCTTACTGACATGAAAAAAAAAATGTTGATCCAACTTTATATAGATAATTAGTTGGAAGTCTAAATTATCTTACTCATACTCACCTTGATATTGTTTTTTCTGTTGGTTTGGTTTTTTATTTCATGTCTAAACCTCAAGTTACTCATCTTAAAGATGCTAAAAAATCATTTGTTATATTAAAGGTACTCTAATCCATGACATCGAGTATACATTGAATAATAATTTTTCTTTGACAAGTTTTTTAGATTTTAATTGGGCTGGTGATCCAAATGATCATAGATCCACTAGTGGTTGTTTCTTCTCCTTGGGTTCTGACATTATTTAATAGAATAGTAAAAAGCAATAAATTTTATCTCTATCTTCCACATAAGTTGAATATAAATTTTTTAATCATGCTTCTAAGGAAGCTATTTAGTTTAGAAGACTTCTTGCAGATTTGGGCCACCCACAACATTCGGCTACTCCAATTTTTGGTGTTAATCAAAGTGCAATTGCTTTAGAAAAAAATTCGATGTTTCATGCAAGGTCCAAGCACATTGAGATTCAATATCATTTTCAGCGTGAACTTCTTGAAGACAATCAAATTTTTCTCTCTTTCTATACTATTGAAGAACAAATTGTTGATATATTCACTAAGTCTCTATGTAAGGACAAGTTTGTCTTCTTTTATAATAAGTTAAGATTTAAGGAAGTTCTCATCAAAGGGGAGAGTTAGTAATATTTATTTGCTTCTTTTTTGTGTTTAAACCCCTAAATAAAGTTTAAGGGGGACTGTTAGTATTACTCTTTATTTAGGATAATTTTATTTGTTCTAAATTTCTTTTTAATCTATGAAGAATTTGTATTTATGGGAATTATAAATTCTCATAAATATAGATTTTATGAGGTGGCACTCACCTCTTTGGTCAACCTAGGATTTAGGAGCAGCTACTTTCATGTAACCTCCCTTCTTACACTTGGCACACACCCTCCTTATTTTGTAAGAGATTAGGCCATAAGTGGCACACATATTTAGGAGACTTGTAAGATCATTAATGAGGTATTTTATAACTCATATTATTCCTCTAGTTCTATAAAAAAGCTTCTCCTCTCTTCTTTTTCTTCATCTAGGAAACTTATGCTCTCTCTAATTCTTCTATTTTGTGCTCTTATGTAAAGAAGGTTTTTAGCAAGTCTCTTAATATTATCATGTGGGTTTTTTCACCGATTCGTTTAATTTTCTCATTTTAAAAATCATCGTCTCAATCTTAACTTGCATTGGAGAGGTAACTTATTTATTTAATTTTCTGCACTTCTTTATCAAATTTATAAACGTTTCTTAGATAAATCATCAACCAAGATTTTTCATCAATATTTTTTACTGACCGCATGGATGGACAGTCTATCCATGTCACAAATAACATCAACCCATATTTTTGGTATAATTAATCAACTATTTGGTAAATTTTAATGCATTCCTTATGATTATGTAGACTAGTAATTAGTTTTTCCATTAGCTTATTTCATGTTGCATACATTATCATCTTGTATTTAAACACACCTAATATATTTTGATGGTTTTAATATTCTCTAGTATTTATCATCTCTAAATTACATATAACCATCATATAAATACCCTGAATAGATACTTTCATTGCTGAATTTTTAGAATTAACATTTGTTGTAAAAGTCTATAAGTGAATAATGATGTTTTTTATGAAAGCTCTTGGATTTATAAACACTTGATTGTAGGAATCTCTGTTACGTACCAAAGTACACCCATTGGTATAATACACATTAGAATTTAAGTAAACCCACACTTTTTAATGCACATTTTAATGGGGATTCATATCACTTGAAGCCCACCCAATAAAGACTCATGTAGCTTGATGGGTACACACAACCAAGATATTTCTATTAAAATATTGAACATTATTTCACATAATAAGACTACTAAGTTTCACTTGGATGAATTGGTTCAAGACTTGAATAGATACTTGGATAACATAGTACAAAAGTCATGTATTTTTTATTTTATTAGGATCTTTTCCTCATCAACAAACATCACTTTACATTGCATAATTATGGATAACTCTCTATAAATAATAAGGTTGATTATGACACTATGATATAACTTCTTCCTAACTTCTCCACCATGTTATCATTTCTATAAAAAATTAAAGAAAATAATAAATAAATAAATAAATAAAATTCAACAATGAAAACCTTTAGGTATTGTTGACAACCTTGGATTAGGAAACCATCTTATTGTTGACCAAGTATTGAATAAAGAGCCTTAATTAAAAAAATAGCTTGATGGATAATCAAGGACAAAATTATAAAAAAAGAACAAGAAGTAACATGCCATGTCTTTTTTATTTGTATTTATTTCTAATTTGTTTGAGATATATGGCCCATAGTTTTAGGTTTTTATTATCTTTGGATATTTCTAACAAAGCTATATGTTAGCTTATCATTCTTATATGTTCTACCTCTAACATTTAGAGGGCACTACCATCACTACATATGATCAAGATCAAAAAATGTCAAGGCTTGTGGTCTCCATATTTTTATTTTATGTGTCATATTACTACATACCCTAATATAGATTACTTCCATCCATCTTAAGGCTATAAATTCATACTCTTATAGTGTCTTTGTGGTTTTGAGTTCACTTGGCATACTTGTTATAAGTCCCAAATCTGAGCATGTAGCCACTGGTACCTTGTTTTTATTTTTACAACCACTTTTGTATATCTATTTTTCATCCATTTCTACCAAATTTTACCCAATTTTATTTCCATGACATGTTCATCTTGCATACTTAGTTTTTTCTCTTTGATTCAAATCTTAAGTCTTTCGGTAAGCCTAGTGTCATTGGTTAAGAATTGGTTGTTACCCATTGGGATGTTTTAATCATTATCCATTCAGCTACATATCCCAAAATAAATAAGAAGGTTGTTAATATAACTCTACAAGTTCTCATAGATCCTAATAGAATTCACTTCAATTTTCAATTGTTCTACATTATTACTCATCATTCTAGATGTTGATTTTTGAATTCATCACTTGGTGACACTACTTGGAGGACTAGATGTTGCTACTTTAATCAACTAGTTACCAGAAGTTTCTGTAGCACCATTATTATTTTGTTAAGTCTTTTCATGAATTTAGATAATTATACTATTTATTTAGGATAATTATGTTTTTTTCTATTTTCAATAGGTATGTAAAGTTTTTATATTGTATGTGTTATTTCATGTTACTTATTGCAGTACTTAACTAGTCTTGAATCAACCATACCACTTATCATATCCACTCCATATACCTTGTTCAGTTAACCTCATGCTTAGTAATCCCACTTCTTGTTACATCCACACAAAAATACTCAAGATATTAGTTGATTTTCATGTTTAACCCTTTTTGGCATTTCAAATTACACTTGTGTATGCCTCTTTTCTTCACCACCTTACCATAAGAAAACCATAAATTCTAATTGAGGATAAGTGTCTACATTGAGTTGGGGGATAGAATAAGTATCTCCTGTGTATTGATATGGCCTTCAAATATTAAGGTGAGGGGTATACTATAAATTCATGTCATTTGTAGAAATGTTAAGAGAGGAATGCAAGGCATTATAGGAATGCAAGTCATAGTTTGAGAGTTGTGATTAGTTGTGATATTATAAACACTTATAAATGACCTAGTTAAATGTGTAAAATAGTTTAAAATTTTGGGAGGATGTTACAACCACTTGCAACTACTTCATTCCATTTGTTTCTTGTATTTCTATTTCCTCCAAGATTGTTGTAACAATAGAAAAATTGATTTATATTTTATAATTATTTGTTGCAACATCATGGCTATCTTATAATAATTGTTTAGATTATTTTTATAACCATAAATTCTAGTTATAACCTCTATATTTTGTATATCTTCTAAATAATACCTTACCTTTTGTATTGAAAAGGGAAGCTATAACTTAGTAGAAAGTTAAGATAATTAGGAGTAGGTATATAATCAAGTTCATATCAGATTTTAATGTATATGTATCAATTTAATTTGTATGAATAAAGATTTGCTTTGATTTAATCATGTTTTAAGAAAGAGAGGAGTCAAGCTCTAGTCTAATTGAGGCATGGCTCACTCATGCGGTTTGGTAGATTGATGATTGGTCTATTAGTTTAGTATTATTTATGCATTGATTAGATGTATTATTTAGACTAGAGCTTGACTCCTCTCCTTATTAAAACATGATTAAATCAAATTAAATATTTATTTAATTTAATTTGTATGAATAAATAATTTCTTTGATTTAATCATGTTTTAAGAAGGAGAGGATTCAAGCTCTGGTCTAACTGAGGCATGCCCCACTCGTGCAGTTTAGTAGACTGATTCCTTGTCTGTTAGTTTAGTATTATTTATGCATTGATTGGATGTATTTATTAATTGACATTGAATTATTATGTTTTGTATGACTTGGTTTCATGTGTTATTTCCTATATAAGCATATTACATTATGTGCATTAAGTTCAGGAAGCTTCTAAATAATTATGATTCAATTACAAAATAGATTAAATTTTATTTATTTTATTTACTTTCCTATAATTTAATTTATGCAAGTGTATTGTTTTTTAAATAACGATTAGGACCCCAACCTTCAAGAGATGTTAGTGTTACACATACATTGTTAACACCTTGTCAAGCTTAACACACCCTGGGTTGATAATTAGTGAAGGTAGAAGAGTTCATAAACTAAGTGGTTACAATTATTAGGGTTGTACATACAGATATTTTTCTACGTCAATTTAATTGGTGGTTAAATTATAGTTTTTAGCTATATGTGGCCCAACATAAAGGAATATGTGCCAATAAAAACCTAGTTTGAACTAATGATTTGTATGTAGTAAAATAAGATAATAACATTGCAATTATAAGGATTATACCAAAATTAGGTGTCTACATAATGTCCCACATTACTCTATGTGTATGTTTGTGCACATATACATTAAAATAAAACAAACATGTGTACTTAGGAGGGCTCAATGAAGAAGTTACAATCAAAACCTATAAGTTATGATCAAATTAATACTAGATATGAAAGTGATATGAAATTAAAAAGGAGGAGAGAGGTTATCTTATATTAGACTCTTGATTCTCCGACCTAAAAAATAGAAAAACCTTGTCTCCATGTTGTCTGCATGAATGTATTGACTACCACTGAGGGTCCATGAATCTTCATCAATGCTCTTATGTCAACATCTCAAGTTAACTTACAATAAAAAATATGTTTTCAAGTAGATAAATGTCTAAATAAATTGATAATGTAACCAATAAAATCATTTATAAATGAAAATAAACATTAGGAAGGTAGTATGTTAACCATACTGCCACCTCTAAAAAATATTTAAATATCATGGGTCTAACAAACCTTATCTAGTGGGAAAAAATGATATTTGGGTCCTACTAACCCTTTTAAGTTGGAAAAACTCTAAAATATAGGTGTTATTAACCCTTCTAACTAGTGAAAACTCTCTAATTATCAGTCGAGGAAGCAACTATTTAGTACCTCTTTGTAACCTCTTAAAATGTCTTTGTAAACTCTTGAAATCATGTAATTAAAAATAGAATAAGCTAACCATATTCATATTTTTTGAGGTGAGGGATGCTCTTGAATATTACTCATCTCAAAAGGAAAGGATTACATGTGTCACATGTAAAATATATGAAATCAAAAACTTAATAATCATAGAGCATATTTACAACACAATTTTCCATATAATCATAGAAAAATATCATCATAAAAGCTCAATGATAATATGTTACCCAATACTAATTTCTAGATGTAGAATAAATATAAGCAAAGAGAGGAAAGGGAGGAAAAATTTTATGCTTTGATGTAATATTATGTTCTAGCATGGACGAGATATAGTAATGAAATTACACATAATTGTAAATCCCAATGTGAGGAATATAGATGAAAGGACATCTGACAACACTTTTTCAAAATATAAACAATGTATAAACTATAAACAAAAGGGCATATCATGACCCTAATAAATAATGTATAAGCAATGAAGCATAATAATAATATGCACGTATATAGGTGATTGATATATGTGTACTAAAGGGTTTCTATGTGGGCAATAAATAATCATTGAAATGACTAGCATAAGACTTTCCCCATCATGGAAAATATATAATCCTTAAAGCGCATGAGTAATGTGTAAGTATTATTCCCCTTAGTAGGTAATATATGATCAATCTAAGACAATACAACATGATTCTTGCCCCAAATAAATGCATGATATAGATCATGGAAGCTTCGGAAATACTATAAAATATTCACATGAAATGGATCATGGAGAATAAGTATCTGAGGACATGTGGTGACCAAAACAAAAAGGTGAGAAGTAAAATCAAGAGTTTGCAAACAAAGAAAAGTAAGTTAACAAAATGCTAATAAAAATAAACTACTTGGAAGAATAATAAAAAAGTAACAATCAAAGCAAAGTGGAAAATGAAATCCTTGAAAATCCATCAAATCAAAGAAAATAAACGGTCAATAAAATAAAAGTTAAATCAATAGAAAATAAAATTCCCCCATAATTCCCCTAGATCTAATTGTGAATCCATGATTATGTGTATATAGTGTAAGTCTCATATCTAACTAAATAATATCAAGTGAATCATTACAATGTAAATAGATGGTGAAACATTGAAGCATAATGTATATTATCAAATTTATCCAAAGATACCATCAAGAATTTACGAGTCATCATAGGATATGTCTAAAATCAAATGTCTTACCACTATGATAATCAAGAAGTGAATCTAGTAAGCCATTATTTTCAAAATTGGTGTCTTTGATGCAATGATATGTATGATTGAATTTAAATTGCATTGGAGTCAAAATATTTAAATATTGATTACTTTCCATCATTAATGTTTATATTTAATCTTGATGCACATTTTCCATAGGTACCCATTCGAGTTCATATTCAAGATTGATTTTAGATATCCTATTGGTGTGGATAGATTGACATTTTTGACTTTGTGTTTTAACCATTGTATCTTGGAAAACAATATCAACATAGCTAATAAGGTCTCAAATTTTACTATTCAAATAAAAAATGTATTTTTTGAATGGATATTAACTTACAATATTCACAATAGAACTCACATGTCTTGATAGGTGGAAAAGTAATCATTTTAGAGTTCAATTTGTTATTCAAAATTGTGTGTGTACTATTAACATATTTATTAAATCACATTTGTTCTTTGTGATAAGGCACAAGTTTATCTCATGGTTGACCTATATTTGCATTAGTTCTCAACTATTGTTGAATGGGTTCATCATTAAAAATTGCATCCAAAGGGATATTATCAAGATAAGTGACCTCATCTTTAATTATGAATTTCCAAGTTATATACTCTTCAATTTATTTACTTCATGTGTGTGTTATTCTTGTTGGATTTGGAAAAAAAATTGTGAAAAGTTTTTAATATTATGTCACTCTCATGATTATAGTATCTATGATTCACTTGAAAAGGTATATCTTTTATTATATAATATTCATTATATTCAATCCCTTATTAAAATTATTGAGAATTTGGAATAATAATTTATTTAATACCTTGCTCATGTTTACATAAACCATGGCTTTATATCCTATTTCTTGTGTACTCTTGAGTCCAAACCCATATTTTATTCAACGTGACTAGGTGGTTTCTATTTGCTTAGAAATGTTACAACAACTATATAGCATATGAACTTTACCTTTATCATCATAATATGGTTTAATAATAAGCACAAATGATTAGTTATGTCTTCCATAGTATTTTGGGGTAAGATAGATTTGTACAATGACAAATACATTCATATCAACTAGGGCCAACTGGAAAAATGATTAACTTGGATAATTGTTCATCTATGTTATCAACTTTATAATCATCTTCCTCATTATCATTTGAAGTATTGCTACAATTAGAAAATTATAATGTGAATACTTGGTCTAATGGAATAACTTTCTTAGGTTCCATAATGGATGGTTACAATGTATTAAGATAGGAAATGATTCTTTCAATGGGTTATACCCTTTCAAAAAACTAGAAAAGAACATCATCCACATGCCAAATACATATGAACCCCTTGTGAAAAATATTTAATCATCTATATAATTTATATGGGACTACATGCATAAAATTAATCCATGGCTCATATAATTATATATCACTTAACATTAATTAAGTATGGTTTATTGTCCAATAGTTACATTCAATGTAATTTCCCCGAGAGCCTTTCTTGGCTGATTGTAAAAACCTTTAATAATCATATCACAATTTGTAAGAGCATGTCTTATGATTTCTAATTCACTAATAATGGCCTCACTACAAATTTTAAACCTAAAAACGTTTTCCAAAAGGACCCTTTTAATCTTTGTAGACACCTAATTTTGGTACAACTCATGTTATTATTGCATATTTGTCATGCCCTACCACACCAAGCTTATTCATGTATATTTTATTTATTTGAGACACTTTCCTTTCACATTATACATTTCATATCTTGTGTATTTTGTATTCACCCATGAACACCTTAGATATGTCAATTTTTTACATCAATATCTATTCAATCATCATCAATCTAGCTTGATCTTAATTGCTAGGTATTTTTTTTCACATGACCAAAATCAATAGTCATTAATTATGGTTTAATCATAATCATTAGTGGTTTATTCTAGTTACCTATATTTTATGGGTCCTTTGCACCATTCTTTGATTTTTCATACCTTATTTTTTATTCTCATAATTTATATTGGTTTCATATGCATGAATGTGTCTTTATGGAGTTTATAAATAAAAATTTACCCTGACCCATTTCATAAAAAGTGATATCACATATCGTAAATTAATCCATTTTGGATCTCCTTTATTGCATATTTGTCAAGAATATTTCACATTAAACATCATTTTCCCTTGTCACATACCAAATTCTTGTATCTATAGACTTGTACAAAATTAATGTTGCATACAAAACATAGAGTTTAATTTGATCATTTAGGGAGAGGAGGTGACGTCTTTTCTCTCATTCAAGTGGGAAACACTCACAAGTAATAAGATTACATTAAGCCCTAATTTTGAACATATGGTTCATATAGTTTCAACCCTATAGAGGGTTTGGGCCACTATCCTTAGACATTTTATATATTATTATGATATTTTTGAAAATTAGGGTCACATCAAAGAAGAAGTGATTTGGAGGATTATTCATAAAAAATTTCAGAGCAAATATAAATTTCCAAACCTATAATTTTATTAAATTATGTAAAAAATTTCAAATCTCCAAGATTAATATAGCCATAAATGTAATATCTTTCCATAATCGTAAGAAAATTAACCATAATTATTCATATGATTCTAGATATCCATAATCAATAATGGTTGATTATGATCATCATCAAAAACATGGTTGATTTTAAGGTTTCATTCTACAAAATATGAGAGATTATTTTCTAGCATCAAAATCCATCTCCAAAACCCATGTGTTTTCCTTTCAGCTATTTACCTATCTCTCTTTCCTTTATTTTTTGATGATCATGTACATTTCATGGTACTTTCAGTTTCCCCTATCCTAAGGTAGATCTAATTTATTGTAGTTTATTTTATTTTACTTGATTTTCCTTGTGCCATAGTTTTCCTTAATATGTGTAGTTCATTAATCAGTTATCCACCATTTTAAAAAAAATGGTGAATCCTTCCACTTTTCAAACATATCAACCTTAGGGATCCTTTTCCCTTCAACTCCTACTAATTGATTTCACCTTTCAAATCTATTTTTTTAATTTTGGTGTGTTATGTCTATTTTATTTATCATTATCCCTATCTTATTTCATGTTATATATACTTACATTTTATTCTAGTTAAGAAAGATAGATCTTCAATCCATACTAGGTGAAGTGTTAGATTGATTGGTGAAACTATTAATTTAATTTAGCTCCATTTTTTTGGTACTAGTGCTTGTTTAAAAAATAAAAATAACAAATTTTACTGAAATTGTTACTCCTATGGTTGTTGATAATGAAAATAATACAAATGTCAATGGTGAATATGCATATATTTAACATGATTACAATTCTTATGATGATAATGACATTTATGTCAATGGTATGAATGATAATTAATATGATGTAGTTATAGAAAGAGTTAATATACTTGCACACTTTAGGTAATTGATTAAGGACAACCTATATGAATTAGAAGACATATTTCTTACATTAAAAGAAAATTAAAAAAAAAGTTTGGATAAGGAATCTACACTTTAAAATGAATATATTATCAATTACTCTTTGAATGTTTCTTTGAACCTATTATAGTTTCCCTTCTACCATAGGTCATGAAGCTAATGTTCCTATTAATCCATATTTTGTACTTTCTCTTACTACTTCTACTCATGTTATTAATACTCTACCTTCATAGCCTAATACTTCTCTTGTATATATCCTATTATTACTAGACCTTCTTTAATTTCTATTAATTGTATATCTATTAGTCATGATCTTGGTCAAAATACTAGAGCACTCATTCCTACCCATGGTAATCATGATTTGTCTCATACACATATTGTCACATCTAAAGATAAATTTATTCAACAAGCTATTCAATATTTGAAAGTGTAAATCAAACAAATTTTCCAAAGATATAAAATTTCTATCCATGTGGTCACTTCTCATAATATATTACATAGCCCATAGCTCATGAGGTCCTTATCTACCCCTTTTGTACCAATTTTATTGTGCCTAAATTTGAAGTATACAATGGTAAGGATAACCCTTAACATCATATTTGATCCTTTTATTTTTCATCCTTTGGTTTTGTACATGATGATCTATTGATGACCAAGCTCTTTCTTAGAAGCCTCAAGGACTATGCCTTGGATTATTTTTATTCCCTACCATTGGGTTTTGTGCATCATTTCAATGATTTGGTCAATACATTTTTATCTATTTTTTTAATTAAAATTAACCAAAAGGTTGAATTTTTATAACTTGACTAAATTAGACAAGGACTTAATGAGAATGTTAGTGATTATATGCTTATATTCAAAAATATTTCTAAAAAATGTCTCACCAAATACTTGATAACAAGTTACAAATTATTTTCTCTAATAAAATTCTTATACCTCTTAAAACTAAATTGATGTTTAATACATACCAAACTTTCAATGAGATTTTACATATGGTTCTCAAGTATGAGATCACAATTTTAAAACCCAAAAAATATGGGTCTAATGTCCCTCCCTCTAGTAACTCCAAGTATCAAGGAAAAACAACATTCAAGACAAAGGCTAATGATACTCCTAGGTTTCAAGCTAAGAATGAGGTCAAAATTTAGTACACGTGGTATTAAAATGACATGAAAAGCTTGTTTTATATTCCTTATTGATCATCTAGATGATTTATAATCTATCCAATAATCCTCACCAAGCTCTTAAATCGTTTCTTCAATGCATCATGATACCTCTAGTATAACATGAGTTGGATACATCTCGATCTTTATCTAGGAACTATGATGTGAATGCATATTGTGAGCACCATAGATATTAATGACATACTACCAATATATGTTATACATTGAGACAGAAGATACAATATTTAATTGATATAAATTTTATTCAAGTGGAAAGAAACAATAACACATAACACAATGAATGAATTAGTTTCTCCACTAATTTGGCTATTTAAAATTTTCAAAAATCCACTTCCAAATCATGATGCTATAAATAAAGATAACGTTCACATGGAAATTACCATTTAAAAACCAATGATTTACAATGATCATATATTATATGGTATTATGTGTATGGTTATGGGTTCACAAGTTCCATCTATTACATTCTATGACTATGAGATTTGAATGGATAATTACTGCAATGGTCCATTATTCATATATGATTTAATTGATTCATGTCCTATAATTACACATAACATTATGATATACAATGTTTAAAGTAAAAAATTATGTACAATTTAATTAATTTGATAGTATAGTGTACACTAAACAATATTTACTTGGTATAACCATGGTTCTAAATAGTTATGGCAATCTAGCATGAACACCTCTTAGGGGTATCACATTATTGATCATTGAATGTCCTAAGAAACATTTAGTATGGTTTTATGTATTTTTAGATAAAAATACATATAATCTCTTACTTTAATTCCCATGGCTAAATACAATGAGATATATCCCATTCACATGACACCAATGTCTTAATTTTGTGCATTATAACAAAGCATTTACTATGTGTGGCACACCTTATGAGCTACCTATATGACATAAAAAAATAATGAGGTATTACTTTAAAATGATTTATTCCTATAAATATAATATCTATAGTTACAGATCCTAGAGTTATAGCTTATATCACTTCAACTCCTAGAGCAATAGCTCATATAATTACTATTGACCAAATTTGAAATTTGGTCAAATTTGAGTCAACCCATACATTTTTCAACTTTTTATAATTTTATCCATGTCCTATAGGGGTTTCATTTTGATCTAGATGTCCACTTATCCCTAGCCTAGCCTTGGTCCAAAGTCTAGCACCTTGTACTAGTCAAGTCAATGAAAGTCAACCCTAGTCAAATAGGGTCAAACATGGTCAAAGGAATAAAATATGTTTTTTTAGGTTTTTAATGTGGTTTAGGATCTTTCTAAGTCATCAAATTGCATTTACCATATTTAATATGCAAAAATTGCCTTGTGGGCCCACTTTGAGCTAAAAAGGAGGACTTGTACGGATGGATGAAGTGTTAAACTTTTCACCAAGATTTTTATAACATGGGAGAGGTTATAGGATGTCAAATTCATGTTTTTTATAGTTAAATATTTATTTATGTTCAAAAATATGAGTTTCTCGTTATTTTTAGGCCCTTTTGGGCACTTGTACAGTCCCCATGATCTGTTCTCCAACTAAAAACATGGTTTGGGTGTCTCTTCACCTCCCCACACCCATTTACATGTTTTAACTTCAATTAAAATGCAAAAATATGCATCTAAAACTCATTTTTCCTCCTTTTCCTCTTGGCATGCAAAGAAAGGTCAACTTTAAGCATTTGGTATGGAAGGTACAGACAGATTTGGGAGAAGTGATTCTATAGGTGGTTTTTAATCTAAATAAACTTTATTTTCATAATATTATTTTGTGTTTTTGTGCCTCATCATTTATGCACAATCGTTAACAATCCAGGTAGCCTGTTATAGAATTGCATCCAAGAGGGGTAGAGTCATGCATCTATTTCTAGTTTTCAGAAGTCCTTGGAGTTGATTTATCTTGATGAGGTTTTTTTATACTATAATAATGATATCTTCATGATTTTTTCAATATATAACACTTTACCTCTCATTGTCTTTGAAGGAGTTTTCAAATGGTGCTAGTTTCATGAAGTTTTCAAATTGGGTACATGTCCTATGTTTTCCAACATCCAAGGAGTTTCATGGTGGTGATAATGTGCTTGAGATTAATTTATGAATATTTATTTCATGAAATCATCTTGTGGGAAGTCAAACTAGCACTCTTCCAAAGCTATATTGCCCATATTCACCTTGTTCGTTGCCTTCTCACTTTCAATCAAGTTTGTGCTTATTTTATGGAGGTTATATGGATGAGATGAAGTTAGAAGAACATGGTGGGATCCATTTTGAGCTATAAAACTCCCCAAGATTCATCATTTTCATGTCATGAGGACACAAGTGTCAATACAAGCAAGTTTCACTCTAAGAAAAGTCATTTCCATTTTTGGGCTCTCAGTCCCCAAATGTAGAAAATAGAGATCCTGAGGTTTTTATGGATTAATTTTTGATATTATAGAGGATGATTTCACCACTTTTATTTTTTTTTCCTTGTATCCCTATCCACCTTGTAAAACTATGCCAAATTTGGGAGCTAAAGAGTAAGTGAAAGGTAGAGTTTGAGCTCCTCCAAGTTGCCAAGAAATCACTAAAAGTAGATAGTGGTGTCTACAGGATTCTTAATGAGTACTTTCCCTACAAGTAACTTTAATAGTCCTATACCTATTATTTCAAGAGGTAACATTTTAAAACAACTCAATAATCAATCATGATCACTTAAACCATGAAGAGGAGTTATGTTGCATGGAGTAACCTCTTAGGCCTATCCCCTGTCCGTACACAGGGTAGGGTAGGCAGTGAAGGCAAGGTTTGAATGGATGGAAAATAATAGAAGGTATTAATGAATCCATAATAAAACTATTTCCTAGTGTGAGGCCTCCAAAACTAAATATAATCTTAGTAAGCCTTATATAATCCTAAACATGCTCCAAATGACTAAATACAACCTATAGGCCTAGATTATCCACCTACAGCCAGGGGTTTAGTCTCAGTTAGGAATAAAGTGGTTTTTATGACCAATTGGAACATATAAGTGGGTGAAATAATGTTACAATATGATATGGATGTAACTAAAGATTTGCATGCACTTGTGAGGTTAAAACCCCACCTTGAAAACCTACAGCCAAGGAAAAATATGCACCTACAGCCTAGTATTTGAGTTTGGTCTTAGTCAAGGGTAAAATGAGGTATTTAAAGCTCAAATAAAGAATATAATTATATGAAATGATTATAATTGAGTTATAAGGGGGGGAAAAAGGAATTGAATACATTTTGAGGTCAAAAAACCTACATAGAAACCTACAAGCATGTAGGAGTATGTCTCAGTCCTAACCTTGAAAGTGCCTAACTTTAAAGATGAAAGGTATATGAATGTGCAATAGAATAAGATTAGCCTAAAAATATAGTTATTATATAACTTACATGAAGTCACAAGCATCATATAAAGTTTTTCTTGTGTCACTAAATCATGATTTAAGCCCAAGACAATATACAGTCAGGATTAGGCCAAAACTAAGCAAGAGTGAGCAGGGTTGGTGTTGTAGGTGTTAAAATCACTATAGATCAAGGAAAGATCTTGTTTTGGTTTTGAAATATTTTAAATAGGTTTTATATATGTATATTATCACCTAGAGGAACCCTAAACAAAATATACTTACCATTAGTACCCATGTTTACAACCTACAGTCAGGTAGGGTCATCTTCCAAGCTTGAGCAAAGTGTAGGTTTGACTACTCCAGGAGGGAATGAAAGTATCAAACCTGATATATTAGTAAAATAATATCAAATTAATGTTTTTCCATTCCTAAAACATCCTTCCATTCACAAATGACATTTTCACCTATGCAAAATTTGTCTGAATCCCTACAGGCAAGGTTGGAGACCTTAGAACAAAGGGAAAACAAGGGTTTCCACTATAAAAGGGGTATAATATTATTCCCAAATATCCATTAACTTTAATTAATGATGATAAACATTTTTTAGTAGCATTTTTTTTAGTAATTTCATTAAGGTAGCATCCATAGGCAAATTTGAACAAAAACATGTAGGAAACAGGGTTTTGACCCCTTTTTTGATAAATTGAGTTGTTTAGACCCCTTAGACAAAGAATATGATAAAACCCTTTGGTAAAAGTGATAATAAAGACATTTTGGAGATCCATATATATTAAATTTTCTCATCCAATCAGGCCTAACAGCCTCTATTTTATCTCAGAGGTAGGTCAGTCCTTTCATGCACAAGAATGGCATTTTTGGGAAAAGTGAAGAATGGAGGGCGTGTGCTCTTTCTAATAAATAAATAAGATTTTTATAGTTGGATAACACATGAAATAACATTATAAACCATAATATAATGTTTTTATTCCAAGGATATGATCAAGACATGGAGGTTTTTAGGTAAACCTAGAAGGAAAACATGAAAACCCAACCCAAATGGAATGTCACTTCAAGTTAACACTTTCTCTAAGCACTCTAATTTTTTTAATGATTAATAGGGGGTAAATATGATGTGTTCATGATGTAATAGTGCATTAAAAGTCATAATTACCATATTTTGGTTCACAAAGTACAAATATGCATGTTGGCAAGGCAGAGTTCTTATTCCAAAACAAGGGTCATTCCCACTTTTGGCTCTTGGTGAGCTCTCAAAATGATTTGAACATGTTGGTAGGTTATATATAGAGGTGAGGAAGTTTTTTTTGGGTAATGAAACTCCATAGGAAGCCATCTCCAAATCCAGACATATTGAAACCCTCATAATAAACAAGAAACCCATTTGAAGGTCAACTTTCATCACTCATATCTTTCATGGATGTTTGCATGGGACCCCAATCCATTTGGATTAGTTATTAAATGTCCTTAAATAGTCCTTAATGGCATTTATAATGAGGTTCAATGTCTGACCTTTATGAACAAATGTTAAGAGTTCAGGCCACTCAAAACCCTTGTAAAACCCTCATAATGACTTGATGGGAGAGATAGAGAATTTTTAGCATCCAAATAAAATGGAATGGCCATGAAACCACCCATAAGTTTTAGAGGACTCTTATATTATCCCACATGTGTTTTTTTTTGTACGGATTTGTATGGATTAAGGGAAAATAGGTCTTATTCTGGCCATTTTAAGTGGTATGTAAGCTACAAAAGGATTTCGGAGATGAAAAAAAATTAAGAAATATTTAAACTTAATATAACTCCAAAAATTCATCTCATCTCATGGATAAACTTCTAATTTCCCCAACCAAGACCTCAATTTCAGCCAGTCTAGTGAGCCTGCTAGTGAACACTTATGAAAAGTGGTGAAAAGCAATTAGGGAAGCCTTTTAAAGGTTTTTTCTTGAAAATTATGATATGGGAACCTTTTAAAAGTGTCATTCACTCTTTTTCATGGAAAATTTTGTAAAATTTGGAGTTTTGGAATGCCAAGTGTATAAGGGTGCATGGAAAATAGCCATTTTGAAACTGCTAGAGATGATTTTTCATGTCTTTAATAATAGGGATGGTCAAGGATAAATAAAATGAATTTGGGAACTTTTTTATAAATCTTATTTCTCATACCAACCATCATACCTAACCATATTTAGAGAAAAGGTAGTTTTAGAAGGTGAATCATGAAGGCAATTTCCTCTGCCAGAATTATAGGTTTTATGCCACTTTTCATCATTCTTATGACTTTTCTAGACAAGTATACCTATATTACATGGAATATCTCACCCCACTTCTCTTCCACATGAAATTTTAACTAATTATATTATATGGACACATGTCCAAGTGACCCTTGGACTCCTTTTGCTTGATGCTTCTCTCAAAAGCTATAAATATGCATTCTCTTGGCTCTTTTGAGCAACCTCTATTGGTTGATTGGCAAACCCTAGCCAAATTTTTACTTCAATAACTCTTTAAGAAAAATACAGGTGCTATTTCCACTCATATGTTATAATATTGAGTAATGACTTGAATATTGTTGGTCTAGTCTAGTGAAAGATTGTCTTTTCTAGCTTGTACTCTTGATGGTCTACCAATTTACAAAAAAGAGATTGTTGTAGGTATTTTCTAGTGTTTTTTTATAATTTTATAGATATCCTAGAATTGGTTCATGATTATATCCCTCTTTTTAATCATTCATCCCCTTCCTAAGAATCACATACCTTCTTGAATCTAGCATATGAAACATTGATGTAGTAATGGTTCCTAAGTTGTGAGTCTTGTGTAAGAAAACACCTTGTTTGTCTTTAAGTAGTGGCTTCATTAAAGTAGGGGGATGATACATACTGGTGAATCACTATTTATGGTTTAAATAGTTAGCTTTTTTAATCCCTTTTCATCTACAATTGTTAGGTATAGAAGAACTTTAAAGAGTGCATCAAGGGGAGCTAGCCCCTAATCTAGAGATTCATTTCTCAACATTGTCACCCATAGTGAGAGAAATGTCTCCATGGTGCCACTTGGATGAGGATATTTAGGCATCTCCTCAGGGGTGCAAATTCAAGTGTCAATAGTTACACCACCTAGAGTTATAGTTCCTACTCATACATGTTATAAGATTGTCTTATCACAACCTCTTACATATTTTCATGCTAAGGCACCTAAAAAGAGTTCAAATATATAATGAAACATTCAAACTAATACACATGTTTCTTTTTAAGAGATTAAGGAGGCACCTTTAACCCACCAACATTATTATTATTTTAGTGATGATAATTTAGGCTACAATATAGCTCATGATCATATTTATGATACTTATAGAGACATATTGAGTCCCCAAATTCATTTTCCTCTCTTTTTATACATTTATAAGGGATTATTAGTTAGCATTTTTGGCCTATCTCATGCACTTCAATGATATAATCTATTGTATATATTTTATTTTTATCATTTATAATATGCATTGTGACTTTCATGTGCCTTATTCTAGAGTCATGTTTTTCCTTTGAATGAATAATGCTTTATATATTTTTTTATTGCTTCCTCCCTTGAATTTTTCTTGGTCCCGTGCTTCTTTCAGGTTTGACTTCTATGTTATTGTATATGTTTACATTGATGTTATTCTAACCCATTAGTTTGTGATGCTTGATTCTTTGCCTTGCCATTTGCCCCTTTAATTATTAATCCCATTCTAAAATCATGTATGTACTTCCATAATATTACAACACCTATATATTTAGGCATTTCATCCCAGCATGTATTGAGTTCTGAGGGAAGTTGTAAGTTAGTATGAATCCTCCTCTTCTTGCTTCTTTTTTGTTTCACCTCTCGACATGCTTCCTTAATTCTTTTTGTTTTCATCCCTTGGTTTGTTTATTGCTTTATTTAACTCTTATTTATTCTTCCTAATTTTTCCCCTTGGATTAATATTTTCTTTATCATTCTTATATAAAATCCTAAAAATTCAAAAGCATGAAAAAAATAAAAATCAAAACAATATTTTCCTTTATATTCTTTGACTACATAGTGACACATTTATACATATCATTATTTATATACCTATTCTATAGGTTTACATTTACATTATCATGCACATAATTCTCCTGCTATCTTATGATATGGATACTAGATATATAGGTTACATATGACCATGAAATTATATATGATTTATAGCTTCATTATGCCCACACCTAGGGGCATTTTCACATTGACGGAATACTATACTAGGGAAATATTTTTAGTAGGTCTTAGGTTATATACTTCCTAATTTTAATTTTCATATAGAGATTTATACTATTTATTATGCATATCTTTCTCTAGCTTACACCTTGCATACTACATTACATGGATAAATTGTGTTGTTATGTATGATCGATATATGATTACATTACATGTTATCTTGTGTGCCTTATTATTGATTTATTTATTATATGTGTGTGTTTTTGCTTGTGTTTTGTGCATTTTTTTGTCATGTGTTTCTAGTATTATCCATATAGGATCCTCTAGTTGTCATGTTTGTGTGATTATTTACTTGTGGGTCACATTGTTTTCTCGATGATTACATATACTATGCGATTGCATTGATTATATTATGTGTTATAATATGTTAGGTGCCATGATCCATATCATGCACACTATTACTTGTGATTTACCATTCATATTACTAAATTTCCATGGTCTCTACCATATAACATTTGGGGCATAATACTATTTTATATATGCTTCATTTTTATATCTATCCCTCATGTGGGAACATTGTTACATTAGATCATATCATTTGTCTCTATTTTCGGTTATATAGGGGCATATCATTTTTCCATATTCTTATGGAATTTATTACCTATATATTTCCATTGGTGGAATGATTTACCCATGTATCTATTGATCCTATAATGCTTCTATCAGGATGTCCCATGTCTTCCATATACCTAGTCATATGGTGATCACTATATTGAGTAATTTTATTGTTATATCTTATCCATTTAGGGCATATCATTTTTCCCTCTTCACTAATTAATATATAAGAGTATCACTTACCCCTTATTTATTCTATTACACCCTCACATGTGTCATATATTCCTATCATGATTTACATGATTAAATATTTATATAGTTACACACGTGTGTTGTTAATGTACTTTTAATGATTAAGACATATAATCTTACATTAAATGTTACACAAGGTACATTTAATCATTTTATTTTGAGATGAGTGGGCTAAATTACCATCCCTCACCTCAAAAGGGGGGAATATTTTGAAATTATTATGTCACCATCTATTTTATAAAAAAATACATATCTTTAGTTGTACCAGTTAAATTAACTAGGCTAAGGGTCACTAGATGTCTACTTATTTAATCAAAAATTAGAGTTTTCCTCCCATGTTATTGAACCCTAGATCTCAATTCTAATTTTGTTTCCAACCTCAAAGTTATAAGAGTGACATAATGCATGGCATACAACCACATGTATCCATTCTATGTTCATTTTCCCTATTGTGCTTATTTCATTGTGTTACATTTATGATTATTTACATGGGCATTTATGTACATTGACATTGAACCATGAGTGAATCAACTCCAGTAATATAAATTCTTCATCCTTCCATCCCTATCAGGTATTACTCAAGAACACACTTATTTTTGTATACTTTGATATATGCATCCATTTACATATGTGCATCAAATGGGGCATTATGTGGACACCTAATTTTGGTATAGTTATGTTATTGTATCATTATTTTCATGATTTTATACACATGGATCATTTATGTAAATTTAAATCTTTTTTAGGACATTTTCCATTCACATTGCACCCTTCATAGCCTTATGTTTTCTATAGTCTCCCATGAACACGTCAAATCTATCAATTTTTTGCATCATAGTCTATTCATTCATCCTGAGTTCAACTTGATCTGGGCTTCTAGATATTTTCTTGACATGAATATAATCTATAGTCATCAATTATGGTCTGACCATAACTGGTGGTGGTTGATTTTTTATCTTTTATGAGTCATGTATACCATTAGTTGTTATTTTGTCCCTTGATTGTCAATTATCACTATTTTCCATGGTCATCCTACATGTGAATGTGTATTTATGGAGATTATATATACAAATTTAACTTAATCCATTTCATAATAAGTGATATTGAGTATCATTAACTAATCCATCTAAAAATATCCTTCATTGAGTTGTGTTTTGAATATATCTATTACACGTTTATCAATAAGATTTCACATTAATCATAATCTACCTTCATCATGTAGTCTTGTACCTACACATTTATGACAGCAAAAATGTTGCAGTATAAATCATATAGTTGCATTTTATTATCTAGGGAGAGGAAGTGAAGTCATTTCTATCATTTAGGTTGGGAACACTCACGAGAACTAGAATTACATTGAGCCTCGATCCTCAACATGTGGGATATTTTGTTACAACCCAAAAGAGGGGCCCAAGCCACGAACCTTGAACATTATCTATAGTATTTTGATATTATGGTGAATTAGGGTTAAATAAAAGGAGAAGTGATTCAAATAAATGCACACAACAAATTTTTGAATAGATATTCCCAAATCTCTATTAATGCCAAAGCATACCAAAAAGTTTTAAACACCTGGGATTATAAAATACATAATTGTAGTAAATTTCCTTAATTAGAAAAAATTTACCATAATCAACCATATGATTTTCGTATGTCTATAGTTAGTGGTGGCCAATTTTGATGATCATTAGAAACATAGTATGTTTTAGGGTTCTGGTCTTGGATTTTATTTTTCAGCATCAAAATCCATCTATTTAACCCATATGTGTTTACTTTAGTTATTTATCTTTCTCTTCCTCTTTCCTTTCTTTTTTATCGATCATTTATAGTTTGATGTTAGTTTCAACCACCCTTTATCCCAACGTAGATATGATTTTAGTTTATTATATTTTACATTAATTTCATTGTGTCATAGTTTTACTTAATTGGTGTAGTGTATTAATCACATATCCACCTTTTTTAAAAATAATACACTTATTATTGATGATAACTTGAATATACAAGGGTAAATTTTGATCAAAATGTATTTATAAGGTAATTGTTATGACTTGAAAGAGGTGAAGCTATCACTATCAATCAAGGTTTTAACAATACAAAAAATTTACAAAGGTTCATTGTCACCTAGTAAAGTAGTGCAAGATAAGGCCTCATAAAGTGTGTCTTTATAAACCTTAGACCACTAATAGGCCTTGTTAGTACAATAAATTGAAGGGGTTTTCCAAGCAGGTTCTTGACCACACACCTAATTATTTTATAAAAAGATGGTTGTGGTCAAGATCATTCTTGACCACCCCATCTCAATTTTTAGTTTTAAAAATGTGCAACCAAACCACTTTTATGTATGCATCAATTCAACCTAGTCATGAGATTCTATCTGGACTCTTATGCATGCCCTATTGGGAATTTTTTACACTAGAAATTTTAAATCTCCTTCTTTGGATATTTACATAGGCATCTTACTACCTAGCCACCCTTGGCCAATTTTTTTGACCTTCAAAACTTTAATGAGCTCATTCCTTTTAGGTCATCACCTAAGATTTTAATTTCATCATGTACTCTTTATTGACCCCTTAAATATTTTTAAAAATCACACTCTCTATGTTGCATGTGCACTCATTATACCCCATGTGTGTACTTTGTTTCATGTGAGCTCTCTAGGTCCTTGCGCTCTCTAGTGCCAACTTGCATCCTTTGGTCACCTATAGTAAATGGTGACCCATTATAGTATCCAATATATTGTGCACTCTCTTACACCCTTGAATTATCTAATACCCCTTGCACTCTCTGGTGCTACTTACATTCTTTAAGTCCCTTATTTGTATTATGATTACCTAACCACTCTACCCCCAGCCCCTATTTTTGAATACTCTGATAGAAAATAAACATACACAACCTATACCACTAAAGATTTTTCATGAAATATTTTTATTTATTCTACTGGGAAACCATGTTTTATTCTTGTGCTTAAAGTATCTAGGGCATATCGAGCCTTCTTGGCTAACCCTGTAATCCATCCTGACCCTTTGCAATTTGAATGACTAAACATGAATCTTCTGTTGGTAAGGTTTTTTTGGATTCTTTTTCCTAACTAATGCAATTTATTCTAAATTTCATATTTTGAACATTAATTTTATGCCTTTGATCATGATCCCCTAATTAGTGCACACAAATTCTCACACCTTTACTTAAACTAACCATATATTGGTCATATAGAGTTTTTTTTTGTAATTTTTTTCCACCTTGCTTATTTTTCTAAGAGTTTTACAATGATGTAAATAATTTATATAAATTAATCCAAGTGTTCCTAATATTTTTATTTATTCAATGATATCCTAAGTAGTTTGTGTTTCAATTCTTAATAAATTTTTCATATGAAAGAATTCCAAAATAACTCCATGAGGCATAAAAACTAGAGAAGTTCTACTAGTAGTGAGACTAAAGTTGGAAGAGATATTCCAAGTGAGTGTAGGTGCTTGAGGAGGAAGATGAAAGGAGTAGAGTGTTGTATTTAGTCTAGGAATGGGTTGTGTGTATAATTATTACCTTGTGTTTTAGTCCTAAGGAGAGTGATTGAGTGTGATATGTGTGTAATTTCAATACTTCCTCAAGAAATATAAATAAAAGAGTGTCTTTTAGTGTTCAGTCACATAATCTATTTATGTGTATGGTGTAAGACTATAAGGATAAGGTTGGCCTTTATTGGACCCATATCCTTGATTGTATAAATTGTTATTAGAGCAAGACAATTACTTTGGTATAAGGTAAAGTTGAGTTTTTTCCATGTTATGAAGGTGGGTAGAGAGAAAAGTGTTGAAAAAGTGGTTTAGAGTGTGTGGCCTATGTAGAATTATAAATAATATATTTTAGTAGTATATTTAGGTTGAGAGAGATTAAAAATACCTCAAATAAGAGTGGTAAGAGATGGATCAATGGATTCTAATATGATAAGAAGGTTATATGAGATTGTGGAGATGTTGATGGTTATGTAGACAAGACTAACTATTGGTGAAGAAGATAGAAGAAGGGGATTTATGCCAAGGGAGATGTGAGTGATGTATAAAATACATAGTTGAGAGTGGAATATGTGGGAGTATTTCCTAATAGTTGGATGAAGGAGAAGATATGATTTTTATATCTTTTTTTATGATTAGGAGAGAAGACAAGATGAAGGTTCCAATCATTCTTGTAACTTTGAAACCCAAGGATCTGATTGATTGGCTCAATGAGATGGAGGAGTATTTCAATTTTGATGAATTGGATGGATAAATTTATGAAATCATGGTTATGGGTCCTAGTGAAGGGATACCTTATGCCACATAGTTGAGTGATACTTTCAACCAATCATTCACTAACACATAAATGAAACATAAACTATATTAATGTTAAATTGAGATTACATGAGTATTATATCTAAGCATAATCTACATATTTTGTTGGGTTTATTATTGTAATATAAAAAAAAAATTATAACCTTCATGGTGTCACTCGGATCTCCATTCATAAACTAAGTCTATGAACCGTCATAGGAGTTTAATCTTTATTTCTGTAATTGAGTAGAGAGAAGGCCTTCTTTTAAGCTTCTTATTTTTCTTGTGTGGTCTCTCTCCTCATATATCCATAAAACTCTCAGGTGACATGATTTTGGATCCCAATATACAACTAACATTATAATTAAATAATGTGTAGTGTATCTTCACCATTTTTAGTAGGCCCTACTAAGAATATCCCTTTCAAAAAAATTGTCCCACTGAATCCAAATTACCTATCAGGGCTTTCATAACTAGAGTTAACTTATTTAACCAATGTATCTTTTAATTATTTGTCCCTCATGTGTTTTTATAGAATAAATTATGGCTAATATCATGGGCTGATGTGACTTAAAATAGGTTTTTTTTGAACTGACAATTTGTCCACCTCTCTTATGCCAAAATTCCTAAGTGTCCATGCACCATTCCTTGTTTATGTGTAATAGAATTCCATAATTTGATATTGCCTCCTACCATCATGTTTAATCTTTGTGCTCAATCCAAAAACTTCCTTAAGTCATTATTTTATCATTCCTTGGTGATGGATAGTTGTACACATCTGCATATCTCATGCACTTTAGTGAAAAAACTTTTCAAAACTAGACTTAGTTGTCTTAGCAATGAAATATTAGTGATTTACCTAGGAATCTCATGCATTAGACTACACACATATACATGATATCCTACTCACAAGTATGGTATTAGTGGTATAGACACATTTTTGGTCAGCTTCCAATGCCATAATGTTCCCTTCTACTTGATGTGGTGCATAATCAAGATTTTTTTCAAATTCTCTCTTTTCATGACCCTTTTTGGGCCATAAACCATCTTCATCATCTTCATTATTATCCTCTTCCATCTCATTCTCAATTTTTTTGGTATATGCCCACCTCTAAATTTTATTTTCGGTATATGGCCACCTCTATCCATCCACTTCCATGAAGTGTTTGCAATAATTCCTTTTTTGTGCACTTCCAAATGCTCCTCTATTATGTGCACTTTGATCCTTTTCTTCTTGTCCTCTTCATTCTTAAAAACTAGATACACTTATGCTCCACCCATATTTACATCTTCTATAATAAATTTATATGTGATACTCTTGTTGCATTCACTCTTATTTTTTTCAATAAATTTGATGTGTTGAGTGGCATAAAACACACTATAGGGTTCAATGTCTCACATTGCTTCTTTCTCCTTTTTCCACTTCTTTTCTATTGCACACTTAGTATGTGCACTTAGACTGATCATGTCATTAGTCATTTTTACTAATCCACTCTTTCTCCATTACTTGTAGGCTAATTACTATATTCTCTACTATCTTACTTCATCAACTTCCTCATATTATGAGTAATTAATAGTATGCTCTCCTTGTTAGCTTAAGGCTAATATCTATATGTTCCTCTTCCTTCCTTTAAATGCATCCACATATAATGCACAATTAAAATTATGCTTCCATTATCATCTTGAGGTTGTTATCCTCTTGATTAACTTATTATCTTCAATAATTTAGTATGTTTTTGGCACTGACATGTGTTCCCATTTCTTCTTAATAAATCTTAAGATTTTCCTTCTCTATGCTGATGTAGGTAAAACCTACACACTCTTCTCCTCACACATATTTTGATATTTCCTTTGGGGTATTATCCACATGCACTTATATAACCCTTACCTTTATGTAAAAATATTTTCACTCCTCCTTCTTATCCATTACTACTTTCTAAGTGGACATTTTCTCCAACACTCCTCTATGTTGTTGTTATTACGTAATAGTCTTCAATTCTATGGGAATCAAGAGTTCCCATCTTCTTCTTCTCTTCATATTCTCTTTTCTCGGGCTCTCTTAGAAGGATATCTATTTTTTGTGCATTGTTATCTTTATATGCATTATTTTTATTTTATCTATGCATTCTTTTACTTATGCACATCTCCTTGAGATTGCCTCTACAAATTCCATAATTTTATCTGTATGCAAGTACTTCCTTTAACATAAAATTTGTCTCTATGCAATCAATCTAGTTATTTATATAAATACTCCATTTTATTTGCCTTCATGTGTATCCTCTACTTGGTGCATTCTTCTATTATCCTCAAAATAACTTTTTATTTGTTGGTTGACTTCTCTTCATTCTTCTTCCCTTAGGTGTTAGACATATGCCTTAAGTGAATAAACTTACACACCTTTCTCTCTATATATCTATGCCTCATAGAGGGTGTACTACTTCTACATCAGTGCTACTTACATAATAATTTTTCAAAACACTTCTCTCCTTAGCTACCACTTGTTCCAAATCCTCTCCAGTCATGTCTCTATATCCTTTCACTCCATTCTCATTTTTGTTGTGCACAAAAAAAAAATTGTTGTGCACAAGGAAATTTCTCCTTTTTATTATCCAAGGTATCATTATATAAGTAAATTTATTCTTCATAATTTCCTTTTGCTTCCTCTAGGGAAGTAACCTCAGGCCAAAATCCATCTAAGGCCTCTCCTTCTTTAAGATTAATAAGTTTTTCCTCCTCCTAGTCTTTTGTTACGTTATCTTCTTCTCAGGATTGCACACAATCCTCTTTTTTTATTTTCCTCAAAACAAAATGTGCCATTCCAATGTTGGCTCCATTTACATATTTATTTTAAAAGGCAACCTTCTCATTTTAACCTTTGTGCCTCATGACTTCAATTCTTTTCAACCACTTGGGTTGATCTTGTTGGTACACTACCTAACATATCAGTTTGGAAACTATCTATTACCAACATTTTACCTTATACTTTCCCTTCCATTTTATTCTCTATTGGAGATCTCTCCAACATTATGTTTCATTATCACATAGCCTCTTTTGCATTAACTCCACCTTATTTGAGTCATTGATACCCTTTAGTGCAAAATAATGCTCTAGATCCATCGCCCACTCCAATTCTTCTAGATCTTTTCTTCCTAAAAACACATGCACTTAAAATTAAAGTTAATCCTCTATTTGCAATAATACCTTTATAGTTTTTTGTTCTCTACAATATTATCTATTCATAAGATTATTAATCATAACAATCCTCTTATCCTCCTATGCTATATTTTTAAGCAACACTTGTACTGTAGATGTTATCTCCTCCAACATCCTCGAGATATGTGAATCCAAGTCATGTCTCATCTTGGATTTATATTGATCCATCTTATATGATTATTTTTCTCTACTCGTATGTGCTTGATGGAGAATAAATTTCATCTCCTACACCTTATACGCAACACTCTAATTGGATTATTCTCCTATCTTCACAAACTTAAGTGCCTCCCTATTAGTGATTTATTGATGCTTCTCACGTTGAACCTTACTGGCACAATGACTACCTAGTGTTTAATTATTTATCATCATCTTTACCTCTAGCTTCCTCTACACAATGACTACATCATAATAGTTTTTCCATAAATGCTTCTTTTAACTTATTTGGTATAATTACTACCTCTTGGTTGGTGATCAATTGGCACTTCACTTATTCCACTCCTTTATGTACTGACTACATATTATAGGTGATTATATAATTCATCCACCTCATTTAACCCTTCACTCAATGACTATCTCACATTCAATAATTTTTTATCACTTCACTACTCTTTTATTACACTCAGACTACCTCATATTTTGTGATATTTTAGCACTAAATATCACACATGAACTACCTCATGGACAATGATCTATTATTGACTCTATTTTTCACTTTTTTATCATGATTCTACCTCATGTTTGGTGATATATTATCACTTTCATTAGATTTTACTTTGGTATGATTTATTGCCTCTTATCAATGATTATGTCAGTGTTTTACCTCTTATACATAGCTACCTCACATTCAGTAATATAATGGTACCTTCCACATATTTACTTTGATGATTCTCTTTCCCCTCCTCTAGAAATCCCTCCTTAGCTTGGACACCTTGCTATAAATAACCATTCATACCACCCATTTTTGCAATTTTCTATTGTAATCCTACATAAGTGCCTTGGAATCATGAGCCACTACTATAAAATCTTTGTTTTCCATCCTAGTTAGCCTATCCTTTTTCTGAGTTATCTCCTCACCTTTCTCTATTTTTTTAATCCACCTACATCTCTAATGGTGGAGAATAATAATTCACAATTGGATTCATGTTTGGTGCCCTTCTATCCTTCTTCTTCTTGTTCACATCTCCCACTTGTAATTGTTAACCTGATCTCTTTACATTCCATAAGGTTTGAAACCTTGATATGATATTAGCTAATGTATTCATAGTCAAGGTTCCCAATGAAGGATGCATTACACCACATAGTTGATTGATACTCTCACCCAATCATTCACTAACACATAATTAAAACATAAATTCACGTTTATATTAATGTTAAGACAAGTTTACGTGATTATTCTCCCTAAGCATAAACTATGAGATTTGTTAGGTTTATAGTCACAATATGAAACTTTTTATTACATTCATAGAGTCACTCATATATCCATTCACAAGTTAAGGCTATGGGCCTTCATAGGAACTTACTTTTCATTGGTGTAATTGGGCAAGAAAAATGTCTTCTTAATCTAAGCTCATTTTTTTCTTGTGTGCTCTCTCTCTCTTCATATATTCACCAAACTCTTAGGTGACTTGATTTCATATCCCAAGGTATGAATAGAATTATAATTAAATAATGTGCAATGTATATGAACCTAATTTAATAGGCCAATCTAAAAATAACCCTTTCAAAGATTTTTTTCTATTGAACCCCAACTACTTGTCAAGTTGATTATGACAAAACTTACTTTCACCAACTATCATCTATTTGAATGAATCATCCCTCATATTTTTTGATAGTATTGATGATAGATAAGATCATGGGCTGATGTGACTTAAATTATATTTGTATTGAAACTAATGATTATGTTGCTTATCTTGTGTCAAAATTCCTGAACATCTAAGCACCATTCTATGTTCATGCATAATGGACTTCCATCATGTGATACTACCTCTTACCTAAGTGTTACACCTTTGCACTCACACAAAAACAATATTAATATCTATTTTTATCATGCCTTTGTGTTGGATAGTTTTAAACAACTACACACCATGTGAAACTTTGTGTAAAAACTTCACAAAACTAGACTTAGTCATCCTAGCAATGCAGTATTGTTGATTCATCTAGGATGCTCCTACATGGTAAAAGAAGGTGAAGGTGGCTCAAACCAAGTTTAAATGTCATGTATCCCTATGGTGGAAGGAATTAAAAACAAAGATAAATAGAAGGGATAAGGATAATATTACCCTTAGGAAATGATGTTGTAAAGTTGAAATGGAAAAAAAATCCTATAAATTATCAACTATATTTTTTGAAGACATTACAAAAGTTGAGGTAAAAGGAGTTGAGTGTGAAGGATTACATAGAGGAACTCTATAATGTTAAAATCCAAGATGGGCATAGTGAGATGGATCAAGAAAAAAGTGGCAAGATTCATCAATAGACTACAGTTGAGTTTTCAATATGAAATCAGCCTAGTGAGGTTACATATGGTGGAAGAAGCATACCAACACTACCACATTAATTGAAATTAGCACCACAAGTAGGGTCAAATTTGTGTCTTGAATCAATTTTTTTTGTGTTTTATTGTGGTGAAACTTTAAGCAAATTTCATCTTTTTTGTGGCATAAAGGTGGCACAAAAGTGAAGTAACTAAGAATTCTTAATTGTGTGACTTTTGTGCCACCTTTGTGCCACATTTGCATGAGTTTTGCACCAAGTTTAAGTGTCACTTTAATGTTAGGATGAAAACAAAAAAATAAATGAAATACAATTATTTGATATTTTAAATAATTTTATTACATAATTTTTTTAATATATATATATATATATATATATAATAATCATATATACATATTAATTTATATTTTCATTTTTTAATATTTATAAATATATATAATAATTTTACAAAAAATAGTTTAGTGTGAAAGAAGATAAAAAATGTTAAAATATAAGTGTATATTCTAAAATACAATATCAAAATTCCATAAAAAATTAAAATGTTTCATTCAAAATATATAAAATATTATAATTTGAATGAAAATGACATATTTTAAAATATATACAAGAATGCTAAAATAACATATAACATTTTTTTTTAAATAACATATTTTTAAGATCCTAAAATGACTTAATAATTCCACTTAAAAAATATTGTTATAGTTAAGTTAATAACATGGATGAGAATATAATGTCAAAAATGAGAAAATAAATAATTTTTCATCTACAATACAATAAAATAAATTTAAATTATAAATAATATTAAAATTATGACTATGAATTATCGTCATATAATGCTTATCACCATCATCATATGTGACCTCATTGTCATCATCAAAATCTGAGTTCGTTGGATGTATTATTTGGATTGTACTCCATTCCATGCAACAACAGATTGTCGTAGCTGTAGTTGAGATCATCATCATCATCATCATCATCATCACCCTCTCTAAAATCAAGACCATTAACTAAAACTGATGGCATATTCACCTACAATGCCATTATTTAATAAATTGAAATGTTATAATTTATATTTATGTTAAGTAGTGAATTTCAATTACAAATTAAATTATTACTACATAACAAATAGTGTCTTACCAAACCAAACCCCCTAGAATATTCATAATCATTAAATGTATCGGTGCTCCATCCATGGGCTTTCAGTTGCTCCCACACTTGCTTCGTTGCCTTAAAGCCATACATCTTCTCTTATAAAAATAATTTAATGTTTAAATTATTGAGGTATAAATTAAAAGTTGTAAGATACATTACTTAAATAAACTTATGAAACTTCAAGTAGCCTTTTCTACTCTCAATTATCCCAAATGATGAGTCACCAACTTATCTAGACTCATTACATCTTGGTGGGTTTTGTCATCAATACATTCAACCTCTGTATTAATATGAAAACATTAAAAAAATGTAATCAATGAATATAAAGAAATAACAAAAAAAATCATATTATGGTTTTGTTTTTTTAAATTACCAGAAGCCCATTCTATATCTCATTTGTGCCATTTTTCATTTTATATTTTTCATGTAGCTATATTCATATTAGGATTTTGGTTGAGTTACTCTCTACTCATGTTTATTACCCTTTTAGTTTTCCATAAATTGATATAAATAAATAACATTATACAAATTAGTTATGTTGTCACACCTATATATGTCACCTCATTCTCCTAAGATCCTCTGCCATGAATTTTAAAATAATACTTACATCACAGTAGGTGTGACCAAACTCTTTTTTAATATAAGAAACCAACCATTTTTTACACTTAATTGGTTTACATTTAAATTTCAGGTAAAAACTTTCTACAAATAATTTTTTTGGCTCTAAAAAAAATTCTTTTTAAAAAGTACCTGAAACAAAATAACAAAATTAACATAATTTAAAACTTTTTAACTTTTTTAAAGTAAAAAAACAATAATAAATTAAAATTAGTTGATTAAATTAAAAAATAAAATTATCCTAATACTTACTTTCCCTAAGAATGTTGTATTATTTTCATGTAATGATTGACATAAGATCTCACTTACAAACTACCCAACACTCAATACCTATAATTGTCTACTATTAGAAAATATGGTCAATCTTCCTCAGAATCAGATTGACAATATATACCTCCTTAATGTTTTGGGAAACATATCCTAAAATCATGTGGGGTTGGTCTTCTATAATTTAAATTAATGTATATAAGATTGATAAGGTAATGCAGAAGCTTGCATGGAATATGAGGATTTGAAATTATATAATAAGGTTAAAAACCAATAAATTAGAAAACAAATTTAAGAACACGATTAAAAATATGATAAAATAAAATAAAATGTTTACCTCCATGGTTCCCTTGAAATAAGGGAAATATAACTAGTCATCTTAAGAATCTCATCACATGTAGATCGTCAAAATACCTTAGGGATGCAATATGCATTAGAATCTTGACATACATATGATCATTTGTGCAAACAATAAGTGTGGCACTAAAGGTTGCCATATTCTTTTATATCTCATGTGATGACTTCATGAACACTGGTTCTACCATGCCCCACACTATGCAATGCCCTTTTCAAAAGATTTCAGTATGGTCATTGGGTTGCTTGTTTTCATGAGACTCATATTAAAAAATAATGTTTTTTAAATTATATATCTTTCATAAATTTAATACATTTGAATAAATACAATTTATTAAATATATAAAATAAATAATTTCATTAGTTTTTTTCATTTCCATGTATTCAGGAATTTTGATAGGGTTTCTAATAAAAAAATTTGAACTTTTTTTGGTAGGGTTTTCGTGAAGTTTATGTTTCTTATTCTTTGTAGGGATTCCTATACTTTATGCTTGTTATTTTTTCTAGGGTTTTAGAGTTTAAGATTTTAACCTATTTTTTTCCTAAAGTTTTTTATTCTTGTTATTGCTATAGTTTTTACTTGTTATTTACATTGAAAATTCTAGTTTTGGGTGTTATTTTTGGTAGGGTTTGAGGGTTTTAGATTTGTATTTATTATTTTCGCTAGAGTTTATGCATGTTGTTTATTCTAGGGTTTCTACTTGTTATTTTTACTACGTTTTTGGTATAGTTTCTACTTGTAATTTTTTCTAGTGTTTCTACTTATGGTTTTTTAGATTGTAAGGAAAAAAATTGTAGGTTTTCATAGGGTTTTTGCTATGAAATAAATATGTTTGTTATTTTTTAAAAATACATTTTATCTTTGAAGACTATTTACATACCTCTCTCATTTTATCTCTTAAGTGTTATTCATCTTCCTCCTCCTCCTCGTCAGCTATACATAATTGTTCTATCCATACCCTTATTCTTCTTCCATATTTTTCTTGCTAAAATAAAATCTTCCCTTTCACCTTCCCTCTTGTTAATTTTCCTCAGTTGTATTTGACCCCTAACATTTTGTAACTTTAATGGGCCCTCTTGATTTTTGACCATGTTCTTTCTTTGTTACATAGTATTATTTGTTGTGTGTCCATCCCAACCTCCCCTTTTTACTTCAATTTAAGGATGTAGGGTGATGCATTTAGGTGGCATAATTTGCACCACATTTGCATCACCCCTTAGTTTTTTTAAGTAAATAAAAATGTTTAATTTTTTAATAAGAATAAATTGTGAGATAATAAATAATAAACATTTTAAATAATAAATTATATTATTAATGTGTATATTGGTCATGAGTTAAATAATGAAAGATCATGGGTAGATAGTGATGGTTAAAACTAAAGGAGGGCAAGCAACAAGCGATGGGAAGGCAAAGGCCTTTGCAGGTATTTGGTAGCAACAACAACAATAGAAGTGTTAGGAGTGAGTGAGTAGGGTGCAAGAGCTAGCATAGAGTAGGGGTGAGAAGGAAAATCCAATGAAGGAGGAGCAGGTTTTGGGGTACACCTGGGGGAGTAGGGGTTAATGAAAAGGTTAAAACTGGGTAGGGGATGGAAGAATTAAAAATTCAAAGATTATATTGTTTTTTATGCTTCATAATTTGTTCAATATAATGTGCCTTTTGAAGAGTTTTTAGGGTTGGAATAGTTAGGTGTGGACAGAGGCCTATCTGATAGAGATTCCTCTCTAGGGAAGCAGGTGTCTAAAGTAACAATAGAGGTGCTAGGGTTTCTTCCAAGGCATCAATGTATTCTAGCTACATTAATGTATCAAACCCTTTTCATACCTATGGAGATTTTTTCAAATAGATTATTATTATATCTCAACCTAACTCAAATATTTTTTTATTTCTAGAAGCCATATTCCATAGGAGAAGTTTTATAATAAGGAAAAAAAAGTCATGGAGGGATCTAAGGGGAAAATAGAAGGAGAACCTACTCAGAAAGGAACCCTATAAATGACCTTCTTAGGTGATATCCCTTATATTTTTTTTTATACTCCCTCTATTATATAAATTTTAGATGCAGTACTTTCAATGATAGGTTGGAAAGAGGGAACAAGTCTTTGATTGATAGATGTGTAGGGAAGCAGCCTTCCTAGGAAAATCATTTAGAATGGTCATAAGGAACCTAGAATACATTAAAATATCATTCTCTTTTAATGTTGTCAATTGGTTTTTTTATGTTTATGTTTTATTCCTCAGAAGAAAGAGATTTTGTTTGGTCAAATGGGCCACAGTTTGTTGGCAAATAAGGGGTGTTTTGGTGTCCCTGGGAACCTTTTTTTTATCCAATTTCTTATGTTATCTCATAAGCCCCTATATGTTTTATATTTTATAGTCTCCATTTATCCATGCATGATCCTAATCTTCTCAAGTAGCTAGTTAGTAAGTTGGGAGTTTTTGTCAAATGAATCCATTAAGGCTAATTTAAACTATGTCAGGGTGTGTGTTTTAGTGGATTTAGCCAAACCTCTACATCATTTTATTCAGATTTCATCCTCCCTTGGTGTTTGGACCCAATTTATTAATTTTTAAGGTATTCCCTTTATATGTTTCAAATTTAATCAAGCTGATCATAAGATTGCTTCATGCCCCAAGAATGGTTTTAAAGGTTATCATACAATGCTCTTGAAGAAATGGTTCAAAAAGGTTGGTTATCTGAATCAAGCTTTGATTCACATACTGTAATTCCCTTCAAAACCCACTTTTTTTGAGGTTCCATATTCATCATTCATTTAGGAAGTTTAGGACAACCCTTAGAAGGGTGAGGGTTTGGCATTTGTAGAAGATCAGTTTGATTTGGAGGCAAGGCAACCTTTCTCTCCCTTTTTAGAAGGGGAAGCAACTATTAAGAAATTCAAGCTAGAGGGAGTTGACAAAGTTTCTCTTTTAGAAGATCATACCAAAAAGAAAGAAGTCTCAAAAGAGGTAGATGAAAATTGGGAGGAAGAAGAAGAAGAGTTGGTTATTAGGGTGATCTTATCTATAACTCATCATCCTAATGATTTGAAGACACCTAATTATGGCAAGAAAGGGAAAAGAGGCAAGAAAGTAGAAGCAGAAAGGATACAACATGATGTTAATAATTCTATTAATAGTGGTACTCAATGGATAATAAAATATTTACTCTCCAGCAAGGGAAAGCAATTGTTGGTAACAAAAGGTTGATTCAATGATTGGGCTCATTGTATTTTCAAGCAATTTGCTAAGGGGTTTATATTTTTAGTCTTATAGTTTATTTAGATTTTAAATTTTGGTTAGGTTATAAGTTTTTAGCTTTGTATCTTCCTTAATTTTATGAGGTTTTCTAGACTATAGTGTTTCTGATCTGAAACTCAGAGAATGTTTTTGGGAGACTGGGCCTCCTATTGTGCCCTAGAACTGATTTAGGCTCTAGTGAAAAGCTGATATCAATATAAAAAAATTATAAATTATATTATTAAACATGTTTAAACACATAAGGTGGTATTTACAAAGATATTAACATTTTTAACATGACAGCATATTTAATTAATTTAATTAAAATACATAAAATTCCATTCATAAATAAAATTATTATATTAGTGTACACATGTAATTGGTATTAGACACTTGACAATCTCAATTTTGACCAATATTTAACATACATGACTTGTGCATACATAATTGAATCTTTCTCACATTTTCTCTTAGCCATTTAATACTTATGGACTCGACCTTCCTAATTCCTTTTCATTCACACACATGTTCTCCCTAATACATGCCTAAATAGTTTATCATCCTAATCAAATTGTCAGTATTCTCCAAATATTTTTCTTCTCCATCGTAGATAGTTCTAGAAATAGTCAAATGATAAAAATTTCCACTAGTGTTTGCCTTCATTAGAGATGTCCCATGTTATCCAAAAAACTATTATTCAAATTCAAACTTCATTTGGGTCGGCCCACACCTTTTGCATGTTGGTTATGGATGGAAATTAACAAAAGAGTCTCCTCTATATACACATCAAGCCTAAATATATTCCCATCTAACACTTATTTAGCATGCATCTAACACTACACTTACACATTAAGGAATACTTATGCACATTCTTGAGACACTGTCCTAAATTATCCAAATTTGAAAACCCAAAAAAAAACATACACTAAGATAAGTTTGAATACAATTATAAGGTTAAAATAATAGGTTTTCAAGTGTCAAAATTCATACGATTTGCAGACATTCTATCAGATCTCTATTGATCACACACATAATTAGGTGGGATAACTACATGTGGTTTGAGTCCACTTTAGAGTATTAAAACTAGGCAATGCTTAGCCACTCAAAAGGTGGTAGTTTGGGCTATCTAACACATCTTGCCTAACCCATTTTTAAAGGTGAAGCAAGTGTAGAAATCAAATTTATGGTTGTAAGGTGAAGGATAAAAAATATGAATATGTGTAGAGGAACGATTATTTTAAATTTTATAAAACCTATCTTAACACATAGAAACAATGACCTAGGGCATAATAGACTAAAAAAAACATAGAGGACTTTTTTTATAGGAAGTAGATGAATATGGAAATTTTAGGTGTATGTGCATTATTGGATCTATCTAAACAAGTTATGATATTCATTCTCCTAATTTTAGTAACCACATATCCATTTTAAGGCATTGATGATGACTAAACACTATCACAAATGATAACATAATTGAAACAAGCTAAGTACCCTATCCTCTTGGTCATTTATATAAAAAGTAAGTGAAATAAATTAATCATATTATACTAGTTACATATAAATTTACATAATTTACACATATCTTATATAATCTAAATCATTCATAATTTAGCTTGTTAAGATAACTAAATCTAAAATGAGATGAAACATTCTGATGAACCTAGTCATTCTTTAGAGCACAATAAACTCTAGGTTTCCCTTAGGTTTTCATAGTTTTGTGTTAAGGTTTTTGATCTAATTTCTGATCTCCTCTTGTCCTTTACATATATCTAAATTTTTTCTCTTTATCCCTAGGATTTCATGCTTATTCTCTTATTACAGTTTCCTCTATCAAGTTTATGACTTTCCCTCATACATCTTTGGATTATATTTAATTCAAAACAACTCCATTTTTTTAAAACCTTAGAGGTGTTTATTAGACATACTAATTGGATCAAAAACCTATTTTTTTCCCCTAACATTCTTTAAGAATTTTTCAAAATTAAGGTTTACTATTTTTAGTAAATTTTGTCTACCACCTAGATTTGAAATAAATGATAAGTTTTGTTTATCCATTGATATTTATCAAAACCCTTTTTTTCTAAAAATTTATCATGCCTTTCTTATAGTAGTCAATTCTTTATTTGGGAATTGTAGCATGGCTATATGGATATACATAGTTTATATTTTCTCGTTCAAGCTATGATAGTCATAATCACATGTTGTTGGCCTGAAATATGTAATATATTTTACAACCATGTAAATAAATGGGTCAAATTTATATGTAAAAAAATTAAGGCTAAAATTAGTAATGAAAAATTCTTAACTCTCCTTAGTAATACACATTGTCTAAGTGTCAAATATGAAGGTCTTCCATGCATGACTCTTTTTGTTCCTCCTTAAGATAGTGGTAGCTACCACCCTCCCCTATTATTTTTCTAAGCATTATATTAGATAATGAGGTTTGTGATATCACAATACCATGATTTAGATTGTGTATTCCTTTAGAATTTTGTATGAATATTGAATTTAAGGTTTTTGCTTGTAAAGATACATCTTCCCAACCTATGAGTATTAGTGTACCTAATGTGACCATCCATGATGATTTAAGTAATATTAGGTAATAAATAGAGGGTTTTAAAAAATAAACATAACTTTGTGTAAAGTTCACATCAATTTAAAATGAGATCACTTGTGTCAACAATCCTTAGGATGCCAATGTAAATTCCATATATGTTTCTCCGTTTAAAACTTATGTGTCATAAAATATTTCATCTCAAGTATGGGTTAAGAACTAAAAATAATATATAACTAATGAGTCCCAAATTCCTAAGAATTTAAGTGTAATTTTAAATAACATGCTTAATACAAGTTAATTGATTTTCTCCCTATGTATCTTTTAAATAGATCCAAATACTATTGTGCTTATCATATAATTAATGGACATCATGTAGATATGTGTTGGGATTTGAAAATAAAAAAACAAAAAGGTATTGATAGTGGTGACCTTACATTAGATACATCTATTAAAACATAACTAGATTCAAGCACACCTTATATAGTTGGAAAAACTACTGAAATTATGGTTTCATCTTATAAGGTTGAGTTACATAAAGAGTAGTTATCAAAAGAAAAGTTACATAAAGAAGCATTAACTAAAAAAGAGATGTCTAGAAACAAAAGTGTGCCTAACAAAGAGGTTCTTAAGAAGGAAATTAAAAATAAATAGATACCTCAGAAGACTAATGTTACAAACATGATTTATAAGGGGGAAATGACAAATCCTTCTTTGTTTCTAGAGCCCTTGATTGTTATCCCTCACATAAATGTCAAGCAATACACCAATGTCAAGATTTATAATAATTCTGAAATCAATGTATGTAGCATGACACTTCTCAAAATCTCTTGGATATGGCATCAAACACATGGATATTACTACTTAAATTGAAGTAGGTAATGAATCCATTGAGTTTCCTATAACTATTGGTCTCAAATCATGCTCCACTATATTCCACATTAGTTGCAACTTAGTCAATATAATGTTATACTAAGAAGATCATGGCTACACAAAATGAGTGCAACACTTGATAAGAATAATGAATATATTATATTTGACCATGGTTTTGGGAATATTACCATTTCACAAGAGGAAACATCTTCAGAGTAATAAAATAAAGTCCAAACTATCCCTTCAGCCTGTGTTCATGCATCTATATATAATTTTTCTATGATCACAACTAAGGTGCATGATACTAATAACAAAAAACAAATTTAAAATAAAAATAAATTCAATAAATCAACTCTAAAATTATATATGGTGCCCTATGATGATGACAATGACTAGAAAAATAAGGCTTTAGATACTATTGCCCCTGTGGCTAATAATAGTGCATATGGTCATGCTAATCATGCATCTCTGAATGAAGGAAATCACTATCATAATTATGATGATAATGTTAATTGTTATACTAATTATATATATTTGTACATTTATAGTGACAAAAATGATTAAATTAACGCTACAATTAAAGACCTTACAATTCAAAAGGAGGATACACTAAACAAATGGATGGATGGTACACATCACCCATGGTATATGAAATTTACATGGATCATTCTAGGATGTATATATGACTATTAATTTTTTGAGATCATTGGTTAGCCATAACATAATCTATTGTACATATCTTCTTGATGTTTGCTTGATTGATCATCCCTTCTACTCTTATATATTGACATACATTTGTACATATGCTCTTTCATAGATGATTTGTATATCCCTTAAATTTTCTTGGGCCATGATAATTTCACTTGGCCCTCACCTGTGGTTTTTTACCCTTATTCAAACATTTTTGGCATATATCCTACGATGATGCATCCTTTACATCAGCCTCCTCCCAATGCACATTATTTGTGGCATATTTCTTATTCATCCATGCATATTGACTATCTATACTTATTGGGGCATAAATTGATCTTACATGATCACATATATTTATGTTTACATATTAGGACATGAACATATACATTTATTATTTCCCATCGGGGTTATGTGTCCTATTACCTCTGCATATTCTCATAAGATATGATGTTGCAAATCACATATATAGTGGGTTCATGTTTCTTTCCTTCACTTCCTCTAGACTATTATGCTACTACACTTGATGTACATTATGCCTTAACATATGCTAAATATTATTTATATCACTTCCAATATTCTATTTTTGGAGCCTTTCCACTTGTCCTTGATTGAGTATATAAATGTGTATTAAAATTCATAAATTTAAAAAAAAAAAAAAATAAGCCCTATGTATGACATGTATTACTAGTTGACATGATTCATTTATGACTTGTTATATACACGATAGATTACATATCCATTTTTATATGCACATGCATTTCATGGAATATATGAGTGGGTACAAGACATACATATTATTAATGGCATGAACATTTAGATGCAGGACATTCCTATACCCATAGGCTACCTTCCCACATTGGGGGCATGCTTACACTAGGGGCATCTTGGTCTAATACATATGTTAAATATTTCTATGACCTTTTCATTGATGGTATTGATCTACTTACATTTATTACACATGACTTTATGTTATGTAAAAGATGTAGAGTGTTATATTCTATGGATACTATACATTACTATGTGTGATGATGACATACATTGATTGTTTAGACTAGCATAATACTTATTCTATACAGGTTTGATGTTTTTGTGTATTACATGGTGTTATCCTTAATTTTGTACTACATTATGTGACTCTTACTCTATATGGCATTGAATCTTTCTAATTATGGCTCTTATTTTGTGTGACATTGAATGTATATTATGTGAGTCTTACTATTTGTGACATTGAGTGTTATAATATATGTTTGCATGACTAATTGTGTGTTTCATTGCCACAACATTACATGTGACTATGTGGGTACATCTAGTATTTTTTTTTGATCTTGTGGTGTTGTGATTCATATCATGTATCTTCTATGTGGATTATTATGTAGTGCTTCTATGATCATTATTATGATGTATATTATTGTGTGCCTCATTGTTATATCTTTTTGGTATGATAATTGTATTCCTTAGGATACATGTTTCATATATGCTCTAACAATTTGATCTTTTTATGATGACATAATCTAATCATGTTAGCACATTCTTTACATTCTTACATCTTTATTTATATAACATAATGAGTATAACTCATTTTTTGAGATGAGTGATTTGCAAGCTACATATCTCACCTTAAAAGGGGAGCATACACAATGGGCTTGTCATGGAGACTCAAGCCTTCACAGATAAATAATTCAAACTTTGGGCACAGATTGATTCAAATTTTGTCACTTATTGATTCAGATTTGCATAAATTGGCATAGGTTTGGACATGATTTATCTATAATGGAGGCATATGTAGGGCATATGTGATACATTATTTAGGATTATGAGTGAAATTTGACATATAATATAATATTATGACACAAGTTATATGACTCAAAATTCATAGGTTATCAAATTGAGTTACAGATTATGTCATTATATTCTTATAAATACTTGTATTTACTCAAGTTTACTTAGATTTACTCATACTTATATTTACTTAGGAATACACATAATCTAAATCTAATTTTATTTTACAATGTTTCATTCAAACTACTCAAGGTTACTTAATTTACATAAATTGAATCTAAAGTTCATCTACAATGGTTGATTCATACTTATTAGATTAATTGGAACCTACTTTGGGTTTCATTCATAGAAAATGATAATGAGTAGTGTGGTAAAGGTTCTACATAGCTCAATTTCTAGGCACTTCTCCATATTTCATGAGGTTTGGGGAATATATCCTCTCAACCCATGGTTTAACACTGACATCTCCTTGATGCTTAATCACCCCATTTTGTAATAACTTCATAGGGAAATTTAGTTCACAAACCTACATGAGTATTCATTCCTTGATTTTTAAATTTTCAATATTTTTAATGGTTTAGATTGCTTTAGATTTTTTATCATAAGTGGACATTGATTTTTATATGTTTCACTACAAGGTTTTGCACGGAGTAAGCCAAATACTCAGAACATACATGTAGACACCAAATGTGGTTACACTCAGGTACCAAATTTCTTACTTTATCTTTATAATCTATCACTTTCAATATTAGAATAAAAGGGGGGTATTTTTAGACACATAAATTTTATATTAGACACTTTAAAATGTCAATTTTAACTAATCCTTAACATACATGACTTCTACAAACATAATTGAATCTTTCTCACATTCTCTCCTAGCCATTCATTGACTTATGGGTTTGGCCTTCTTGATTTTCTATCATCCACACACATTATTTCCACAATATGTGCTTAAATAATTTATTATCCTAAGCAAACTATCATTTATCTCCATATCATTGTCTTCTCCATCTTGGAAAGCTCCAGAAACAATCAAAAGATACTAGTTACTAGAAGTGTTTGCCTTCTTCAAAGGTGTCCTAGGTTATCTAAATGACTATTTTTAAAATTCAAACCCTTCTTTTGGGCCAACATACATGTTTCACATGTTATTTATAGAAGTAAATTACCCAAATAGTATAAAATATATATACACATCAAGCCTATGCATATTTATATCTAGCACTTATCTAGTAGGCATCTAACATTATGATTGTACACTAAGGAATAATTTTGCACATCTTTGAGACATGACCTTAAAGCATCCAAAAATGAAAAACACATTAAAATAATAATCACTAATCTAGGTCTAAATACTATTATAAGTTTAAAATCATAGGTTGTCAAGTGTCAAAATCTGCACAAGTTATATGCATTCTAGTAAATCATTATTAAGCACACACATAGTTATGTGTGAGAACTACGTGTGATTTGAGCCCTCTATTGTGTATTGTAACATAGGAAACACTCAACCACTCAATGAGGTGTATTTGGGGAATTTCAACCCATATTTTATAACCCATTTTTATAGGCAAAATAATGTTGAATGTGGAGTTAGGGTTTTAAGGTGAAGGAGAAAAAATATGAATCTATGCGTAGGACTAAGTCAATAAAATTACACATGAACTATATTAATAGGCAAGTGTAATTATCTAGTGAAAAATAGACTGATAGAAACATATAGGACATTTTTAGTAACAAGTAATTGAAGACAACCAACATAGGCATCTTTACACATTACTAGATTTGTCCAAACAAGTTCTAACAAACAATAGCCTAATCTAAGTGACCATATATCCATTTCATGGAATCACTAATGATTATACATTGTCATAGACTATAAAAATTTTGAAACAAGCTAAGTACCCTATCCTCTTAGTCATATCTATATGGATATTTTTCATTCAAATGTTTTATACAAATCAAAAAATAGTGATATTCATCCAATAAAGGTAGATGTGGATATAATTCTTCATGGTTTTCTTGAAATAACTCATCCCATGATTATCTTAGTCTATAGATAAATTAAAGGATATGATCTACAATATGAAAAATCAATGTAAGTGATGTCGATGGACATCATGAAAATGAATGTATGGGAGGAGTGTAAGTGGATCGTTTGACATGGTCATCTATTGTTCAAGAGGATCTTATACAATTTTCTAGGAGTGCAAGAGGATAGGATGGTGGAGGTGATGGTGTGAGTGATGAAGTAAGAGTTTGTGTGGGATCCTCATCATAAATAAAATACACAAATGATGCAGCACAACAAAAACATTTAAATTTATTTAAAAATGCCATCATGTTCATTAGATTCATATACAAGTAATTAGAAATTTAATTTTGAACATTTATATGTATATATAAATGTATATTATTAAATAAATTAATTTTGTGTTACATAAAAACCATAATATTATATTATTTTTAAAAAACTATAGAAAATCATATTCTTTTAAAAATTGGGTTTCAAAAAACTAGTATATACATCAATCATCATTGTTAGCTACTTTTTATTTTATCAATTTTGTTGGCATTACTCTTGCTTTAAATCAATAGTCAATAAGAAAAAAATTGCCAGCTTTCATATTTAAAATTACTTCTATTATGGCATAATGAAGTAAAATTATAGGCATGTCATCTCATTTATCATTATCACAATCTATGTATTTACTTTTGGGAGATGTGAAACATGTACACCCATGTGTAATATTGATAAAACCTACAATATTTTTAAATGCATAATGATGTTCATCAATGTAGGTGCAATTATCCATACATCAAGTTTCCTTTGGGGTTGTACAAATATGATTATCCGTTATCTTTGAATTTGAACACATGTCATACATTGACATACTAAACTTGTATGTCACCATTAAAATTTAATCTATAAAATTATGAATTGGGTTGTAAAAAGGTAATATTGGCACACATGATGTGTGTTGAATATTAGACCCAATTTTAATTATTGAAAATGTGAAGATCCCAAGACTTGCATTAGGGATAATTAACTACCATATTATATAACTTCATCAACAAAATTTAAATACCTTGTAAGGTGATGGGAGTGGTTCAAGAATTGACCATGCTCCATAATCTTGTTAATTAGATAAATCTAGTTTATATTTTGGCAACACCTCATCAAAAAGTTCTAAATCATCTTTAGATTCTTCCTTTCAAATTTTAATTTTAACTTTCCCCTTATATGTAAGTAATTTATTCAAAATTACTAACATATTATTATTTATTCGTGCATGAGTGTAACTGCTTTGGACCTATTCTTCTTCACTTCTCTTTCCCTCATCATCATTTCTCATTTCCATATTGTCTTTGTATTCATTTGTAAATGATAATGGTGGTCAATAATAACAACTTTAATTTTTAGAGTTTGGCATATTTGTAACAAAAAATGTAAACTAAGATGATATAATAATAATAGTGAAAATCAAATTAGAATTGAAAATTTAAGATAAAAATAATAATTATATTAAATAAAAATATAAAATTATACTAATTTATATAATTTAAATATTTTCATTAAAAATGTATAATGAAAAAACATGTATACTTTCACTAATTTTACTATAATTCTTATATTTTCCCTAGTTTTACTCTAAATTTACTTATTTTTCATAATTTCCCCTAATTTCACATTTTCCTCAATTTTATCATACTTTTCCCTAATTTCATCAATTTACTCTAATTTCATCAAATTTAACTTAATTTTACACTAATTTCTTTAATTTTACCTTGATTTCCCCAATTCTGTTAATTTCCCCTATTTGTCAATTTTACTATAATTTCATCAATGTTATCTTAATTTTCTCAATGTTACCCTAATTTTCACTAATTTACCTAATTTTATCAAATTTACCTCAATTTTACATATTTTCCCTACTTTCTCTTATTTATTTTTAATTTCCTAATTTCCACAATTTCTCAAATTTCCCATATTTGTCAATAATTTCCCTATTTAAGTCAAGTTTGGTCTAATTTTACTCTCATTTCCCTAATTTCTCCAAGTTTTATTTTTCACAAGTTTATCTATATATCACTAATTTTTCTAATTTTATCAAGTTTGGCCTAGTTTTACTTTAGTTTTACCTTTTTTTTGGGTAGATATCAGGGTTGGTGGGACCCCTACCCAAATATATTTTGACTAGAGCTACAAATCAAATCTAGGGCACAATCACAGGGCCCAGTCCCTGAGAACTATTAAATCAACACAAATGGCCAGCACTGACCACTGAAAGCACTATGTCAACTCAAACAGCGACAGCCACCTATAAACACCTTGTGAGATTCGATCGTGGGTGGGGCTAGGCAAAACCAACCCACTTAACCAACCCTTCTACATCTCATTGGCAAACTTTAGTTTTACCTTAATTTTTATAAGTTTCACTAATTTTTTTAGTTTACCCTAGTTATCCCAATTTTCCTAATTTTTCCCAATTTTTGCTCTCTTTCTTAATTTCCTTATCTTACCAAATTTCTCAAAAATTCCAAATTTGTTAATAATTTCTCTAATTCAATCAATTTTTCCCTAATTTTACTCTAATTTACCCAAGTTATACTAATTTATGTAATTTTTTGTAATTTCTCCAATTTATCTAATTTTTCCTTGTTTGTCACTGATTTCCTTTATTTTGTCAAGTTTGGCCTAATTTTACCCTAATTGCATAAGTTTGGCCTAAATATACTTTAATTTCCCTAATTTTCACTAATTTTTTTCTATTTACACCTTTTTCTCGTGATTACTAATATATGCATCATAGATGCCAAAAATAACCATAGTATCTAGTAAAATAAAAAGTAGATATGGGGCATCCCCCACCAATAGTCATAATAATCTATGGTTCAATATAAAAATGGATCCAACCAAATAGCTAAGAAAAAATAAATGAGCAGTATCAATCGAAACAGTGCCAAATAGGCAATTGATGAAAGAACACCAATAGTATCAATAAAATGGCACCAAACAAGTAGTCGATGGAAAAACATCAACAATAACATCAGTCCAATAGAAACAAACACCAAAAAATAAATAAAGTCCACCCCACAGGTGGAAATATCAAAGATACATGTCTAGTGCCTACTGGAATTAGTGCCTTCTCCATCACAACCACCATCCAAGCCAATTGAAGCATTCCCCTCCGAAGATTTTTAATCACTAACATTTCCCAATCGATTATGTCTTGAGATCAACTTAGCAGGGTAGTGGTTGACATTATCCAAAAGTCATTTCATATTATTTTGCTTCACATAATTAAGGACATCTTCAATGTCCTCCAAGCTTTCACCTTTGATCAGCTTCTCCAGCTTACCAGAGAAGGTGTTTATGTTATCATCAATCTATTTCCAAACTTCTTCCTATGCTCCCTAAGTAGACACATCTGGAAAAGGACCCCAAGAAGAAGGACCTATCAGTGAATTCTCATCCCTAATTTTCAAAAAAATAATTAGGTCAAATAAAGTGAAAGCTTCCCTAGCCTCCTTGATAATATAACTAACATCCTCCTCATTTTGGAAATCCTGTAGAGCACTCTCATTTATAGCCACCCATTCACCAATGCCATTATTATTAGACTCAAATGGGGCAATCCATTCCTTTACTGGATTATCAACTTGGTCAAAATAGGGATCTTTGATCTAATCTCATTCAAACTCAAAAATCTTGACCTTTCCTACCATTGGGTGGGACACAACCTAATCTGGATGCGATCTCAATCTAGGGTAACCTCTTGAATCAATCAAGTAGTCTGATGTAACCTTGAGCAAATTTATCCTTAGGAACTTCCCAAGTTGGTCCTATGGAATTTTCAACTAGAGGAAAATATACAAGGACAAAAAATGAAGGATGACTTCAATTGTAAATTTAGTAAGCACTCTAACCTTACCTTGAAACACTTCCAAGTTCTTTTGCTTCCACAAAAACTAGATAATTTTAGTAGAGAAAACAAGCTAAAATTTGTGAAAGAAAAAATGGACTTTAAGCTTAGGACAAGCATAAACAAAACCAATGTTTATCCATCCAAGCTCAAACCCAAAAATAGTATTCCAAGGCTTAAGATATATTTGCCAAAGTTTAGTAGCATACAAATAGGAATACAAGACATGCTCAATAGATTCAACTTCACTAAAAAAGGAGCAAAGAGGATTAGCAAGTCCACAATTTTCTAAAATAGCACCAATAACCAACTTTTTATACATTAGTAACCAATAAAAACAAGACTTCTTGGGTTCAAGACAAGAGCACCAAATCACAACAAACTTGAAGGAACAAGCATGCAAAAGATCAAACACGTACCAAATACGATTGAGGGTGAGGTAGGGGACATTGGAAAAGGAAAGTTTCTTATGAAGCATCTGAGTCAAATACTCAAATAGAGGTGGGCCTTTTTCCACTTCACACTATCCCAGAACTCATCCTCATCTTCCATAAACACCATATTATTTTTCCATTTGAGAGTTGTTTAGAGCAAGGTGAACATTCTTCACTAAGAATCTAGGAATTAAAATATGTCTTTGAGCTCTGACCATGAATCCCAACCCCCATGGGAGTAGAGATCCTTAAAGCTCCTCAATCATTTAGTGCATTAGTCAAAGGCAGAGCATGCCCTGGTAAGGGCAGTGGATTCTTGTTGACACTCAAATTCTACCATATAGATCTATAACCTTGATGCAAAGTCCCAAACTAATTAAAGATCTACTTTATAGCAATGAAAGGCTTGGCTGAATCCCAAGTAGACCAAATGGATGCAAATATAAGAGAGCTAGTAAATTTGACTATGAAAGGCCCTAAGAGCAAATCAACAATATTTAATCATTTCCAATTTGGCTTCCCTTTTGGAAAGCCTCTCAAGATATTATGTCTAACAAGTATTTTCCAGGGCTCATTCCTAATGGAGGCTTTGATAATCCATTTAATTTCCAAAGTTATTCCCTAAAGCTAAAGGTCCTTTAATCCAGTCCACCAATGCTTTTGGGTTTTGAGTAGAATTGCCATGAGACTGCATGCCTTTTCTTTCCCCCTTTCCCTTTTGACCATAGGAAGTCTCTTATAATTCTATGGAGCATATTGACTTGTGTTTTACCAAATAGCTAGTAGGAGGCATAATATATACTATATGAAGAAATAACTTTCTGGCATACTTGGATCCTACTTGGTAAAGCTAGCAGGTGGCCTTGCCATTTGCCAATTTTCTTATTTATTTTATCAAAGACCCATTCCCACATATTATTGAAGGATGGGGTTAGGGCAAACAAAATCCCCAAGTATCTAGCCATCTCATCTAGTCCTTTTCATTTCCATCCAAACATTTCCAACCAATCAGGCGACTAATCATTCCACCCCAAAATGTGTGATTTATGCATTGCAACTTTAGAACTAGAGGCAGAGCAGTAGATATCAATTCTCTTTGCAACCTGATCCAAATTATTTTGCTCCAAGGTAATAAATATTTATGTATCATCACCAAATAGGACATCAATTATAGGTTCATTATTTGGGAGTGAGATACCTTTAACTAGAGGCCCAATGTTCAAGAACCTAAGAAGGTAATGCAGAGCATCAGGTGCCAAAACAAAGAGTGATGGGGAAAGTGGGCATCCTTATATTATGGAACTTTAAGGTATGAGGGAGTTTTTCATTTCACCATTGACTTCAATGACAACCAAATCATCCTTGAATATTACATTTACCATTTTGTAGAATCTATCCTAAAACCTAAAGGCAAGCAACATTGTCTCACTGAAGGGCCACTCAATTCTATCATAAGCTTTCTCAATATCAAACAATATCATTCTAACATCCTAGTTCAAATCTCTTGCCCAGCACATACCTTCCCAATTAGTGATTAGATTATCCAAAATGTATCTCCCTTCAACAAAGCCAATCTAAGTCTCTAAAATAATAGAGGGCAAAAGAGAAAATAGTCTCCTCGCAAGGATTTTTTATAGAATCATATAAGAGATGTTAAAGAGGGTAATTGGTCTCCAATTCTTAACTAATGATAGGTTACCATCCATTGGGATCAACTTGATCACCCCTCTATTGATGTCTGAGCCAAGTGTGTTGAAAACAATGGCCTCATTTAAAATCTCCAAATAGTCTTTGATAATCCATTCCTTATTGACTTCATATAATTCTAAGGGGAATCCATCCAACCTAGGTGCCTTATCATCTTTTAATGAATTAATAATATTTTTGACTTCATCAAGTGAGATGATAGCCTCCAAAAAAGAGGCCTAAATTTGTGAAACCTCCTTAGGAATGCATGCCTCACATAAGGGTCTACTATGTTTAGTACATTCACTAGATCCATTAGAGCAAAGAAGGTTAGAATAGAACTCAAAAAAAATTCCTTTTATACTAGCAGTATCCTGCACAGTCTCTCCATTGACTTTGATTTATTTAATCTTGCTTTTAGTCTACTTAATTTTTGAATTTTTGAAGAAAAATTTGTACCCTCTATCTCTAAGCTTAAGCCAAGTTAGCCTAGACTAGATCTACACCCCTCTAGTAATGTACTGCTATGTCTGGCAAGCTTGATGCTTTAATAGGTTAAGCTCTTCAAGAAGAGCCCCATTGGTCGGGTCAAGTTATCACAAGCCTTCCATTTGATGAGCTTCTCTTGAATATCCCTTGCAAGCTTTCTACATTTTTTATCTTTGATCTATCCATAGGTCCTTGCAAAGTTTTTTGTAATCTTCATACTAGAATTCTAATGGTCAACTTTAGAGCTAGAGTTTCAAATAGATTTACTAATATTCTAGGAAGTTTGTAGACCCTCCAAACATAACTTGTCTACCAAATGTGAGACATTGAATTTATACATCCCTTTGAACTCTCATGAATCTTTATTCTCCTCTCTAACTAGTGAGAATGTCATTTCAATAGGGTGGTGGTCAGACATAGTAAAGGGTAACATAGTCACCACATTACCATTCATGACCATATCAATCGCCAATGACTATGTGCTCAAATAAAATCTATCCAACCTTGAGTACTATTTTTTGTTATTAATTTGATTATTGCACTAAGTATACCAAATTCCTCTACTAAGGCTCTTACCTTTCAAGAGAGCATCTTTAATTCTATTAATTATTTTGAACTTAGACCATAAAAAGAGCTCATTACCTTTCCATGCAAGGTGATCACCTCCAACTTTGTCCTCTTTATCCTCTGCCATGGTAAAATCTTCTACAAATATCCAAGGGTCATTTTTAAGATTGAAGGATAGCCAATTCCACAATTTAGCTCTCTCCCTCTAGTCCTTAGGGGTGTATATGTTACACAGGCCAAAGGTTTGGTTCTGAGATTCTATCAAAACCCAGACCGCTGTGTTGCAGGGAGATACACCATGGTCAATAATGCAATCTTTCCATATAGGGCTAATTAGGATAGAGGCCCCCCCTTTACCTCTATGATGATTAGTATAAAAATTTGGAGCATTAGGCTAGATAAAGTTCAAGACTAGGGATAACTGAGTACTGATAGCCTTCATTTCTTATAAGATAAGAAAATTATGATTGTCTCTCAAGAGTTTAAATTGCCTTACCACTTGTTTTTTGTCTAAGGATTCCATCCCTCTCACATTCCAGCTGATAATCCACATAAAGAACTAGGGGGAGTGATCAGGGGTCAATTAGATTGACCATGGGGCTTAGCCCCACTATTGTATAACCTGGTAAAATAATCTAGAACTTTATTTTCCTTGCCCTATTTTTTAGATGGGGGTTCTTGCACATTGTAATGCATCTCTTTATCCAACTTTTTTTCTCTTTAGGCATGGTGTGTTCAACTCAAATAGGGTTTGAGTATATTTTAAGTATTTTACCTCCCCCTTTGGACAACCAATTATCCACCTTTGTAGATTTCTTATTTGCTAAAATATCTCCAGCTGAAATCTTCATCTCACTCATGGGAAGACTAGAATCCTCTTTCTCTAAATAGATAGTTATCGATATAGCATCACTAGAAGGCCTATATAGCATGTTTCTAGGTAGGGTAGTCGGTGAAACATTTTGCTGAATAGGGGCCTCAATAAGGATAACCATATATTACTCTGAGGAATGGTCCTCAAAGGATTTTTGCTCTAGAAAAGCATCATCCAGGCTATCAAGGAGAAAGTAAACTAGGTTTCGTAAGGTATTATCACCATTAGTCTATGGTGAAGTATATACCTAAGATTTGAGGGGGGCCTCCAATACATATTCACCTTGATTTTTAGGTCCATGTGTGTTAATAACCTCAATAGTGGAGGCACTATCTTTCAATGGTACACCTGTGAACAAAGGATTCTCATACACCTGTAAGTTATCCAACACAATCTCATCTTTTATGTTGTCTTTCTCTTGCTGTCTATTAGGGATATTGCTTTTATCAACCAATAGCAGACATTTTTTCCTAAGATAACCATCCTTTTTACAAAATAAGTAGGCATTCAATCCACCTAGACCTCTAAGAGCACAAGTGTGATATTTCCCTTCAATTTTAAAGTAGAGTGCTTCTAAGAAAAAATATAGGGGCTCTAAAGAAATTAAAACCCTAGCATTCATATGTGTAATGGATCTTTTGGTATCCTTGATTTTTAAAACTTCATCGAGGGGTTTTAGTGCCTATGAAAGAAAATTCCATAGCTGACTTGGCACTCCTTCAATATCAAACCATCTGGGAGAAGTTTCAAAAACAAGGTCATTACAATCCATTTCTAGGTTCCAAGGGATAACTTTGAAATTTGATTGGATGACATTCCACAAGGGCTTACTAATTACCCTACATTGCATGTTAGAGTTTTTTTTAAAATCATGAAAACCCCTATCTGCAACATCCTAGAAAAACTAATATACAAACCTAGTCTTTTACCCCAAATAGAATTTAGCCAATTATCTAAGAAATTTCTAGAAGGGAGTGCATTTATATAAACCAAACAAAGAAAATCCATACATTTTTAATCTTGATTTCCTCTTGCTACAATTCAAATTCCATGGATACATTCAATGTGATGGTCAGGGTTTTAGGAGGGCTAGGGAGCTTATCTATTTGGTCTTCCCTATATTTTTTCTCACCATATGCCTCCCTGCATGCCACAAATTCTACTCCTTTTGACTGTCTTGCCACTTCCTCTTACCATAGGATTTCATTGAACAGGCATTTTGGAGATCTAGTCACTTCAACTTCTACTTGAGTAGAGATAGAGCCACTACACTCATTATTACAACCCTTATCACCTTGTGCATCATCAGTTGATTCATTAAAATCACCATGCTTCCCCTTCTTTACATGCTCAAATCCATCAAATATGAGGGTTTCTATAAATATTCAATTAATACATGCCCCTTTGCAATCCCAAAGGCCATGGGAGTAATGGCCAAGGAAGGATGCATTTGGTAGCCATGCATTCCATCTCAGACATCAGAGACACCCCTGAAAACAACACAAACACAAATCAAACCAAACACACAACATAAACAAAATAAGAAAACAAAAATTAAAGACCAGCTCTAACACATAGAAAAATAAAAACAATAGGAGCCAAGGAGGCAAAGGTGACCAAGGCGAACCACAAGGAGAAAATTTGAAGCACCATTAATGGAGGATGACTTTTTGTCTCCCCATTATTGAGCTCTAAGCTTCTCCTCTCAAAATGACTCACTCTTCTTTTCCCAACATTTTCACTAGTTTGTCTCATTTTCTAAACATGATATTAATTTATCTAATTGACTATAATTTTACCCAATTGTCTATAGTTTTAAACTTAATTTCAAATGTAAATCTAACTTACATAATTTTACCGTACCTTTCATTAGTTTCTTGACTTTTAAATTTTCACTTATTTAACATAATTTTCACTTAATAACATACATTAAAAATATCAATGTATTATAAGACTAAATAGTCATTTGTTAATGTTTTACTGGAAAAAAAAAACTTACCTTCTTTTCCACCAATAATGACACACTGATAGTCTTTTTCCTTCTCAATGTTTCTCTCTTTATCCTCTCTAACACTAAAAATGACACTTGCATACCAAAAATGACACTTATAAAGGGATAAATAAACACTTGACATAGAACTAGAAAAAAAATGTGATGCAAACCTAGTGTAATTTGCATCACCTTTTTTTTACTTTGCATCACAATTTTGTTTGACTAAACCAAAAAAAATTGTGTAACAAATTATATACTTCCCTCATTCCTTTTCCTCTCACCATCACATTTAAAATGAGGACACTAAAAAGTGTGGTGACCAAAGTATCCAAACCTATAACATGTTATACGTCCATAACTTCCCTTTCTTCTTTTAGAGTTGGCTCCTCCTCTTGCTTAGTTTCCCAACACTCAAGATCATTTGTCATTTCCCTATTGATTGCTTTCATGGGATGGGTGGCCTCTTCCATTTTTGAACCTCCGTCTTCCTTTGGCTACACTTTATTACCTTATAGATAAATTTTATTCCACCCTCAGATCATAGTACATTACTAATTGGGTCGTTTACATGTTGTTACACAATTTTTTTTGGTTTGGTCAAACAAAATTGTGATGTAAAGTAAAAAAAAGGTGATTCAAATTACACTAGGTTTGCATCACATTTTTTTTACTTTGCATCACAATTTTGTTTGACCAAACCAAAAAAAATTGTGTAACAACATGTAATTGACCCAATTAGTAATGTACTATGATCTGAGGGTGGAATAAAATTTATCTATAAGGTAATAAAGTGTAGCAAGAGGAAGATGGAGGTTCAAAAATGGAAGAGGCCACCCATCCCATGAAATCAATGAATAGGGAAATGACAAATGATCTTGAGTGTTGGGAAAATAAGCAAGAGGAGGAGCCAACTCTGAAAGAGGAAAGGGAAGTTATGGGCGTATAACATGTTATAGGTTTGGATACTTTGGTCACCACACTTTTTAGTGTCCTCATGTTAAATGTGATGGTGAGAGGAAAATGAATGAGGGAAGTGTGCAATTTGCACAAGTTGAAGATAATCCATTGTGTCACTTGATCTTATGGAGTAACTAGAATAATTAGAGATTTTGCTAGCATGGAAGATATTATTGAATGTTTAGAAAAAGGACATGGAAGATTACCAAATAAGACACAATTTTAGGACCAAATGCAATACCAAAGGTAAGTGTTTTAATTTTATGGTTGATAGTGCGAGGTGTAGTAATTTAGTGTCCACTGAAATGGTAGACAAGATGAAATTGGTATGTAGAGCATACCCTAGGCTATATAGAGTGTCTTAGTTTATAGATATGAATGGTGATAATGTGAGGTAATGTTATGAAGTTTAAGTGTATATTGATGGATATTAGGGCAATGTTTTATGTGATATTCTATCCATAGATGTGTGTCATGTTTTATTGGGGAGGCCATGATAGTTTAATAGGAAGACATATATGATGGAATAACTAACATTGTGATTACTAAGAAAGATGGGTAGAGTTACACCCTAAGTCCATTGAATGGAAATAAGGATAAAGAAATGCATAATAATCATATTGTTAGGCATATTGATGAGCATGAGTTATTGAGGGAATGGATAAAGATATATCTTATCCAAAATAGAGAGAAAGGAGGTTGAAGAACTAAATCCAACAATTGAGAGGAATATGGAGTATCCAAGATTTTCATCAATTTAGATGTGTACAATATAGAATGGGAAGGAGGCCCTAAGGTTTGGCACAAGAGCCTATCCCAATATTAGGATGGGTTAGGATAACATGATGTGGAATGAGTTTGGTGAATAAGGTCATTCATATTCCAACAAAGTGGATATAAAATATAGTGTTACATCCCTTTTTAGAAGTTCCCCATAGTCAAAAGGGTGTTTCCAACACCTAGCCCAAATTTGTGGGCACTATGCTCACAAAATCTTACCCTGGGTGTTTGATGTAGGAACACCTTAGTAGCCAATCAATTTTTCATCAGCCAAAAATATATCTTTTGTGTTTTTGCATGTATGGAATTTGATGATGACCTACATTAACCCAACAACACTTTAACAGGCTCTTGAAACATTAAGAAGCAAATTCAATCAATGAGATATAGAGTTATCTATCTCAAGATGAGACTATCGGTTAACTTATGTCTAATTTAATTGGTGGCTATGAAATATTTGTGGTATTTTTAAAACCACCCTAAAATCTATGTAACCACCACTTCTATAAAGATATTATTTCACCCACAACAATTTCACATACCTAGTAATGACCCAAATATGTTTGAGTACCCATTTTGAGTGTTTTTAGGGTTCATGGGGATTCTAAGAGTCACTCCAAGATTCTAAAAGACCAGAGAAGGATTATCTATAATAACTAAGAGGAAGATGGAGTATCCAATATTTGCATTAGTTAAGATGTGTACAATAGAGAGGGGGAAGGAGGTCCTGAGGTTTGGCATGGCAGCCCAGCCCAATGTTAGGATGGGAAAGGATAACATGATGTGGAATGTGTTTGATGAAGGAGGTCAGTTTATAGTTTAATAAATTAGCTAGAAAATATGGTTTTGCATCCCTTTGTGGAAGGTCATCATAGTCAAAAGGTTATTTCTACTACATAGCCCAAACTTGTGGGTATTGTGCTCATAAAATCTTACCTCAGGTGTCTAATGCAAGAACACCTTAGTAGTTAATCATTTTTGCATCAACCCAAAAATATATATTTTATGTTTGTGTACTTATTTAAGTTGATGATGACCTACATAGACCCAAAAACAATTCAACAAGCTCTTAGAACATAGAGAAGCAACTCCAATCAATGAGATAGAGAGTTCTCTATCTCAAGATGAAACTATCGATTAAGTTGTTATGAAATATTTATGGTAGTTTTAAAACCACCGTGATAAAAACATAACCATCACTTTGTAAAAAAAATTGATTTCACCCACAATAGTTTCACATGCTTAGTAACGACCTAGATATGTTTGAGTGCCCATTTTGAGTGTTTCCAGGATTCATGGGGATTCTAAGAGTCACTCCAAGAGGCCAAAAGACTAAATAAGGATTTGGATTAATGAGATTAAAATTAGAAGATATATTCCAAGTGAGTTTAGGTGCTTGATTAGGAAGCTTAAAGGATTAGATAGTAGTATTCAATCTAGGAAGTGGTTGTGTGCATCATTATTTCCTTATGTTTTAGTCCTAAGGAGAATGAGTGAATTTGATGTGTGTGTAATATTTGTATTTCCATAATAAATATCAAAAAAAATATGTGTTTTGGTTTTTAGTTTCATTTTCTCTGTGTGTGTATAGTGTAAGGCTGCAAGGACAAGGATGTCCTTCATTAGACCCCTTATCCTCAACTACATCATTTGGCATCATTATTTTTTATTTTTTATTTTGATTTGTTTTGTTTTTTTGTTAGGTACGTTGGTTTATAAGAAGAGGGTGATGGAATTTTATGTATTTAAGTGTAGACACCTAAATTTGGTCATGAATACTTGATTATGTTAGTTTTAACCTTTTTTCACTTTCATTAACTTGTGCACTTAATGTGGACTTATTTTGACATCTTGGCATATCCTAAGCATAAGCAAGGACCTTTTATTTTATAATATATCATCTACCACTTACATAAATGTTTAAACAACTAAAATTTCCCCTAAGCATCTATTAAAATGGACCCATACCCAGAAAGTGGCATGTTTTGTTAAGGGTCAAAATTGTCTAGTTTGGGTTAGGAGTGGCAACAATCCTAACCTCCATATGGAATTTTTGGACTTTGTCTTCTAATGGCCATATTCTAAAATTGAACCCTCCATTACTTCATCATTCATGTTTTCAAGTTTTTGAGTGTGTGATTTCCCTTTTTCGATTGTTATAAAAGAACATTCAAGTCACTCATTATTCTACTTTGGTAATTTCAATAAAGAGACACATTTACACTATTGCACATTGAGCAAAGCTTCCCTATTCTTTCACATTCCAATTCTAAGCCCAAGTAGACCTTAGTAAAGCCACAAGTTTTTTATAATCAACCCAAAAACAAAGCATTATCAAGTATGTGATCCATATTTATATGTCTTCAGATAGTCAAAGGAGAAAAACTACACAAAGCACTCTAAGTGGGATAATTATGTGGGATTGAATTCCTTCTTTAAATTATAGGAAACTTAGGTAACATTAGTCATTGTGGGAATGATTTGGGTTAGTTCATCTCAATTACACTCCATCTTTTTTGATTTACAAGTTTTCAATAATTACAAACCTTATTATGGTTTCTATTTTGGAGAAACTATTTGAAGGTCTTTTGCACATCCTCAAAGGTCAAATTTGTGCACACAGACCTAATTCCAATTGTCACACATGACTATGGCCTACTTTTTATATTTTATATAAATATTTAAAAACTTCAATCTTAGGTCAGGAGTGGAAAATGGTTTTAAACCCAGTTAGATAGTCCTAGCCTTCTTCATCAGTCAGCTTCAGTTTCTATTTTTTGTAGAATCAATTTGTGTTTTTCTATTTTTACTCTATGCTAGTCAATACAGTCAACAATTAGATGAAAATAACTAAGTTTATCATTCATAGTTAGCCTTGTTTTCAATTGTATTTATCTTGTTGAATTTAGTTCTCTTCTTTTATTTTGTTTGTAGAAATTACATTTTCATTATTTTGTTATATTATAATCATTTAATAAAAAATAGGGTTAATTACCACATTAATTTAATTTTTCATAAAATATATTGGTGAACCTATTTATTGATTGAGTATCACCAAACCCCAATTTTTCTTTAGAGTTATAACCTTCTAGGGTTTCAAATAAATTGTCCTAAGGTTTAGATAAATTCTATAAAATTCCACACTAAAATAATCTCTTTTCAACCTTCGATATAAATATAACACTAAAACAACTTGCTTTCAACCTTAGACATAATAGCTAACATTGCAAGCATTTTATTTTGACTTTGATCTAATATCTGGCACTGAAAGTATCTTATTTTAACCTTAGACTTCATAATAATTTATTAATATCTATACACATTTTCTTCTTTGTGTATCTCCCATTTCAACTTTGTCATTGTTTGTAGTATTTTTGTAGATTTTCACTTTCAATTTTCAAATGTTTAAAGAACAATTTATGGCTCGTTCAATATCTTATTATAATGTACAAAATGTAGGTATGGCTATAACTACAAGAATGGGATGAATGATTCCTTCCATATAACAAATCCTCCTCAACCCCCTCCACCTCCAAAAAAACAACCAAAGGGTATGATATTTTAGATCAATTATAACATACCCATTCCAAGATTTATTTGCTAGATTTACTTAAAACAATGCCTATCTATAAAGATATTCTTTATAAAGCATTGAAAGACACCATGGTACCAAGTGATGTGTAACCCTATTACATCACTTCTATTGTTAATACATTAAGATGTATATAATAAATTATTTCCCTTGAAAAAAAATATTTACCTCCCAAACATATAATAGATGCACACCTTCCATTATATATTCAAGTACGGACTCACAATAAGATAATCAAAAGAATTATGGTGGATAATAGATCAAGATTAAATATTTTTAACATATCTTTCCTCAAGTTATTGGGCATAAAAGCTACTTATCTCATTCATTATGATATGAACATTCAAGTATTTGATAACATTCTAAGGAAAATATTAGGATAAATTACATTGCCTATTATATTGGGTCCTAAAATAATAGATATAGATTTCCAACTCACACTAAATGATCTAAACTACAATATATTGTTGGGAAGACAATGTATTAATGAAATGTATGTTATGCCCTCTACTCTTCATGCATGACTAAAGTTCAGTTATCAAGGGTACATTTAAACATGCCCATTGGATAACTAACCACTTAAGTATTATGTGATGATGCAACTTGAAGATCACTATATTCCCTACATGCAATTACACATGCAACACTTTAAATCTATGTTACCATCAAAATCAATTATTTATCCAATAACATATATTCTAGTTAATTACATTCAATATGTATTTGGGTTTACATGTTTATAAAAAATGGGATATATGGGACAAGGATTAGGAACACATGCTCAAGGTATTTTTGATCTTATTCAAGTACTTCAACCAAAAGGATGACAAGGATTAGGTTCTTCTAAATATTTAGGGCAATAAAAAAGGAAATTATCCACACCATTTAACATATATACATAATTCATCAAAGCAAAACTAGATCCAACACATGAAGTTAATTATGTGTCAGCATCATAGTTGGTATATATAGACATGACAGATGATACAGCTTCACCAGAACTTCTAATTTTGAATGAATTTTCTAATGATGAAGTTATCTTAGAATATTTGGATGCATATGAGGATCTCCATCCCTTCTACGATAATAATAGGTTTCTTCATAGTGCTCATGCATATTTTGATGAAATTTATGCATCTGATACACAACTCCAACTCGATGGTCTAAATAGTACTCCTAAAACACCTTATTTGGAAGATAGATTAGCTCTACTTAATGAAGAAATAAGTAAGTTTAATTTTTGTATAGTTAAAGATCCATGACTAGTATTATAATTAGTTTTATTATGAAATAAAGAGGATATAGACTTATGATAGGTATTAAAAGATTATCTATAATTGTTTGCATGGGCTTATTCAAACATGCCCAGAATAGATCCTATATTGATAATGCATAATATTGTATTTTATATAGAAGCACAACATGTCAAATAAAAAATCCACAAAATGCATCCCAAAGTGGAATTATTAGTAAAGAAATAAATTTAAATATTACTAAAATCAAGATTTATTAGAGTTATTGATTATCCTCCATGGGTATCTACTATAGTTCTTATTACAAAACCTAAAGGAGACATTATATGTTTTACAGATTACTAGGATTTAAGTAAAGCTTGTCCAAAACTTGAGTTCCCTTACCAAATATTGACATTATTATAGATCATACAACATGATATGAGATTCTATCATTTATGGATGGTTATTCAAGTTATAATCAACTTAAGATATCAAGAAAAAACTTAATTTATCACCCCTTGGAGAACATTATGTCATACATTCATGCCTTTTGGATTAAAAATGTTGGGCATACTTATCAATGTACTATGACACATATTTTTCTTAATTACATACACAAGATACTATAAGGCTATGTTGATGATTTGTTGGCTATATCTAAATAAATATAAAATCATTTTATTGATTTACAAAAAAAAAATTATCATTTACAAAAATCTAATGTATAACTAAATCTCTATAAGTGTGTCTTTGGGGTTAATTATAAAAAAATATTAGGATGCATCATATCTCAACGAGGCATTGAATTATATCATAAAAAATTAAAATTTGTTTTAGACATGCCTCCACTAAAAGGGTTAGAGAAATTATGATCTTCACAAGATATTTTGTGTCTCAACTTTTTGATAAAACATAACCTTTTATGTGTTTACTAAAAAAGGACATAATTTGAATGGGATAACAATAATAATCTTGTAGTGGATAATTTGTGATCTGATCCATATTTATTTTTGATGTTTTGAGCCACCTCTTAGGCTGATCATCAAGACAATAACAATGCACAAAAATTATGGATTAGATCGTAATTTCTCCACTATGGGATAATAATTATCAAAAATAATTTGATACTACCAAAGAATAATTATTTCAATCACATATACTTATGTCACTTATCCTTGATAGGTCTTTACTATTATACATCTATACTACTAATCATGCCTTAGGTGATTTATTGGCATAGCATGATGACAATCACATGAAACATGCAATATATTATGTTAGTCTTACTTTGGTTGACTATGAAAATAATTACAGTGTTGTGGAAAAATTATGTCTTGCATTAGTTCTTACAACATAAAATCTACAAAATTACATGATAAACAATGAAACATAGGTTATCATAAAAGTGGGTCCCCTTAGATTTGTAATGTCTAAATCACATTTATTGGGACATATTTATAAATGGGTCATGTTTCTCACATAGTTTGATCTAAAATGTATTTCACAAAAATTAATGAAAGGACAAATTATTGTAGATCAATTAGTGGTAGCTCCATTAAAGGACACTCTACCAATTAATGATGTTTTTAGAGATAATTTCACTTATTATCATATTAATGATGAATTTTGGACAATGTACTTTTATGGATCTAAATGTGCCACAAATTTTGGTCCTGGTACTCAAGGTCAACCTATGCCATTTACTTATGATTTGGGATTTTCTTTCACAAATAGTATAGTAGAATATGAATCACTAATATTAGGATTATACATAACATGTACATTACAAATAAAATATATAAAGATTTATGGAGTTTCTCATTAGTGGTCAACCAAGTAATAGATATATAAAAACAAAAGAATAAAATTTAATTCTACAAAAATAATTCGTACAAGTAATGACACATTTTTAATATGTTTTCATAGAAATCATACATTGAAAATATAATTGATATGCAAATACTATAGCTAGTTCAACTTCTCTAAATCCTATTGATATCAATGATGAAAATGTTATTTTTACTATAGAAAAGTTACAATAATCATCCATATTGATAACACAAATGGAAACCTTAGAGGTACTTTTAGTTACTCATAGTACAGTTAATTTAGAATGCTAGAGTCATATATATTTTTATACAAAGCAACCATACCAAAAAATGCTACATGTTATGAAAATTTGAAATTACAATGTGATGCTACATGTTATGCTCTTATTAGTGGGTATTTATTTAAAATATCAATTGATGGACTATTACATAGATGCTTAAATCATGAAGAATCCAAATTAGCAGTCCTTGACATACATGATAGTGCATGTGGTGGTCATTTTAATGCCAAAGTTATGTTACACAAATTATTATTACAAGGTTACTATTGGCCTAAAATGGAACATGAATGTCATGAATATGCAAAACTTTATCCACAATGTCAAAAGCATGGTAACCTTAATTGTGATCCATCATATGATTTAACACCTATTGTTTCACTTTGGCCATTTTCACTATGAGGTTTTTATTTGATTGGAAAAATAAATCCATAATTAGTGAACAAATTTTTTTATCATTATTCCCACAAAATACTTCACAAAATGGGTTGAAGCCATATCCATGAAATCCATTAGAGCTGAAGACATATGTCAATTCTTAATGACACATATTATTTCAAGTTATGGAATTCCCTTGACTATTGTTACAAACAATGAATCATCTTTAAAAAAAATTAAAATATTTTGTGTATAATATAAAATTAGTCACACATTTTCTAAACCATATTATCCACAAGGTAATGGTCAATTAGAATCTACAAATAAAACTCTTGTTATTATCTTAATAAAAATAGTTGTAAAGCATGGAACAAATTAGCACAATCAGATTATTTATGCATTTTGGGCATGTTAGTCTCTACAAATGACTAACCCTCAGAAGTTACTCATTAGATTAAACATTCTAAAAAAATAACCTAGAGATCAAACACAGTAGGATAGAGTCCCCTTGTTTTTAGTATCTTCCAGTGATCCACAGGTCAAGATTTCATCAAACAAACATAACATGAGCAAACATATAAATTGTTCCACCAGAAGCTCACACCTAGTTGTTACTTCATGAGTATCATTATTTTTCAAGATGGTTCATACTATAAAACATATGTACATAAGGGTGCAAAATAAATCATAAATGGTGTCATAAAAAACAAAGGAAAATTTAGGGCATGGTAGAAAAGGAATTACTGTTTGAATAAGAAAAACTAATTAATACTGCAAATGCATGAAATCATCACTTGGTTGCATTAAATCACTATAACACTAGTTCAACTAATACACAAACCAAAATGAAACAAAATTCAAGATTTTGAGGGATCATCTTAAGAAATGATTCATTGAAAATCCTTAAGCAATGAACATGTACTTAGAAAACATTAGATTAAACACATAAGCCATCAATAGTTTCAAGATTAAACATATGAGGAGAGTGAACTTAATCAATCTAATTGCATTTCATTAATAATCTAAGACAATAACAATGTTTACACCATCAACTAAATTTGCATTCAAACAATGGAAGATAAACAATGCATAGACAGAGTCACAATTGCAAGTGTATTCCTGGCAACAATTAGATAGAGTCTGAGTGTAAATTTTTTTTTCTCTTCTAAAAACAAACCACTAGGATTAAATAGACTAATTCAAGATCATGGGTATTAATTGCATTAATATTCAGGTAGTTGTCAAAATCAAATTTGAAACTTTAATTCTAAGGTTACCCTTCAATGTAAATTTGATCAAATCAGCGTGTCATTACTGTATTTAGTTTAGACATAACATTATCCTTCTTCTAAAAGAAATTTATAGTCAAATGTCTTCTCTAACTCTTGTCTCTATGAATCTCTATATATTCATTTAATTTTTCCCAATGCCAATGTATTTCTCTCTCTGCTACTTGGCTTCTCCATAAACTCCCCACATTCTTAAATATATTGACCAATAGTTATGAATATACTTGTAGCAACCTCCTACCTTGGAATTTTAGGCAGCTCTAGATCAATGTTTATTTACTTAGCAAAAGAATTCAAGCACTTGGATTTTATTTTTATTTAATTCCACCTACCAATACTTAGCTTCAATGAACAATATACCTTCCAAAAGTACTAAATGATCAAAAACACTTTCATAGGTGTTACATGAAAAAACACCAATGATTGATCAAATTTTATAGATTCTTGGTTCTGGGTAAATAATTTGGGTTTGATCAGTGTACTACACTTTTCCTCAACCTATTAAAATATTAAACATAAAAAATTACTTCCTTAGCAAATGTGAAAGATATCAAATAAAATTATAATTACACAATGTCCATAAGCAACACAGTCATGTGATTAAAACATTGATAGATTTTCAATATTTCATTTCTCTAATTTAAAACTAGCATCATTGTAAAGAGGGAGAAATCATATATACAACGTAATAATTGACACCAAAAATGGAGCAGTGGATCAAAAGATATGGCTTAAAAACCAACATGTATTCGTACATAGCCACACCAACACCTTCATAAAATGGTAAAAGAGAAATTCATGGGATCAATCATAAGGAAAACCCATCATTTATTATATCCCCATAAATTTATTAAAAATACACTCAAAAAGGTTTTTTTTTTTTTAAATAATCAATGTAATCCTTGTGTACTACCATTTTAGTGCTTTCTATTCAAAAGTTATAAGTTAAAAATCTTCTCAAAAGGTTCACTTCACACCTTGATATCTTTTCACCTAAAATTACAACTACAAAACAAATTGGATTGTATTCCCATGTATAAGGGTACCATCATAAAAAAATTTAAGCACTTTAAATCTCATTTGGTAGTGTGAACATAGGTTGAAAATGTATGCATATGATAGATTTGGCCACTAAAATGCTGAAAATGGCTAAGTAAAAATCAGCATAGAAGCCAATTTTAACCTAGCGCATTTTGCACATAAGAAAAGAATAGCTATGACTTTCTTAAAATCATATTTTCCCCACATTTAACTACCTATATGTAAAATTTAAATATAATTGGACCTTATTTGGTTATGCAAAATTCTTCCCAAAAAGTGATTTATGGTTAGATTTGAAAACTGGGAAATGCAGAAATCAATGCAGAAGGTGATTTTGACTTTAAATTTGTCACATGGAAAATAATTTTATACAAATTTATTCATCTTCACATTATTCCTGCACATAGATATCACATTGGAAAATATCATGAGAAATGGGCATGGTTTAGCCATGTGAAATGGCTCCCGAAAAGTCATTTCTAGTAAGATTTGGTAACTGGGAAGACAAAAAACAATGCAAAAGATTTTTTTGATGGTTGCACACTTAGCACGTGAAATGTATTTTTTTTAGAATTATTTTACCAATGCATTATAATTAAATTCAAATATCATCATGCAAAATTCCCATAGAAATAGACTTCATTTAATGCTATGAATATACGTTTGAAAAGCACCTAGTGGTAACAAGTGGAAGGTGGACTACACACTCAAAATACTTAAAAACAATCAGTGAAAGTAGAACCAGATCATATTTTTAAAACAAGAGGGTCCCCATTATGTACTTCTAATAATGGAGTGTGTTGGATTCCAATAAATGGTGACCTCTATGGGGAGAGTGTTGCTCAGCAATTAAAACCACAGAACATAAATCTTCAAACCTAAAACAGGGGCATAAACCAAACATAGATCTCAATACGAAACCAAAATATGAAAGTGTTAAATCCTACCTCATCATGGGACATACTAAGTGGATTTATTTTTTATACGTCCAATGTGTATATAGTGATTATTCAATTATTTCCTTTTTTGAATCCAAATGGAATCCATCTGGTCTTTGTGAGAAATATGAGTTTATCAGAGGGAAATTGAGGTTAATTGGCTTGGAAGGGAAGTGGCATGAGAATTTTTATGTTGTCATATGGATATCTATAGCCCTGATGGAATTTATTTTGGCTCCTTCTAAGGCCTTGCTCCACTACTAGCCAATTTGAAAAGCCTATGATGGAGTTGCCTGGATCACCCCTATATGTGTTGAGCTTTAGGATTTAGCTTTTAGGTTTATTTATTTATTAGTAATTTTATAAAGTCTCTCCACTAGGGTTTATAAACCAAACCATGGGTCAAATGATGATTTCATAAAATTCATAACTACTCAATAAACCTAAATGAACACAACTGGAAGGTTTGGAATAGAATAATCCACATTTATATTCAACCCCATGCTCTATTAAGGATTATGGACCTTCATAATTTCAACAATGCATCAAGAATAGGTATATTCTATACTTTTTCTGGTCTTATTACCCCCAGTCTAGACTCATCATCCTAAGAAAACACTCTTGGGCATTAGTTACCAATTGGCAGAATCAAACACCCTTATCTTGAATCTATACACAAGGATATCCCATCTTAACATACCAATACCTTTTGAGATTGGCCACCAACATAAATTGGGATTGACTAGGCTGAAAATCACATAAAAAATTACTACACAAGTCATTAGTCAACAGGTCTTACCACTAATTTAGGACAAGGCATGAAAGGGGTTGTTAATCACATAACTATTATCCAAAGAACTCAGCCAACAAATTGTAATATTGAATATTATATGAAATTACTCAAAAGGAAAAATAGTTTATCATACATTTAAATTCAACAAATCACAAAGGGCTACCAATCATAGAATTAGTATTAAAACACAAACATTTGTATTAGCACTATCATTGAGAGCACTACTATTAGAAGCACACAATCTACAAGTTACATGATTTATTTTCATTAAATCATGAGAGGTCGAGACATCTGCACCCAAAAAAAATGGAACTAAAACATAGGCAATGATCCCAACAAAGAAAAAAACAATACACAGCAAAAAAGGATCCACCAAAGTAGGAGTAAAACACATAGCAAACATAGAAAAGAAAGATTTAAATACAACCTAAACTATATAAAGTAAGGAAACTATATACACCTATTTACAAAAATTGAATGCTTAATCACTCAAAGGTGACATCTAAAGGGGTAGCCATGAAGTAATGATTCAATTACTACCCATTGACAAGGAGTGGAAACTCATTTCCTTGAAGATCTTTGAGCCTAAATGCATTAGGTCTAAATAACTTGGAGATCTGAATAGATTGATCCACAATGGGCTAAATTTGGGATGTTGATCCATCTTCTCATGTGCTTTGTTCCATAGCAAGACCAAGTATGCTAATATGAAATTATTCACTTTGGATGATTGATCAAACCATCTCTTAACTATTTTATGAGACCTATTGATGTTTTTTAGAGCCTCATCCCTTATATCTTCCATTTGAATCAACACTAACAACTAAGACTAAGCTATCTCATTGGGATCAAGTTAGTCTATGTTAAATTGATGAGTGAGATTCTTGAGTTGTATGAGGAAGATGGCCTCTATGACATAGATTAATAATAATGGCAAACTATTTAAACTTTTCTTGTGTTAGGTCCTATCTACCCACAAAGCATACTTTAGCAGGGCATGTCAGTTACATGGATTTTTGTTAATTGCCTTCTTTATGGAGTCAAGAAAATTTTTGTTAGTGTATTCTATAAGACCATTGCCTTATAGATATCTATTGGAAGAAAACTTAATAATAATCTCATTTGTATATGCCCATTTGGTTAAATTAATATACTAAAATAAAGGCCCATTATCAGATACCAATGCAAGAGGTGTCCCAAAACAAGTCAAAATGTGTTCTTTTAAGAATGAGATGACCTCCTCAGTAGTGTTATTTGTTATGGTCTTGGCTTCATGTTAGGGTGTGGAGCTAAAAACTTCACCTTAAGGCAAACATGGAGGTTTCTGAGCATGACAGTCGTCGGCGTCAGCAGGCCACAACCGACGTCGGTCAGCAGACAGTGCAGAAGGAAACCGACATCGGCAGGAATCAGCTGGTGTCGGTCACCTCCAGCCAAACAGGGACTGACATCAGTCACCTATGATGGTTCTAGAACTGCTGTTGATAAATAGTCAGTTAAGTGAACGGGTAATTTGCATGATGAAGACCAGTTCGAGTCTTGAGCCGCAAGTCTAATTATTGTATGCATGAGATCTATATAATAGACTCATGGGCTGTATTGTTAAGTGAAGAACAAAGAAGAACTATGTAGAACTTGGAGAGTTCTTCCCATGGCAGAATCAAGTAGGATTCCTCATGTATGTAAGATCAGGTTTGATATGCAGGGTGTTGCAAGATCATGGTGGAGATCTACATGTGATAAGTAAGATCAGGTTGGTCTGCAGGGATGTGTGTATGTGAGGGTCAGAAGAGGATCGGAGGGGAAGCAAGATCAAGGTGACAGCAATACATCAGAAGCAGGATCATGGTGAGATCTACTTGGAGTACCGGTTCGTACTCAATTATACAGGTGTACAATGAGGTGAACAATAGCTCGTGTTAGCTGTGTGTTGTGACCTATTGAGAGAAGATTACTTAGGAGGGAAGATTACTGGGAGCCCTTGAGGAGGAAGCCTCACAGAGGTGGAAGAAGAGTGTCATCTCTTTATTGTAATTTCCTCTGTAATGAGTTGAATACAATTGTGTGTTGCCTCTCATATTCTGTGCATTTTCTCATTAATAGTTATTTGTTCTTCTGGTTATTTCCACAATCTTAAGTTGCGTATACAATGGTAATCATGTGTGCTCTTAATTTTGACAAGTTGTGTCAGAGCTTTGGGGAACTTAGGTCCTGTCAAATGGTATCAGAGCGAGGTTGGATGTTCTCAGAGTGAGTTTGACTAACAGATGGCCCAGATCTGGTTAGTGGTTTGTTGATTATAGGTTACTCACAAGGGTTTCTATTTGAGTGGGAGTATAGCAATGGCAGAAGAAGGTAAGTTGAGAATGAAGAAAGTCAGGCACAGGATTAACACCACAAGGAGTGTGGTGGGTAGTCTTCAAGTGGGAGCTTGAAGAGGAATACAAGCCAAGATGCAGACTAGACAAAGTACTGGTTTAGGTACAGGTGCAGTTGTTTATCTCCAAGTGGGAGATTGTTAGGGTGTGGAGCTAAAAGCTTCACCTTAAGGCAAACATGGAGGTTTCTAAGCATGACAGTCATCAACGTCGACAGGCCACAATCGATGTCAGTCAGCGGACAGTGCAGAAGGAAACTGACATCAGCAGGGATCGGCCAGCGTCAGTCACCTCTAGTCAGACAGGGACCAATGTTAGTCACCTGTGGTGGTTCCAAAACTGTTGTTGACGAATAGTCAGTTAAGTGAATGGGCAGTTTGCATGATGAAGACCAGTTCGAGTCTTGAGCCGCAAGTCTAATTATTGTATGCATGAGATCTATATAATAGACTCATGGGCTGTATTGTTAAGTGAAGAACTAAGAAGAACTATGTAGAACTTGGAGAGTTCTTCCCATGGTGGAATCAAGTAGGATTCCTCATGTATGTAAGATCAGGTTTGATATGCAGGGTGTTGCAAGATCATGGTGGAGATCTACATGTGATAAGTAAGATCAGGTTGGTCTGCAGGGATGTGTGTATGCGAGGGTCAGAAGAGGATCGGTGGGGGAGCAAGATCAAGGTGACAGCAATACATCAGGAGCAGGATCATGGTGAGATCTACTTGGAGTACCAGTTCGTACTCGATTGTACAGGTGTATAATGAGGTGAACAACAGCTTGTGTTAGCTGTGTGTTGTGACCTATTGAGAGAAGATTACTCTGGAGGGAAGATTACTGGGAGCCCTTGAGGAGGAAGCCTCACAGAGGTGGAAGAAGAGTGTGATCTCTTTATTGTAATTTCCTTTGTAATGAGTTGAATACAATTGTGTGTTGCCTCTCATATTCTGTGTGTTTTCTCATTGATAGTTATTTGTTCTTCTGGTTATTTCCGCAATCTTAAGTTGCTTATACAATGGTAATCATGTGTGCTCTTAATTCTGACAAGTTGTGTTAGAGCTTTGGGGAACTTAGGTCCTGTCACTTCATCCCACCTTGTGTGTTAGTCTATAGTGGTGATAATGAAATGATATCCCACTGAAGAGTTGGGATTTATCACCCCAACAAAGTCCAATCCCCATTAGGCAAATGGACATTCTTAAATGATGGGATATAGTGGCATGGTGAGGTGAATATCTCTCTTAGAAAAGGTTTGAGACTTTTGGAATGTATGTACATTAGCATGACCATTTTTGAATAATGTGGGCCAATATTACCTTACTCTGAGGATCTTGTGTGCAATAACATTGCTTGATGGATGGCCACTTCCCAAATTCTCATGAAATGCACTCATAACTTCTCTCACTTCTTTAACTAAATAATGGAAATAAATCCCCTCATGGTTTTTCTTATACATAATTCATTTCTTAGGTATGCAATGGATAACCTTCAACCTTAGATCTCTTTATTATGTCCTGTCAAAGTCTACAGGTGGCATCCCATAGAGTACTTGGTGTATGATTAGATCATATTATGAGCTAGGTTGAATCTCTTGATCATTCACATTTACAACCTTAATACTGGGATAAACTTTAGTTATTAATTTTGAAATCCCTTGGCAATGCACTAGCTTTATGGGCTTCACCTGTACATTATATTATTTCAACTTGGAAACCCAACATCCTCTCCTTTCACCAAGTTCATTTTGCCCCAACATTTATTTAACTATAGGATTAGGAACAACTACATAAAGTTTGTTTTGAAGAATGCAATGGAAAAAATTATTGGTTACTTTCACTAATTCATAAGCTTGTTTATCTAATGTTAGGTATCTCGGCTCAACCTCCTTCAAGTAATTGCTCATGAAAGTAATCAGATGCTTTCCATTCTCAAATTTATACATCAATACTCTTACAATGGTGTGATCCAATGAAAATGAGTAGATGTATAATTCCTTTGCATAATCATGGTCAGATAACATAAGATATTGCATCACTACATCTTCAATCTCATGAAATGATTTCTTTGTAGCAGCATTCCAATCCAATTTATCTCCCTATTTCAACATCAAATTTAAAGGCTTAATTATCTCTACAAATCCTGAAATGAATTTGTATACAAAGTTTATTTTTTAAATAAACACATCTATTCCCTTTTATTATTAGGTAGCTACAGCTTATCAATCAATTATCATGGTCGGGGTCAATGGACATACCTCTTTTCATGATCACATAGCCTAGTAACTTACCCTCTATAGCATAGAACACACACTTCTTTGGGTTAAGAGATATACCATAGCATCTACAACATTTGAGTATCTTTTCCAAATGACATAAATGATCAGACCTAAATTTATAAAATATGATCAAATCATCCATGTAAACTACAATACACATGCCAATTAAACCTATAAACATGATGTATATTGCTTGCTGAAAAGTATCACGTATGTTGAGTAGCCCAAATGGCATCTTCTTGTAAGCAGATGTACCCCATTTAGTGGTGAAGGTAGTTTTGATGTGGTCAACTCTATTAACAAAAATATGATTATATCCTATGAATCCATCCAAGAAGGACATCATCTCAAAGCCACTCACTTGATGAATGACTTCATCCAAGGATGGTAGAGGGTAATTGTCTTTGTCTGAAGATTGGTTGAGGTTCCTAAATTTTACACATAGGCATATTTCCCCATTCTTATTCCTTATGGGTACTAAAAATACTATCCAAGTTGAGTGACTTACTAGAAAAAATATCCTAGTTGATAGCATTTTATGCACTTCTCTAAGAATAAGTGATTCTAGGATGGGGTTGATTGATCTTTGATTTTATTTGAAGGGATTTTGATCAAGATTCAAGTGGATAATATGGGTCATGATGTGAGGATAAAAGGCTATGAGATCATTATAGTTCCATGCTAAGATGTCTTATTGATGAATAAGCATCTTCCTAAGCTTCTGCATTTCTTCACTAGTATATTAGGGTCCTACCATTATGTTTTTAGGCTTGTTCATAGTCCCTAAATTAAGCACTTGGGTTGGCTGATTAGGCTAAGTTTTTTTTTGATATTGTCTAAATCAAAGAGTCTTTCTAAAGATAGCATTCCCTTAGGGATTCTATTATCTTTTAGCTATAAAATGCCCTCATGTCTGAACTAATTTTCATTTGAATCAAGATTATCTTCATCAATTATCAGTACATTGAAGACATCAAAATTAGTAATGAAGTCCAAAATTTGCATGTCATCATCAAATAATTTAAAATGTTTTAGGTTGTCTAGAATTAAAGGAGCATAATTTAATTCAACAGAGAATATTTACAAATCAGAACTATCTAAAGGTGACAAATTCACAACTGAGATAACCAATGAGTTGGCCATAGCATTTTATTCACTCAAAATTAGTGAGATGCTAAATGCATCAAAAACTTCAATTAGATCCCATGCATGACACTTGTACTTCCTCAAATAAGAGAGTTTGTTTTAGAGTTTACTGTGTAACTAATAAACAACTAATTCAAAATCACTAAAGACACTTAAAATATGCACATGATAATGAACTACAAATTAAATCCCCAAGATTAAAGCTTCATATTCAGTCATGTTATTTATGTATATAAACTATAACCTAAATGTTTTTACATACCTTTTACCATTAGGGTCAATCAATACAATACTAGCACCTAAACCTTGCTTTGAGTGAGCTTCATCTAAGAAGAGAGACCACATACCTAAATTCTTATTTTGATCTACATTCTTACTCCTTAATGCATTGGTGGTTAATGTATACACACATATATCAGATGTATAATTAACTTGTTCATTGATAACATCGTACTTTGTAATCATGAATTTCATTTGTGGTTCACAGTCAACATGGATTTAGTTGGCAACTCCCCACCATGGCATCATAGTGGGCATGTATCCATTCAAGGATTTTGACTAGTCTCTACTTAGTATCATGTTGTATCCTTCAAGAATGTCAATAACTTGCACATCCATAAACATCTAAATATGAGGCTCAGCCTATAATTGTACATGCACATTCAACAAGTCACCTATGACTTTGACTTTAGATTTATCTAATTAAACCACAATCTTATCAGATTCCATAAGATTTATACCCAACCTCTCACACTCTTAGAGGCATGATATTTGTAGATGTACCAGAATCAACTAAATAGTTATGCACATTATTTCCAAAGGATTCTGATAGTGAGCATAAAAGGGGGAAATTATGTCTTACTTTTGTGTATGACCACATTCATATTAGTTGGACACTTTTACTTAAGTTGGCTACTCTAATCATTGAGATATTTGAGGAGCAAGTCTCTTTATTTAGTTATCTAAGCTAGCTCATGAAACATAATATTGGACTTAATCTTCTTTATGTCCTCCACTCTATTGTACCCAATCTTGCTTAGGGGAGGTTGACTATCATTGGCCTTAGGTGAAGGAAGATTGTTATTTACCTTTGGATCTAGGGACGTAGTAGGATTATTAGGTGGAGTGGAAGTAGTTAAAGGTTGTTAAGTCTTGTTCCTCAAGGCATAGTTAAACTTCTAAAACTATTAGAATGCTTGGACATCATCAACCTATGTTTTTTGGGTATAGGTATTAGGACGTCTCAAGTACATGGATACGTCATTTTTCAAAACCTTGATTTGGATACATCTATATATATGTATGTATAAATATAATGCATATTACTCATTTTTTTTAGTAAAACACTTGAAACTACATAGTATGAAAATATTTGTCTATAAAATATAAAACACTTAAAAATATATAATATTCATTCATTCATTACTTCAAAGATAAAATATAAATTCAAATATAGACTAAATCATCTCAATTTCCCTCAAAATCATGAAGGACACTCCCATTATTTTTCAACTTTATCATTTACTAATGCTTTATCTCATAGGGACTCACTGGTTTATTGAATCTCCTAGTGTATGCCTTAAGGAGTACACAAGGAATGGGGTGGGATTGGTTTGGGGCACTTTGTGAGAGATGTTCTCATACTATTCTATCATACCTAAATCCCTTCATGCAACCTTCATACCTCCTATGATGTCTCCTTGAAATCTTGAAACCCTAAAATATGGCTAAGTCTAAAACCCTGGAAATTGAATAAGTCTAAAATATGATAGGATCCTCCCAAACATAGAATTTGCATTATAGTTCCTAGAGGTCTGAAACCACTCTCAAACATCTTGAAATTATATAAATTAAAGTATAAGAAACTATATGTCCCTATTTAAATGTAAACTTATACTTAAATGTTTATTTTATATATTATTTATATACTATTTGATTTAGTCTGGGTTTACACTTTTTAAATTTTTTGTTGACTTCCACTATTTTCCCCCATTAGAAACACCTGGGCATGCTTGAAAACACCTTGAAAACACCCTGATACCTCTCGAAAAGGTTCAAAAATGTCACAACAATTTCCAATACCTTTCCAAATGCCTTTGGGATATCTCTGATAGGTACCCAAGATGTACCGGTACTTAAGGCATATCAAGGTAGGAATCATGGGGGTGATTCCTGCAACATAGTCATCAACATCCCCCTCTGATTCATTCTCTGCTACCTTTGGTTATTCCATGATCTCTAGAACCATATCAATTCTAAGGGACTTTAAGGAGATAGGGGGACTAGTATGTGTAGAGGGATTTGAACTATTAGGAATAATCTCATACTCATCTATTTCCTTTTGGAATATTTCAAAAGCATGGTAGAATTTGACATAGTCTAGCTCTCCATGTTGGGTTGTGTTATGCACCCTACACTAGTTTTGGAGAGCAATTTCTAGCAAATTCATCTTAGGTAGCTTATTTGCATTTGACTCATTTTAATTCTCAATCCTATTATCAGGTTTAAAATTATGTTGATAAGTGTAGCTTGTTTGTATGACTCAATTTTCTTCCCTAACTTTACCTTTTATTTTATTTTATGACACCATTTTTGATTTATTTTTCCCCTTATGTACATATATTTTCTAGTCTAAACTAACTTGTAAAATATTGATACTCATGAAGTCACAACTAGGTGTGAGCCTTTAGTCTAACAGTTTATATGTTTTCCCATCCTATGTTTTTTCACTAAAATATAGGCCCTTGGATCACCAAAAGATCATAAAAACAAGGGGACTATGTCCTACTAGGTTTGATCTCCACATGATTTTTTAGAATGTTCAATCCAATGAAAAAATTTTGAGGGTGAACCACTTGCTGAGACTAACACTTACTGGCATTACAAGAAGGGTAGGGTAGAAAAGGAATTAGTTTTTGAATAATAAAAACTAATTAATACTATAAATGCATGAAATCATCACTTAGTTGCATCAAACCATTATAACACTAGTTCAGCTAATACAAAAACCAAAGCAAAATAATAATCAAGCTTCTGAGGAAGCAATATAAGAAACACTTCATTCAAAATCCTTAAGCTAATGAACATGTACTTAACAAGCAATAGACTACACACATGAGCCAAAAACCATTTCAAGATTAAATAAATAAGGATAATGAACTTAATCAAACTAGTAAATTCTCAATATGATTACATTTCATTAACAGTCCAAGATAATCACTTGCATTCAAATAATGGAAGATAAATAATGCATAGACACAATCACACTTGCAGGTGTATACCTAGTAGCATTTAGATAGTCTTAGTGTAAATTTTTTTTTCAATCTTCTAGGATTACACCACTATGATTAAATAGATCACTTCAAGATCATGGGCATTAATTTCATTTAGCTTTAGGCAGTTGAGAAAAATAGATTTGAAACTGTAATTCCAAGGTTACCCTTTGCTGCAAATTTGATCAAATTAACTTGTCGTTACTGCAATGAGTTAAAACATGACATTCTCCTTCTTTTGGAATCAATTTGTAGTTGAATGTCTTATCTAGTTACTGTCTCCATGAATCTCTATGCAGTCATTTGATTTCTCCCAATTCTAATGTCTTTCTCTCTCTCCTACTTGGCTTTTCCACAAACTTGCCACATTCTTGAATAGATTCAATAATTGTTATGAAGATATTTGCAGTAACCTCTTACCTTGGACTTAAAATCAACTCTAGATTAGTGTTAATTTACTAGGCACATAAATTTAGACACTTGGATTCTATTTTTTTTAATTCCACCCACCAATTTTTAGCTTTAATGAACAATAAGACCTTCCAAAAACACTAGATGACAAAACACACTATCATAAGTGCTACATGACAAATCGCCAATGATTGATCTACTTTTTCAAATGTCTGGTTATATGGAACTCTTTTGGATTTATTCAATGTACTCCAATTGTCTTTAACCTATGAAAATATTAAACATAACAAATTACTTCCTTAGCAAAGGTGAAAGATATCAAATAAAATTATAACTACGCAGTGTCTAGAAGCAACACAGTCCCATGATTAAAACATCGACAAGTTTTCAATATTTCATTTCTCCAATTTAAACTAACATCATTGCAAAGATGGATAAATTATATTTCTAATGCAATAATTGGCACCAAAAATAGAGCAACAGATCAAAAGATATGGCTTAAAAACCAACAAATAGTCATGTGTAGCCATACCAACACCTTCAGAAAATGGTAAAAGAGAAATTCATAAGATCAATCATGAGAAAAACCCACCATATCTTATATCCCCATAAATATCTTTAAAATATTCTCAAAATAATATTTTTAGTTTTTTTAAATAACCAAGTTAATCCCTACACACTACCTGTTTAGTACTTTCTAGTCAAAAGTTGACTAAGTTAAAAATCTTCTCAGAAGGGTCACTTTGCCCCTTGATATATTTTCACCTGAAAACATAATAACTAAAAATCCAACTATATTTCAATCCCATGTTATTAGGGTACCACCATTAAAAATTTAAAGCACTTTGGAGCTCATTAGGTCTTGCAAACATAGGATGCAAATGTGTGCATAGGGTAGATTCGGCCACTAAAATATACAAAATGGCCAAGTAAAAATCATTGTAGAAGCCAATTTTAACTCGATGAATTTCACACTTAGGAAATAAATATTTGATAATTTCTTAAGATTCATACTCTTCCCACATTTTACTACCCATGTGTTAAATTTAAAGATAATTGGACCTTATTTTCTTGTGCAAAATTCTTCCCAAAAAGTGATTTCTAGTTAGATTTGAAAACTGGGAAATATAGAAATGAACGTAGAAGATGGTTTTGATTTTTGTGAATTTAGCACATGGGAAATAATTTCATGTGAATTTTTTTATATTCACATTATTCCCACACATGACTATCATCATGGAAAATATCATGATAAATGGGCATGGTTTATCTGTGCAAAATGGCTCCCAAAAAGTCATTTCTAGTAAGATTTGGTAACTGGGAAGACAAAAAATAGTGCAAAAGCTTGTTTTCATGGTTTTACACCTAACACATGGAATGGATTTTTCTAAGACTTATTTTACCAATTCATTATAATGGCATTCAACTATCATCATGCAAAATTCCTGCATAAATGGACTTCATTTAATGCTATAAAACTATGTTTGAAAAGTGCCTAGTGATAACAAGTGAAAGGTGAATTGCATACTCATAATACTTGAAAATATTCGGTGAAAGTAGAACCATATCACATTTTTAAAATAGGAGGGTCTCTATATGCAATTTCTAGAATGGGGTGTGTTGGATCCCAACAGGGCATATCACACAAGTGTGTACATCAAAAAAATCAACACCATACTCTCTTGTTTATAGTACAAAATCAATATTACTTCTTGAGTGGAAATCCCTTCTTTACGGTTATCCCTCAAAGATATAATCAAAGAGAATTAGTATCGATAAAATGGATTAAATGAATTAGAAATGCTTGATGTCAAACACATATAGGCTATTGACAATCACAATGTTTATTAAGTTTGCATCAAATGGGTGTATGGAAAAAAGGTTTGAAACTAATAATTTCAAGTAGGTGATCTAGCATTAAATTAAAAATATAAAAAAGAAAAATAAAAATAAATAAAATAAAGGAAAATTCAAACCCAATTGGTTGGATCCATTTGTGATTATAGAAAAATTCGATACAAGAGATTATCAATTACTTAGAGCAGAAGGAAAACCTACGAAAAATCCTACGACTATTATGCATTTACGCAAATATTATACTTAAAACATTCAAAAAATCAAAAATATAATTGTACTTAGCTTCTTGATTTTTTTAACGTATTATGCTTTTTCTTAAAAAATTGTTCATTTGATCAATTCTTGTAGGCCCTTGGATCTTGTTGACGTGTTGGCCTTTGGCTCTTCTTTTTCCCTTTCCAGATCTAAAAATTCCAAAATAGTGGTCAATTTTCCATTTTCTACCACGTATCTCTCTATTTTAACTGTCTACACTGATAGCTTTTTAGTTTCTTCTACAGTTAAAATTGTAAACTAAAGGTCAAGAATGTTTTCCATTCTTGACCTTAGTTGGACATCCCTATACTTCTCAAATTTTCATTCAAAAAGAAAAAAAAAGCACACATAGCCTTAATTATTTCAATTTTCAATGTTTTCAATTTGTTTCATATACAAATCAGTGTTTTTTCATATAAAATCTTTCTCTTTCTATGCTTGATTATTTATACATACTTAAAACTTCAACAAGTGTACATTTAATGAAAAGAGGATGTACAATCAATCCTCTGCATACATGTTTCAGACTCCTAAATATTTGTCAAACTCACAACTCAACTCACATACACTAGGGGCATTCTTTTATACATGATCATGCCATCATTTCTAGTGTATCTTACATTGACACATGTCATGAATTGTTTAGATCCATATCTCATTTTTCTACTTTCAAATGTTTTATTGGCATTATTTTCCATTATTTCTAATTTATAAATTTAGAAAAATATAAAAAAATGCAAATATGCAATAATATGAAAACATTCAAAATATTCAAAATTAGGGATTGAGCATGATTAGACATTTCCTTTACATCATTTTCATATATGTTATTTATCTCATGAGTAGTAGATAACATATTATTTTTTTATAACACATGCAATTCACTGGTATTCATGAGTGTTATACAGAACATACAAACTTTACAAGGATCAAGGTGTTAGAATTGCCTCTACTCAGTAGCCGCTAAACTAGGAGAATATTTTCCATAGGTGATAGTATATACAATTATTATCATTCCATGACTCATATAATTTTGAGCTATACAATTTTTTACAAATGTCTTTGCTAACATCTTTAGTTATAATTATGTACACATTACATATGCATGGTTTAACCTACATTTATAGTTATATGCTCCATTGGTGTTATTACTTATACAAAGTAAATTATATCTTGATTGTTCATTATGTATGGCCCTTTTATCTTGTGTGAAAAAACTTGTTTGAACATATATATGATATATTCTTTATTGTGTGTGACATTTTAACATGTCTTTTATTTCAGCCCTTGGCCCTATGTTGTGTGTGACATTTAAACATGTCCCTTTTTTGTGAAATCATTTATGTACTTATGTGTGAAACTCTTTCCTCTTTAAACATTTAAACATATCCCTTGTGTATGACCCTTGGCCTTATTTGAATTGCATTTGCTTGTTGTGTTTGTGTATTTATTAAGCTTGTTAAGTTTGATGAGTGTCATGATCCATACCATGCACTAGACTAATACATAACATATTAACTCTATATTATATTTTATGAGATTTAATTATATACATTTATATAATCATTTACTCTTATGTTACATACATAGATTGAGTAGCATATGTCTTATTATATGCTACATTATTCAATGATTACATCTTATTATGCATGTTGTAGTTAACTTCTATTTTGATATGAGTGACTTTTAGATTCAATTTATTCACCTCAAAATGGGGCCATCTTAGTGGGATTCTAATACATGAGATAAGCCTTTTTCAAGAGCAAAAATTAATTTTGGTATAGTATACATTTTTCAAAAGTTGCAAAATGGTTCAAAATTCAGTCATTAGCACAAGTTATAGGGGCATATGCCATGCATATGCACTCGTATTTAAAGATAAAAGACAAATTCACATAATTTTAATTATATAATACATTTTCATATACGAGTTTCAAATAGGATTTCATGATTTACATCTACATACAATTTTAAATTCTATATCTATTAGTGAAGACATGATACAAGTGCATACACATCATGTTATTTCTTCAAATTTTAAAAACTATTTGCTAAGCTATGGACATGATAGGATAATGGTTATACACCATTCTATTTTGATCATGCATTTAGGGAAAAAGTTATGATTTAATCTATAAGACATTTGTAGTGGTTGATTAAGTTAATATGTTTTATCAAAAACTTGATTAATGTGGTAATTAACCATATATATCATAAAATGATTAGAATATAATAGAATAATGAATATGTACTTTAAACATACAAATTGAAGAAAAAACATTGAATTCAATAAGATTAGTATGATTGTAAACATGGATAATGATGAAATAAATGACAAACTTAGTTATTTATATTTGATTGTTCACTGTGTTGAATGACAGAGAGTGAAAACAAGAAAATAGAAATTGATTTTCCAAAACTTAGAAACTGAAGTTGACTCATGAATAAGGTTAGGACCATCAAAAAAGGGTCAATACTATTTTCCACTACTTACCTAAGATTTAATTTTTTGACCCATTGCATAAAATAGAAAAATCAAGGTACAATCATGTGCAACAACTAAAATTAGGTATATGTGCACAAATTTGACCTTTGAGGATGTGTGGAATACATGCAAAAAGTTTCACTAAGGTAGAAACCATAATAGGGTTTGAAATGATTGAAAACTTGAAAATAGAAAAAAGTAGAGTGTAATTATGTTAAGTTAACCCCATTCACCCCCATGATAATTAAACATTACCTACATTTCCAATACTCTGAAGAGGGAATTCAAGCCCATGTAATTCTCCCACCTAGAGTGCTTTTTGAAAGTTTATTCCTTTGATTATAAGAGACATCTAAATATGGCTTAAAAAATCATGATTTGTCTTTGGGTTGAGTAAAACATACTTGTGACTTGATTGAGGACTTCTTGTAATGCTTAGAATTGGAATTGGGAAAAATAGGGAAGTTTTTCTCAATGTGCAATAGTGTAAATGTGCCTCTTTATTGAAATTTCCAAAGTGGAATAATGAGTGGCTTGAATGTTCTTTTATAGCAATACAAAAGAAAAAATCACATTCTTAGAAACTTAAAAACACATAAGACGAAGAAAGGGAGGGTCCAATTTTGAAATATGATTGTTAAAAGAAAAGGGTCATAAATGTCATATAGGAGTCAGGACCATTTATCACTCCTGACCCAAACTGGATAGTTTAGATCATCAAAGAATCATGTCACATTTTGGGTTTGGGTCCATCTGAACAGATGCTTATGGTTATTTTTAGTTGTTTGAACATTTTAGTAAGTGATATATGATATATTAGAAAAGAAAAGGTCCTTACATGTGCTTAAGATAGGCCAAGGTGTTAGAATGGATCTAAATTAAGTGTACAAGTTGGTTAAAGTGAAAAAGGGTTAAAACTGACATAATCAAGAATTCGTGAACAAATTTAGGTGTCTACATTAAGGAATTTTAAAGTGTGGATTAATTTTGTTAAAAAAATTGATTTAATTTGAGATATCCATAATAATGGAAGTTATGGTATAATATCAAGTGGTACCTACATATTCATTCACAAATCCATACCTCAGAGGGATGATTGGATCATGTGGAGTATGTAAAGCACATACTTATTAATACCCAAAAATGATAGAGCACCCACACAATAATACATCCTCATCTTAGTAATAAGTAAGGTATTCATACACAAATGCAAAACCAATTTTTGTCAATGTAAAATAATAATAGGGAATTTTTTGACCAATTTTGGTCTTATAAGCCAAAATTAGGCACCCCTCTTTCTTTTCTTGCAGGGCCTATTAGCCAGTTTCTAACGAATTCACCTTACTAAAATTTTTGAGTTTTCCCCTTGTGACAAGCCTATTACTATAAAAACCAAGTGATTTGAGTCTTGTAGATATTTGGGTTACTCTGGAACTCATTTCAATTCTAGATGTTTAGCAGTGCAAACAAATTACCCTAGGTAAGCCTTTATCGGCAAAAAGATGGGCCAGTTTCAAAGGGGCATAAGTCTTTTACAAAAGCTCCAAAAGTTAGGTGCCCTTGCAAATGTTAGGAAAGCAATAAATGGGACTTTTCAAGGAGTTTTGAAGGACAACCTTAGACCCAAAGTGCCCTTATGGAGGGTAGAAGGTCTGTTTGCAATGGCCAAGCCAAAAAGCCAAAAGGAAAGATTTCCTTCGGAGAAAGTGAAAAGATGAAAAAGGATTTCATTTAGATAAAATGTCTGAAGAAAATCCATAAAGAAGTTCAAGGGATGAATTTCTTCAGATAAAATGTCTGAAAGAATTCCTTCAGACATTTTATCTGAAGAAATTCACCAAGGAAATTCAAGACATTAAAGGCACGAATTCTTGCAGACAAAATGACCAAAGGAATTCCTTCAGACATTTTATCCAAAGAAATTCAAAATACATAAACAAGTAGGGTAAGTTCCCTTTTGAAGGACACTTGGCCATAAAAAGGACCTTCCCATTTTTTTTGAAGGGTCACTATCCCTTTGGTAAAGTCCATTTACAAGAGTCGAGAAATTGCTAAAGGGTAGTGACGGGCCTGAGAACGTCAACTTCAACATGGTAAGTTAGCCGTTGAAAGTTCAAATGTCTGGTGACAAACCCACAAATGTCAAATTCAAGGTAGTGAAAGAGTCATTAATTTTCAAATGGTGACGGGCCCGTGGATGTCAATTTTATGGTGATAAGATAGCCATTGATTTTCAAATGTTTGAGGATGGGCCCACGAATGTCAAATTCAAATAAATGGGTTAATCATTGGATCAAAGCTAAAGAACAATTATTTTCAACAAAATGTCTAAAAGAATTCTTTTAGACATTTTCTTTGAAATAATTACAGAGTGAGAGCCTAGACATAATTAATAGCAGGTGTCAAAGCAGTGAGAGAAGTAAGAATTCCTTCAAATAAAATGTCCAAAGGATTTCCTTCAAATGTTTTGTCCAAAGGAATTCAAGGCCCAAAAGCCTAAAGGTAGACTCAGTGACCCACCAAGGAAGGATCCCGAGAGGAGAAAAAGAATAGCCTGAGAGCTTGAATTACCAAGAAAAGACAAGAAGTAGAAAGGAAAGAGAAAGTAGAGCAGTTAATCCAGAATGTGGCCATGCACACATAAGACAAATGCTTGGAATCTTCCAAGTGACACTTCTAGCCAAGCGCAGGAATGAACCAGATCAGTCTAGGTGGCACAGGAGGTATTGGCAGGTGAAGTAATTGCTCACAGATAGAATAGTCTCCACCAAACAACCATCAAGGGAACTACATGAGCATTCAATAAAGCAGCCCATTTTTTCTTTGTTTAGCATTAATAAATAGACAGTTGTGCAAGTTATCATAAACAGGCGGCCTTGTCATTCAAAATAACAAAGTGACCCATTCTTTATCAGTAATGTTTAATGTATTTTGGGCATCAAAGTCAATATCTGGGACACCTACAGCATGGCTCTTTCAGGTGCATTAATGGAAAGATGATGGCAGCGTGAGTGAATTCCTCTTACAAAGGTGTTTAATGTATTATGGGTTGCCTTCTCTTGAGAGGGGTCAAGGGTCTTTCTCCAAATTCTATATATTGTAACCTCTCAAATTTATAAAAGGATCTCTCACTTTTGTATGGTGAAACCCTGACAATTTGCCTTTAATAAAAAGAAGAATTTTACCTCCATCTAATTCTTTACACTTTTGCATATACCTATGTATTGCCTTATGTTTAGTCATTTATTTTAATGCTTTCATAGGTCGATGCCAGTGTATCCAAGATCTTCTTCTGCAGGTTAACAAGAAGCATCCAGGTTGGAGTATAAGTGTAGGGGAGTAACCATCCAATAGTGTGCCTTTGGAGCACCTATGGTAGGTTCTTCTTCATTATACCTCCATCAAACCTCTTGTTAAAATGCTCATGTAGTCTGGTATCTTGTTCAAATGAAGTGTCTATTAGCTCCTTTTGGTGTAAAGTGTAGATAAAAGATGAGTAGATCAATCATTTTGGTGCATTACCATTTTAGCTAGGTTTTACTTTTGTAACATCCTTCTCTCTTTTCACCCCCCCATTGTTAGCAGTAGAAGTTCAGGACCTCAAGGTGCATCAAGGGGAGCTAGCCCTTAATCTAGATATTATTTCCTCAAACTTGTTACCCACAACAAGAAGAATGTGTCCATTGTGCCACATGGAAGAAAGAAGCCTAGTCTTTTTTTAAAGGGTACAATCCATAGTGTCAACAGAATTATAAGACACTGACAAGATAAAGCAAGGGAAAAGGCTATGCTAAAACATAGAAAATGACTAAAGCAAATGAGATATAGTTAAATAAGTAAAGACAAGCTTATCATAAAAACAAACACGGGTCTTACCTAAATTAGAATAGAATGTTCAACCAAATTCATAGGTAGTTAAGGGAACCTAGGAAAAGGAAAGTTAGTATAAATTGGCAACAAAACAATAACACAAGGAAAATATCATTAAATAATAATAAAACCACATAAGGAAGGAATGAGATAGATAAATATGTAGTAGAGGTCTCTTATAATAGATTCAATATGGTGAGGAAACATATAGCCTCACAACAAGCCCACTCATATAGTTATTGAACCTATATGTACAATAACGAATGGGCCTCAAAGAGATGCTGGAGAACATAGAATCAAGTGAAAAAATAAAATATCTTAAATTGGAATAAGTGTTAAAAACCAAGAAAATATTGGAGGAATAAAATAGCGTGCTTAAATCACAAGTAGTAAAACTATAAAAACTCTCAAATGTTGGACAACATGATTGTCATGCCCTAAAAATCCATTCACACTACAAAAATTTATATGGAAGGGGTGAAAGAGAGTGCAACACAAATAAAATAAATACAAAATGGCACTTCAAAACATGGAGGCAACATAAAATTATCTCAGAAAGTACTTGGAAGAGGATAAAACACTAGCACAAGTAGTAAAAGAACCACTAGGTAAATAAAAGGAGTTGGTATAAAAACAACTCAAGAGTCATAGTGGTATAATAAATAGAACATTATGATAGGTAAACAAATAAAATCATTAAAGGATTGAAATACTATAAAGATGTAGAGGACACAAGTAAAATAACAAGGAATTTTATTAAAGATTGGTTACAATGGAAAGGTCAAATCAAATAAGTTATTATAATTGGAAAGATAAGGGAAGGAGGAAGAGATGGGTATATTCATGTTACAATGAAAATATTTTAGGATAATACACATGTGCTAACAAATAAAGGCTTGTTTGGAGACTTACAATTTTACCTAGATGAATACCTAACATTTTTTTAACTAGAAGAGAGAAAAAAGGAATGTAAAACACGTGATGGTAGCAATGAATGAAGGAAAATGGACATACTTAAAATATGGGAAAGCCTATGTCATGAATCGACAAACCATAAATAAATATATTGTAAGTCCTGCCTAAGAGCATCTTACGTTGGTAAGCTAGAATTTTAGAGGCTGCCCTTGGAGAAGACAACCTAGGTGAGGCCCATAGCTAGAGATAGAGATATAATCATTCTCAAAATGAAGATAAAATAACCAATAAACCAATATAATGTAAGCAATACTAACATAATATTTATGGTAAAATTAAATATGTGAAATTGTATACACATAATATTACACAGTAGACAAGATTTCACCTTGGAAATCTTATGGGAAAAAACCTAGCATAATAAAATTCTATATTATTGTATTAAATTAACCATCTTGTAATAAATAACATACTTATCAGTTCTTATTTACCTCTAATGCATGTGTGATTATATATAGGCATATCAATAGGTAACTGCCTAAGTGGTCTTATAATACATGGGTACCAAAACCATTGCCCAAGAATATAACTCATAATGGTTCCCCCTAAAATTTTGGGTCATAACACCACCATATTATTACTATAGGTAAAAATACCTATATGAACACCAAATTTTGAATTTTTTTGTGAAAAATTGTCATGTTTGGTTATACAATACCTAAGGGGTGTAAAAAATGCAATGTATACAATAAAATTCAACATTATCCCACTTGTTGAACACTTTACATAGAGGTTTTCACCTACATAATTTCAACACCTAATGGAAACCATTCCTATCAATCTTCTACACCAACAAATCTTTTCAGTGCTCACAACCTTTGTAAATGAATCAACAACATTATGATTTGTGTCCACCTTCTCTAGTAGTATCTTCTTTTCCTCCACCATTTCCCAAAAAATAATTTTATAAATCAATGTGTTTCCTTGAAGAGTGATACTTAGTATTATTTTCAAGATAAGTTACACTCTTAATGTCACAATTTATCCTTATAGCCTTTTGAATGAACCCGATAGTGGAACACACCCTTTTAATCTAAACTGCTTCCTTGATTGGATGTGCAACACCATGTACTCAACCTATGTAGTGGATATAACAACACTTGTTTAATATTTTCTCATCCAACTTACAACTCTATTTAAAATGTTGAATACATATGCATTATTAGATCTATGGTATTCAAGATCTCGAGCCCAATCAAAATACACAAAGCCATGTAGACTCAATGTCTTGCTTTCACTAGGATTATATTGATAGCATATTGCATAATTAAACGTCTCATGTAAATACCTAAAGATTTTCTTCACTGTAATCCAATGTTCCTTGCTCAAATTTAGCATAAATCATCTTACTACTTCCATTGCATGATTAATATTAGGTCCGATACAAACCATCGCATATACCAGACTACCAAAAACACTAGCATATGGGACTTGAGACGTCCTCAATTGCCTATTATGTCAAAGGACACTATTTAGCAGATAGTTTTTTATCAACCAAAAATGAGTATTCACATGTTTACTTTCCTACATCCTAAACCTTTTCAAAATCATCCTGGTATATTGTCTTTAATTCAACCACAATTTTTTTACACGGTCTCTTTTAATTTCTATGCCCAATATAAATTTTTTAGCACCTAGATCCTTCATATCAAACTAAGATGAAAATTGAGACTTAACTTGATTGATAATTTCCTTAATTTTAGTAATTAATATCATGTCATCTAAATACAATAATGTGATAACAAAATTTATATCTTCCTATTAAAAATAAATATAGGGATCAAATTTTCTTCATTCAAGCCTAAGTCCCAACACATACCTATCAAAAAATTTATTAAACATCTTTGGTGATTACTTCAAACCGTAAAGAGATTTTTTTAGTTGCACACCAAATCTTTCTTTTCCTTTGCCTTAAAATTGTCTGGATGCATCATGTAGATTTATTCCTCAAGCTCACCATGAAGAAAATTTACCTTTACATCCACATGTTCTATTTCAAGATTGAAAGCAACAACATGTGTTACCCTATTGTTTGATAAAACACTAAATGTTTATGTGATTATATAGGTGTATAACTAGATAATATCATAATGCTAAATATGTACAATTATCAACAATTTTAATTTTGACAAAACACTAAATATAAAAAATTGTTATTTTTGGAAAGTACTAAGAAAATATATAATTAGCTTGTACTTAGTTTTCTACTAGTTATTTTGATTGTTTTATAGTGAAATAAATGACTATATAGGTTCAAGAACATGCGTATTATTAAATAATAATTTGGAAAGGTCCACTATAAGTGTACAATGGTGTTGTATATTATAGGTTGTTGATTGTAGACTTGTCTTAGTTGAATGTGACGGGTGACTAACAAGAAACTACAAAAAAAGAAAAAATTATAAAAATGATAGATCAATAACATGATCAAAAAATATATTTAGACATGACTGATGTAAGAGGACTAGAATGTAGTGTGTTTGAGTTTGTTAATCACAGACTTATCTTAGTTGACTATGCTAAAGAATCGATTATTGTGCCTTCTACAACTATAAATATTGAATAATATGATATATAAAAATTATAGTTTTACCATGAAAAAATTGTTGTTTATCTTCTCTTATCGTTAAAACCCTGAATTCACTTTGATATCTTGAAAACTTTCAATAAAATAGGGAACTGTAATGGGCTAAGATGACCTAAATCACCACCTACATATCCAATACTTTAAGGAGTGAAATCAAGCCCGCATAGTTCTTTCACCTAGATTGAATGTGCATTTTTTGTTTCTTTTATTATATGTATGAAACTATAAGATGGATTTGATAATTGGAAATGATACCTCTTAACTTTTTTTGGAGGGCTCTTGACTTGGCTTATGGTTACTCTTTATGAGTGTTCTTGAATTTGGAAAGAATATGGCATATTTGCTCAATGTGAAATAATATGTAAGCTTGAGATAAGTGAATACCAAAGGGGGAAATGAGTGACACTATATGTTTATTTATGGTAAAATATTTTGACAATTTACTTTAGATGACCATGCAAAATCCACAAAAACACCCAACAAAAAAATTGAATTTAAAAAACTAGTCATTATTTAGTGTGGATGCGGTTGGCCTAAATGGATAAGAGAGTAGTGTGCTCCTGTTTGCCTAGCGTAGACTTGTCCAAAAGGATCAAAGACACTTGTCCTAAACTATAGACATTTTGAAGATGATTTTAGACAACTTGAGCATTTGACATTGGAAGTTATGTTTAATAATAATGACAAATAAAGGTTTGAACCCATATATAGATAAATGTCTTAGAAGAATGATGAACAAGAGTTATATGTTTATGTCCAAGTTATGTGGTTTGGAATATGTCAAGATTTAGCATTTTCAAATACATGTGATCAAATTTATGTGTCTACACAATAATAGTTAAAATAAATATAATTCAATTTAACTTACCAATAAGATAAAATATCTCACCAAAATCAATTCACTCTATTTGAGAGAATCTCATTACTACTAGGCGAGCTTTATACTTCTCTATTTTTCCTTTTGTATTATACTTATTGAATATCCATTTACTTAGAAGTAATATTACCAAGTCCCATCTATGATTTCTATCTAGGGACTCCATTTCTTACTCCATAGCCTTCTTACAAGACTTACCTCCTTTATATCCTTGGGATCTTCAACAATTACTAATAAAATAAATGTAGAATGAAAATCAAGAGGACTATACTTTTAAGTATTACTTTCACTAGATATGATCTTCTCAAAATTTGACTTTCTAGTTTTACATCTTTTGGTTCCTCCTCTTCTACTTTATCTAAATATTCCTCTTGCAACTCTCTTTCTAGTTCATCTTCTATAATTGCTTCGAATTCAAATACAAATAATCCCTCTTTTAGTTCAACATGAAAGTATTTAGATTAATCCTTTGGTTTTCCTTCCTATTTTTTAACCCCCTTAACCTTTCTAAAGATAACATTATGACTATAAACAAACTTCTTCTTTTCTAGGTTCCACAACTTATATCCTTTTACACTAGCAATATATCCAACAAATATACACTTTTTTAATTTACTATCTAACTTAGTCCTTTTTTATTTTTGAATATACATATAATCATCACAACCAAAAATCTTAAAAAAATTCAAAGATAGTATATTACCAATTCACACTTCCTATGGATTTTTTTTTACCAAGGTTGATGTGGGTGATCTATTGATCAAGTAATAGGTAGTCATAAGTACTTCTCCCCAAAACTACCTTTCAAGCCTACAACACTTAGCATACTTATCACCTTATCCATCAAAGTATTGTTCATTATTTATGAAACTCCATTATGTTTAGGTGTATGTAGATTCATCTTTTGCATTTCTATTCCATAGTCCTTACAAAATTGCTCGAAATCATTGGAGCAATATTCTCCACCATTATCACTTCTGAAGACATTAATCTTATTTTTTGTCTAGTTTTCAACAAGAGCCTTAAACTCCTTGAAATTCATGAAAATATTTTATTTATGATTTATCTAATAAACCTATGTTTTTCTCGAGAATTCATTTATGAATGACACATACTACAATGACTTTCCTAGATGTGGAACTTTATCAGGTCCAAAGACATTTGTATGTATTAATTAATAAATACCATTTGCTTTAGTAGCACTATTGGGAAAATTTAAACAAGTTTGCTTACCATATACATAATGTTCATATAAGTCAAATTTTAAAAGACAATCAAAAATACCTTGAGTTTTTAGTGCTTAAAAGCATTTATCTCCAATATGATCCATCCTCCAATGTCAGAGCATTGCATTTTCTATAGGTAGCATAAGGGTTTGATTCACTCCATTTCTATCCTTAGGAATAACTGAGATATTACACCCATCACTAATAATGTTTGCCTCAAGCTTCAAAATGTTATAGTGCACACTCTTCTTTCCAATAGCATGACTCCATGGACCATCTTTCAACTTTTCTTGTTAAATATCACTTGCATACCACATCATTCATCTTGCTTACATAAAATTAGATTTCTAACAAATATAGAATGTGCATAACATTAGGAAGGGTTATAATCCTTCCATATTTGAACATCAACTTGACTCTCCCTTGACCCACAATCTTTTTATATTTTAATCTTAATAAGACATTGCCTCCATTTATATTTCCATATTCACCATACCACTCCATGTGGGTAGTCATACGGAAAGAGGCACCCGAGTCAATCAACCATACATCATGCCATCCATGCAAGCTTGATCTTATCAAGAATAGATCCCTTGAGTCTTCACTGGGGTATTTATTTCTATAGACTGGGAATAACAAGATGAATTACCCTTTTCAACCTTTTTATATTTACAATATTTCTTAAAATGCCCTATCTCACCACAATTTTAGTGTGTTCTCTTATCTTTTGTTGTAATCTTAGATTTACCTCTAGACTTTGATAGTCTGGACCACTTTTTTATTTTTGTGTTTTGAATGACCTCTCAAAATCAAATCATCCTTTGTTTGATATTCCTCAATGGATTTCCACCTCATTTATTTTGATAATAAGGCTCCTACTATGTCCCCAAATTTTAATGTCGATGTAGTAGTAATTATTACCATAATTAAATTATCCCAATAGTTGGGCAAATAACAAATCAAAATAATATACTCTTCTTCATCATCCATTTTAATTTAGATAGAAAGTAACCAATTTACCATAATATTGAAATCATTTATATGTTTATTTATAGAGTCACCATCGTTCATTCTCAATGGATACAACTTCTTTCAAAAAAACAATTTATTCACTAGAGATTTTATCTAATAAAAATTCCACAACTTCTCTCATAGTTCCTTAGAAGTTTATTCCATTAACACAATCAACAAAATGAAATATGACATGATGTGATTGATCTTTTCACATTCCTATCAATATTTTCACAATATTTTGTCTTCATAACTGTAGGTTTCAAGTTCTTGATACAACAACCCACTAATCTTTGTCCACAAGAAGATCTTCCATCTTAATCTTTCACAACTCAAAATGTTAACCATTGAATTTTTCAATTTCAATCCTTTTGCTTTCCATCATTCTCCTTATCACAAATACTCCCATGCATAGAGCTCCCACTCACAAAATTGTTTATCACGGGTAAATGAAATGCTAACTATTCACCAAAAAGCTAAAACTTGGCTTGAATACCAAATAAAGATAAAATGATTGATAAACCAATACAAGATAAGTAATACTAACAACATATTTATGCTATAATTGAACATGAGAAATTACATACACACAATATTACACAATACATAATATTTCACCTAATAGACCCTTACGAAAAAAACCCAACATAATAACCTCCTTTATTATTGTATTAACTTTACCATCTTGTAATAAAATAATGTAATTCTTAGTTCTACTTTATCCCTATTATATGTGTGAGTATATATGGTCACATCAATAGATAACTACCTAAGTAGTCTTACAATACCATGGGTACCAACCATAGGCCAAGAATACTACCATAATCATTTACCATAAAACTATGGGTCATAATACTGCCCATATTATTACTATAGGTAAAAATTCCTACAGGTTCACTAAAATGTAATGTGTTTCCCAAAAAAATTGGTATGTTTGGCTATACAAAACCTAAGGGGTATAACATATGCAAAGTATACGAAAAATATCCAATAACAAAGACACATGAGCAAGATGGTTACAAGACTCTAGATTTTGAGGAATATAAGAAATTAATATTATGGAATAAGATAATAGAAAATGACAAAGGACATGAGGGGATAATGGTACTAATAAAAGAATACCAAGGTAGAAATATTATAATAGAAAAAGAAAATATAAATAAAGAATATTCATGGATTATAAGTTGATTTATCTTTTTTAGGATTATGGAATGTAACCCTAGGTTATTAAAGAGTTGAGTAATAAATCAGGGAATAAAATACTATAGTATCAACAATCACTGATTTGCATAATAATTGATTTATTTAAATATTCTATAAATAGTAATGAATTAGAAAAGGTGTACTTAGTTGGAAAATATGACTAAGATGGATAAGTGGTAGGCTATGAAGTGATGCAGGAGTAGGGTAGAATGTCATCAATGAAGAATAGGTATTAGAACCCTCTTTGAATAATAGTGCAACCCCCTTTACTAGTAGCACACTACGCTAGAAACATGTGCAGTGTCAATGACCTTGTGTAGGTAAAGCAGTAAATTATGGGCAAACCTTCACCCTATTTTAGGAAGCCTATGCCTATATGACCAAGAACAGGATTGTTGTCTATTTTCCATTTTGATTTGTTTTACTATGAAACCCTAAACCTCCATGTTTGTTATGGTTTTGATCAACACAAGTAAAAGGAAAGTGGCATTATTAGGGTAGGGTGGGCGTGACCTCAATACCCCATGTGTTGAGCATTACCTACATACCAATACCTTGAAAAGGGATCAAGCTCGATGTATTTCTCCATATCTAAGTGTTGGTTCAAGTGAGAGTGACGCTAGTATACTTGAGTATGAATGCCAATTTGATTGCTTTTGAGTGTGAATTGAGACTAGAAACCTAAGTAAAACTAAGCTTTGGGCTACTGTAGATGGATTTATCCATAAATAAAGGTAAATAGAGATAAATAGCATAAATTTTCATAATTGTTCTTGTGTTTTTTCATGATAATTACCATATATCTCATAAATGAATGAGAGTGGTATTTATATGGTGATCTGATACATATCGAGACATGAAATGAGTTTAATTCGACCCTAAGATGATTAAAAAAGTGGAAAGATATCCATTAGAGGAAAGGGAAGCTAAGGGTTAATAACATTGTCCCCTTTGTTAGCAACACACTATGTTATAGACTAATGGGGCCATGTTATTGTCTAGGTGACTAGCACATGTGAAAAAGGATCAGGGATGCGTAAGTAATGGCTCAATATGGCTCTTGGTATATTTGGGCATAGACTAGATGCACATAAAAACTGGAAAAGGATCAAAAGAGGTGCTAATATAGGTGTAGGGCTAAGCTAAGGATAGGGTGGTCTAAAGTGACACACATTAAATTAAAATGACATTTTATATGACTACATTCCCCCCCCTTTATTCTATAAATGCAATAGAGTGAAATGGCTAAGATAAAGGAAAGAGAAATGTACTTGGACTTACCTATGAGGTGAAGATTATGAATGTGGGTTTGAGTCTATGAATTATGATCCATTATGTGTCCTATGAATGAAACATTCATGCATCAGTCCTTACTTAAGAAATATCAAAAGCAAAGAAAAAATTGAGTAAAGAGATGTGAGAGAGAGGAAAGGAATGGATACACCTCATTGGGTACGTGAACCAATGAAAAAACTTGGTGAAATCCTCTGTATGTGTAGTTAGTTATTAAATGGTGAATAACTTGGACTGAGTTGATGGATTTCCCAATCCTCATGTGTGGGTGGCTCAAGAATTCAAGCTAGCCTTGACTCCATCATTTCCCACCCCTATTTAGTAGATCATAATATGTAAATAACTTGGATTGGACTAGGGACTTGTCCAACCCTCTTATGTAGATGGATCAAGAACTCAATTAGGTCATGAATCCATCATTGCCTACCCATGTGTAGTAGATTAAGTTAAAATTGAAACTATGTGAGCTTGGCTCAAGGGCCACTTAGGAACTTTAAAATGTAAAATTGTTCAAAGGCTACTTAGGAACTTTGAAATGTATAACGGCTTAGGGGCCACTCGGTAACTTTAGAATGCCAACCACTCAAGATAGAATTAGGCATTAATATGGTGTAATATTGATGTATATGGAGTCTAAAATATAAAATGTGGAGAATGAAATGGAGTTATAATTCCATCTAATAGAACTAGTGTGAAACTGATTATATGGTAACAATGTGTCATGCACATGCCCCCAATTCTAATATTTATGCATATGAATTTTGGACTAAGTTATAATAATTTGTGTCTATGCATATCTAAAAATGAAATAGGAGTGATCATGTCGCACATGATGCCCCCAATCTGAACAAACCTATGTAATTGTATGTAAAAATTGAATGTTTATTGAGCTTATATGATAATCTATGATTGAGACTACAAATCTAAACTGTACCTATTGTACCTTTCTAATAATTTCAATTTTTTCTATTTTTAAAACTACTACATAATAGTATGGTAGGTGGACTATAGCACACTACACTCCTAACAGTGTACTACTATTGTCCAAAGGCATTGTTTCTGAGAAAAATTGAGACTGGTCTATGTATGACTGTATTTCACTATATTTTCATGACTTTGAGCTCTATAATCTGTGTCTACATGCTAAAAATTGTGTGTTGAGTGCACTAGGATGGCTTGATATTTGTGATAAACCCTTATGAATTCCCCTTCTTTTGAGGGGTGTTGTAGAACCTTTGCAATAACTGACCTCAAAATAAAAGTTATGCATCACATGTGTTAGACTGAAAAAAAATGATATCTACATGATAAACTAATATAATGTGTATACATGACATCAAAATGTAAAAGAGATTGAGCATAAGTTGGCAATGTATGATGTATGTTAGATATAACATTCACATGATTCTAAACATAAATATAACAATGTAAACATGTATATGATCAATAAATTTGAATATAATATAAGTAAACTACTTGGGAGGATGGGGCATGATGTCCATCAAGGCACCTAAGGAGGAAGAGGAGATGCACGAGATCCCTCATGGCATCACAAACTATATGTGAAATCAACATGTAAGAGATAAGTGTCATGGATATGATGCATACATATAAACACATGAGGCACACAAAGTAGGCCAAGGGGTCAAAATACAAGGGACATGGTCACATGTCACTAAGTTAGAGAAAAAGAACACATACAAGGACATGTTCAAATGTTTTCATATGCAAAAGAGCATGCAATTTTGGCTTATATCCACATGGAATGGACATGGGCACATGTCACTAAGTCTGAGAAAAGGAACAAATACAAGGACATGTTCAAATATCCACATACGAAAAAGAGCACACAAATTTGGCTTATAGCCACATGGAAGGACATGTTCAAATGTCCACATACACAATCAAGAACCATACACAAGGACATAGGCACATGTCCAAGGCATAAAATCAATGAAAGGACAATAGCATATTCAAATTCCCTTGAATAGATGTGGAATCAAAAAGACACAATCAAATCTAGATAAGTAAAGCTAAAAATAAAAGTATGTATAATCATGTGGAACAAATCTGTATAAAAGCAAAAATGTACAGAAGTTGAGTCTGTAGTAGTAGTAGTCAAAAAAAATTAGTGTAGTATAGGATGATAAATATCAAGATATAGTCAAAGTTAAATCTATGATATGGAGTATAAAAATATATAACTTGGTAAATCATAAGTTGTATGTATGATGCCCCTGATGGGCTAATATATCAATGTTAGATCGGTGTATACGTGTATGTGCCTCTGAATGTTAGATAGTATCAAATATGGATCTGTATAGAGGACCAAAGTCCTATAGTAATTTTTGAACACTCTAAGGGAAAAAGTGAAGCATGTATGTATGATAAAATTGACTACACTAACATAGATAGCATATGTATTACCTAAAAAATAGAAGGAATGTAAACATAGAAATGCATACCAACTAAAATTTGTATTTTTTTAGCAATATTTGAATGTTTTTTGCATTTTTGAATGAATTATATTATTTTTTGTGTTTTTTGAGTATAATCTATGTACAAAAAACATGAAAATTAAATTGTGTACAAGTAATAGGGTAACATACTACCTAATGAACTTTGTAAGAGACTCACTATCAAGGTGACCTGTATCAAGTAAAGGAAGAGTGATTGTAGGTGATGTGCGAGGAGTTATATGGGATATAAGAACTATATGTACTAAATAATATGTAACTAAAACTAACTATGGAGTGTGGCTATGAATCTATGAAGGTGATTAAACTGGTCATTGGACACTATATTCAGAGTGCTTTAGGGACTTGATAATAATGATCTAGGTGGGAAGGGGGTACATAGAGGTTCTATAGAATCCAAAACATGTCTCTAATGTAGGGGTATCTCTAATAAAATTCTTTGTGGGAGAGTGTCTATACATGATAATTTTGTAGAAGTACCTCACCTACACTAGTGGTTCAACTAGTATCTAAGGTATGCTAATGGAAGCTATGTTTAAAGATGTTAATGATGACTATTGTGTAACTATATTTGAATTAGGTAAATGATACTCATATGGAAGGTCCTTAACTATAAAAACCTGATTATCATGTATATACTTAAGACATATGTGTATGATGAAGGGAATGACTCAAATTTGTTGAATCTAAGGCCTACCTAATAACATATCAAATGTTTCAGCACTAATTACAACTATGAATATGGTCACCATATGTATGCGCCCAACCTATAATATAAGTATGATCTCTATAAAAAAGATCTGGACATGGCCACTAAAGCCATGAATAACTATATATGTCGGATAAATATCTTAATTTGAATAGCCTAAGTGATGTAGTAGTGTAATAGTACACATATTGATGTTTGACCCATTGTTAACCATCCCACTCTAAATAGGATGATGATCAATGTAACATCATACAAAGAGTGTGTATAAATATGATTCATCATCAATGATATCCTATTCTAAGAAAGTGATAAGAGCCTTAACTGGCACTCAAATATGATGCACACCAATGATATTATGTAGAGGGTGTGTCTCCATTACATGAGTATGATAAGATGCTAGTGGTGGATGTACCTAATAAGTATAATGAACACCTAAAGTGTTTATTGTCTCATTAACCATATGTTTTCTAAAAGGATCAAAGAAAATTTTCATTGCTTTTGATTTAGTTGGTTGTGTTTTGGGTGTTTCTATAGGGGTGTTCACATCAATGATATTAACATCAATAAAATCTTGGATCTTATATTATAAGATGATGCATATGTTTGTATTATGGTTGGGGGCCTTGTGATAATTTTAAAATTCATTAGAATTTTAATTATTTATAAGAGGCCTAGTTGTATCAACTTCTTTGATGGGAGGGAGAGATATGACATTGCATTCCAAAAGTAATTGGAGAATACGAGTTGGTGATTCAAGAAGATTCATAAAAGGTCTCTTTGGAAGAGTTGATACAACCACACAAGGAGTTAGCTCTAAGTCTACGTTAATTGTTGTCTTTTTTTCATTATTGTTTTCATTGGGCCTCACCTTAAATGGGAGCTTGTTTGAACTCTTATTAGTGGAATATGATCTAGTTGTTTACTTTAACTTGCCTATGGAGAGAAGTTTGACTTCCCATTCCTTAACTATATAGCATAGATCTATAAATAAAGGAAACTTTTTGAATAATATACATTCATGTAATGTCAGTAATAAAATTTGCTTGAATATATCCTAGAGTTCTCTATCTACCATGGGACTAGTCATCTTTTCTAATATGGTTTTATATCTCAATACATATTCAATTATTGGCTCATTAGATTTTTTCTTCAATTGAGCAACTTGAGCATAGGAAACTTTGTCATTGATGTTGAGAAAAAAATGTACTAAAATCATATCTTCAATTGCATTAAATGTTGTAATGGATTGATTAGGGAGATCATAGAACTATTGTAATGCATAGTCTTATTGGATCCCAAATTTTGACTAAGTGTTTAGGCTTTTTGGTACAGAATCAACATGAAATGAGAGGAAAAGGGTGCCGAAAGACCATGACATGAAACTAGTATAATGTAAAAATGAGGTGACACTTAACCAACGAGGCATAAGAGGACAAACACGCAGAAGATAAAAATCACAAGAAGAACTAGTCAAAGATGGAACATAATTACAAAGAACTTTTGGCCATTTCTTTTGGCCCACATACCAAATTCTAACTGATTTAAGGAGATGGACATGATCAATAAAAAGTGGTAAGTCTTTAGACTTTAGGTTTTCAGAACAAGAAGACTTCAGGTTTTGTCATGCAGAAGGCTTCGGGCTTTACAAGGTGGAAGCATCTCAAGCTATATGTTTGAGAAGGAGACTTTTGATTTGCATGAGGAAAAATAAGGAGCTTCTATGCACCTAAAAGGAAGGTTAGGGGCCATAAATATAGTAGCATTAGGCCTACATACTATCAATAAATCTATGGACTCCATCAACAAATCTACATACTCCATCAGCATTCACAAAAGTACAAGGTGGAAGACTTCAAGTTTTTGAAAGTACTTTGCTTAATTTGGCTAGTAAGTTGAAAGTAGTCACAACTCTGAAGTAAAGCGACTCCATAACCCTAAGTTTCTTTATCTAGCATTCTATGGGTTTTTGGAGCTAATTTACTTAAATTACTTTATAAGTTGTGAGTCATGAGAAAACCGAAGTAAGCAAGGGCACTTTTCTCGGCAAAGTGGTCCACTTCAAAAAAATTGAAGGGCACTTTCTTTGGAGAAGTGGACCAAAAAAACAATTTTCAAGGGTATCTTTTTTTTAAATAAATGGTCCATTTCAACTTTGCTGAAGGGTCACTTTCTTTTCAAAGTTGACCATTGCAACTTTTTCGAAGGTATTTTTTAAAGGGAAATAGATCATTGCAATTTTGCCAAAGGCTCATTTCAAAGCTTCAAAGGACCATTTCAAAATTCCTAAATGGTATTTTTTCCTTTTAAGGTCACTTTTCAAAATTTTGAAGGGTATCTTTCCCTTCGAAAAGTCCTTTTTAACAAAGTTGGAGGGTTATTTCTTTAAATTCCTTTAGATAAATTGTCCATAGGAATTGTCCATTGCAAAAAACCCAAAGACCTAATTCCTTTGGAGAAAATGTCTAAAAGAACTGTTTAAAGCAAAAAGTTTGAAAAAATAGCCATTAAAATTCAAATATCCTGTGACGGGCCTGAAAACATCAAAATATAGCCCCAGTAAATAGCCATTTAAATTTGAAATCCTGAGACATTCTTGTAGACATCAAATATGGGTCTCATCAAGTAGCCATTTGCATTCAAAAGAGGTCAAAGGGAGTCGGCAAACCTCAAGGGTGAAAGTGTACATGACAGGTGTCAAGGATGCATTCAACTGGCAAGAGATCGATGACTCACAAGCATCCATGTCAGGGAGATCAATAGTGTGAATCTAGGATTTGAATTAGTTTCTAATAACCAATCAAAATAAAAGAAAGCCAAAGTGACTGGCAGGAGCTGGTACATGCAAATTAGTGGAGAAGATTTTGTCCTTTGATATGGTTCTCACCTCTGACAAGAAACCACTTGATCAGAGGTAGCATGGCTAGGTCTTGATTTAGATAATGGGGATTTCATCCTTTTTCAAGTAGGACATGTAAAGGCAAAAGGGGCATGACAAGTTTTAAATGCAAGGATAGACTCATTCACATTAGGCAGAGACATGCATCTACCCTCAACATGGCTCTAGCAGTTCAAAAGGAAGGGACTTAAATGCATGAGGGGATAAAAGAGATTTATGGAGTGAATTTGGGAGATTGGAGAGACAGTTGGAGCATTCAATAATGATCAAAACCTTTGAAGATATTTTCTCCTTGAAAGGATCATGACTCACCATATAAAACAAACTCTTCTCCTCTAGTGCACTTTTTCAGGCCAATGAGAAGGACTTGAAAACTAACTAGAGCTATTGAAGAACAATGTTGATGATGCACTTCTCTTGATTGGACAAAAGGGTGGTGGGATGTCCCTTGAAAGGTGGAGCTCATTCAATGATCATGGACAATGTACCCCGCTCCTTTCTCTCTCTTTTTCTCCTCCCTTTTCTACAAATACAATTTTTTTTATTTGGTAAGGGTTCCCAGTTTTTAGACTTCTTTTTCTCTCTGGGAGATGGGACAATCTTTGAGATATTGAAAAATATGATCAACTTGATTAGGCTCAAACCTATCAATCATTTGTAAGAACTACCTCTTGATGCAATAAAGGATTTTTTTGCCTAGCTCTTGACTTGGATTTGTGTCTATTGAGTTGTGCAGTATGGCATTGTGTGAAGGAGAATATTCCTCATCCATGGTACTCCTTTTTGACCTTGTTTAGGGAGTTTTTTAATTCTATTTGAAATTCAATCTAAGTGTTATTTCTGCCATTGATGTGAGATTTTAGTGAGTATTAACACTCCTCTTTATTTGCATTAATTGCTTCCTGAACCTCTTCCATGAAACATTAATGTAACTAGTTTGATCTTGAGGTTATGTAAGTTAGTATTATCCTCTACAGAGTTAGTGTGGGTTGAAGCTTATAGGAGTTTTTCATTTTATTGTGCATCACCTAGTTAGGCTTTCTTAGGAGCACTTATCCCCAATCTAAACCCTTTGCCCCATGGATCATTAGTTTAGCTTTAGTTTTAGGTGATCTACTAGGAGGAAGCTGGCCTGCTTCAAGGTTCAACCTCACTATAGGATACCCATAGCCTGAGGTTGTCCCAACACTTGTAGCTAGGAGTGAGATAGCCTAGGAAACTCACCCACTAAGGGTGAAATTCTATGCTACAACAATTTTTGGCACACTCGATTGGGCTACATTGTTCACTAAGTGAAGAGTTTTGGTGTTCTCTTCATCCAATCAGCCTTTAGAGGCATTCAAAAAACACCAATGATGACTTCAAACATCTATCAACTAGTTTATATAGTCCAAGTGCCTAATCATCATTATTTGGCATGTATAATCAACCATATTTTGATCAGTTTGTTTATTCTCTACCTCAGCATCACACTTATCAAGTTAATAATGTTTATGTGCTCCCCCCAAGTGGCCCTCAAATAACTTGTTAACCCTATCATGGCCTTTGCCTCCCTTTCACCCATGTGTATCACCAAGATCAGCCTCCTAAGCATTTAAATCAGTCCTCTAATTCCCCTTGTCAAGACTATGTTTATCCTGTTACATCCTTGTCAGGATTCAAGCAAGAATTATCAAATTATATTGAGTTGATAAGGGAGATTGGTAGGGGTTTATAACTTTATTAAATCATCCCTATTCATATTCTACAAGAAGCAAGAAATGCTCTTTAGCTAGTAAAGGACAGACGGTCAGTTTGTGAAAATAAAAAATGGGCAGTTTGCAAGAGCGAGAATAAGGTGTGGTTGAGAAGCATTGTCCAAGATTAAAAAAGTGTGTTGATATCTTAAAAAAATTAGTAGGCTCATTTAGATTAGTCTTATTGTTGATTTAGTGGATTACACCCTTCAAAATAAAACTCAGCTCCTTTATTCCATGTGGCACAATGGAAACACTCTTCTTGTTGTGGGTAGCAAAACTGAGGAATGAATCTCTAGATCAGGGGCCAGCTCCCCTTGATGCACCTTAAAGTCCTAAATTTCTACTACTAACAATGGGGGGAGGGTGAAAAGAGAGAGGGATACTATGAAAATAGAAACTAACTAAGATGGTGGTGCACCAAAATTGATTGATCTACTCATTTTTTATCTACGCTTTGTACCAAAAGGAGCGAACAGACACTTCATTTGAACAAGAGACTAGACTGCATCAATGTTTCAATAAGGGGTTTAATGGAGGTATAATGAAGAATAACCTACCATAGGTGCTCTAGAGGCACACATTTGGATGGTTTCTCACCTTCACCTATACTTCAACCTAGACGCTTCTTGTTAACTTACAGAAGAAGATCTTGGATACACTAGATACACTAGCATCAACCTATGAAAGCATTAAAATAAATGACTAAACATAAGGCAATACATAGACATATGCAAAAGTGTAAGAAATTAGATGAAGGTAAAATTCTTCTTTTGATTAAAGGAAAAATTTTCCAGGGCTTCACCATACAAAAGTGAGATATATCTCTTCAAAGCTGAGAGGTTACAATATATATATATATATATAAATTAGAGAAAGACCTTTGACCCTTTCAAGAGCAAGTGGCCCATACTGCATTAAACACCTCAGCAAGAATAATTCACTCATGTTTCTATCATCTTCTCATAAATGTGCCTATAAAATCCATGTTATAGGTCTCCCAGATATTGACTTTGCTACCCATGCTGCATTAAACACTCTTGCTAAAGCATGGATTGCTTGCTCCTTGAATGATAAGGCCACTTCTCACCACATTCTGGGCCATGCCTTTTCCTTGAATGCTCTCCTAACTCCCCTTAATGGCTATTCATTAATGTCAAACACAAGAAAAATAAGGCCACCTTATTGAAATCTTGCATAGCCCTTTTAATGGCTATTCATGGATACTATTCCATCTATAAGCATTTGCTTCTCTTGCTGATGCCTCTTGTACCACCTGGACTAGTCTGGTTCATTCCTGTGCTTGGTTGGTTATGTCACTTGGAACATTCTAAATGTTTGTCTTATATGTGTATGGCTATGTTCTGAGCCATGCTCTCTCTCTCTTCTCTTTTCTCATTATTTCTTGCCTTTTCCTAATAGTTCAAGCTCCTGGGGGCTATTATTTCTCCTTCAAGCTCCTTTCTCAGTGGGATACTAAATCTTACTTCGAGATTCTTGGCCTTTCAAATTTATTCAAGTGAAATTCCCAAAGGAATTCCCTTCATTATACTCATTACTTTGATGCCCACATTTGATGGTGCTTAGGGCCTCCGCTCTTGACTTCTTTCAGACAAAATGTCTGAAAGAAATCTTTTGAACATTTTGTCTGAAAGAATTATTCTTTGGCCTTTCTCCAATGGCTAACACATCCCATCAAAATTGATGTCTGTGGACCTGTCACCATTTGAAAACCAATGACTATTTTTCTAACTTGAATGTGACGTTCATGGGCCTGTCAATAGATATTTGAACTTCCAATAGCTAGCTTACCATGTTAAAGTTGACGTTCGTGGGCCTGTCACTACCCTTCAGTAATTTTCTCAATTTTTTGTAAATAGACCTTTCTAAAAGGAAAGTGACCCTTCAAAAAAAATGGGAAGGTCCTTTTTTGATGGCCAAGTGTCCTCCGAAAGGGCACCTACCCTTCAAGTTTTTTATCTTGTCAAATTTCTTTGAACAAAATGTTTGAAGGAATTCCTTCAGACATTTTATCTAAAAGAATTCATGCTTTTAGCGTCCTTTCTTGGATTTCCTTACTTGGTGAATTTCTTTAGACAAAATGTCTGAAGGAATTATTTCAGACATTTTGTTTGAAAGAATTCATTCCTTGAGTTTCTTCATGGATTTTCTTCAGACATTTTGTCTCAAGGAATTCCTTTCTTAGCTTGTCACTTTTTCGAAGGAAATCTTCCTTTACAGATTTCTAGCTTGGCCTTTGCAAACAGACCTTATGCCCTCTGCAAGGGTACTTTGGGTCAAAGGTTATCCTTTAAAACTCTTTTAAAAGTCCCATTTATCACTTTCCTACTCTTTGCAAGGGTACTTTGGGCTTTGAGTAGTCTTTTGGATGAATTTGCAAAGGCCCTATTTGGCACCTAAGTGCCCTCTGCAAGGGTACCTAACCTTCAAATCTTTTGTAAAATACTTTTACCCCCTTTGAAACTAGCCCATTTTGATAATAAAAGGCTCACTCTAGGTAATTTGTTTGTCCTACTAAACATCTAGGATCAAAAGGAGTTCCAAAACAACCCAAGTACTTGCAAGACTCAAAACACTTAGTTTTATAAAGGAGGAAACACTTGGTCTTTCATGGAAATGGGCCGATTATAGAGAAAACCCATAAAATTACAATGGGATGAACCTGTTAAAAACTAGTTAACAGGCCCTACAAAGGAAGGGAAAAGAGAGGGTGCTCAATTTTGGTCTATAGGACCAAAATTGGTCAACACATTTGGTGATTCATAGGGGAAGCATGCCTGTTATGCCTTGAGAAGACTAGTAGCTTAAAGGTCCATTAGGCATCGAGTCAGACTATAGCTTTGAAAATTGACAATAGCCTTTAAAAAAAAACTAAGAACCAATAAATATTTTACCCCAAAAGGAAAAGAGAACACACACAAGGCTAAAAAACTACAAACATGCACAAAAACACTTAGGGAAAATGAGGAAAATTAGGGAAACTATGTACATAACAAGAGAAGGTTAGTGACAATGTTTGAGATATATCTTATTGACTGGGATATGTAGTTCTTCACCATCCAACCTGGAGAGTTGGAATGCATCATGTTGCTTACATTGGGTGATGACATATGGACCAATCTACAAGGCATTGAACTTCGTGTGCCTTCTAGGTTTAGCTCAGTCTTCATCCCATTTCAAGACAATGTCACCTTCTGAGAAGTCTTTTGATGAAGAATTTTTATCAAAATGTTTTTGTATTTGTTGATGGCAGGTGGTCATGGCATTTATGGCTTGGTCTCTTGCCTCCTGAAGCTCCATTAGTTCACAAAATCTGACCTACAGGCTATCATTCTCCTCTAATTATAGCTGATGGGCAAGATTCAAGGGTGGTAACTCAAGTGAAATAGGAAGTCTAGCTTCACTTCCATAAACAAGTGTGTATGGAGAATTGCCAACTACCCTCTTTGGTGTAACCCTGTCTGCCCATAGAGCTATCTTTAGCTTGGCATGCCAAGTCCTTTGATTTTCTTCCATTATCTTTTTAATGATCCTGATCAGGTTCTTATTAGTGAATTCATCTAGCCCATTCCCTTATGGGTAGTAGTTGGAGGAAGTACTGAGATAGATGTCATATCCTAATGGTCACTCGCTTGTCTTTATTCCCAAAAAAACCAATGTGTTGTCTAAGATGATTGTGGCTGGGACCCCAAATCTCATCACCAAGCCTTCATAGAAGTCTAGAACTGCACTCCCATTGGCTTCCTTCAAAGCAATGGCTTCTACCCATCTTGTGAAATAATGTGTAGTGGTCAAGACCCACTTATGGCTAGCACCAAAAGGAGGGTTGATCATCCCTATGAATTCTAAACCCCATTGCATGAATGGTTGTTCCACTTGAATAGGTTGCAGAGGCATTACAACCAGCCACTATTTTCCATCAAAGAGAGCACATTTTTGGAATCTCCTCACCCAAGCATGAGTGTCTTTGAACAAGGTGGGCCAAAAGTATCCATCCCTCATAATCCTTTTAGCTGTAGCCTTGGGGACAAAGTGACCACCAGCTGGTCCATCATGAAATTTGAATAGTAATCTATCAACCTAATTTGAATCGATGCATCTCAAGAGTACCCCTAAAAAGTCCTTTCTTTATAGCACTCCATCTACTAAGACATAAGGAAGAGACTGGAGCCTAAAATATCTCCTCGTAGTTCTATCAAGACTTTGTGGGCACTCACTAGTTTAAAGGAAATGAACCATATTTTATGTCCATCTCTTCATGGTTTTAGGCATTTCTAATGTAGCTCCATCATTGAGTATTAAAATACCCTCTTTTGGTTCTTTGAAGTCTGTAACTAGGTGCTCACATAGCCCTCTTCCCCTCACCAACTTGGTGGTCTTGATCTCCACATCGTACTCCATCACCTTGGTGATCCACTCTACCCTCTTTTCATTCAAGTCATGGCTTAGCAAGAAATCCTTGACACTAGGATGTGGCACCATGATGTGAATCTTGTTTTTTGACAACATATGTCTAAATTTCTTCAGGCTTCGTATAACTAAAAGTGTTTGCTTCTCAACAAAGTGTACCTAATCCCATAGCCTTATAAGCCTTAGCTAAAAAATGAGAGAGGTTGTTCAAGGTTTTCACCATTCACTTGGGTGAGCATAGCAAAGATTACCTCTTCATTTCCAAAGGTGTAGAGGTTGAAGTCCTTGGAGAAGTCAGGACTAGTCAAGGTGGGAGCCTGGGTGATAGCTTGCTTGATCCCTTCAAAACTATCTCTCCTTCATGATATCCATGTTAATGTCTCATCCTTCATTAGCATAGAAGTTAGTGGCTTGACCAGTTTAGCAAAATTAGAGATGAATCTTCTAATAAATCTTTTTTTTCCAAAGAAACTTTATAGGCCCTTTTTATGTTTAGGAAAGGACAATGCTAAAATGGTGTGCACTCTTTCCGGATCAATGGTCAAGCCTCCTTTTGAAATGACATGACCCAGGAGCTTGCTTTCATGGACAATAAACACACACATTTCTTAGGGTTGAGGGAGATGTTAAACTCTCTACACCTCTCAAATATTTGCCTCGAGTGTTTCAGATGGTGTCCTACCTCTTTGGAGAAGACTGTCACATCATCAAGATAAACCAGCACTATGTCATTTATCAAACCTTAGAAGGCCATATCCATAGCTTATTAGAAAGTAGCTCCAGCATTTAACAATCTAAAATGCATCTTCCTATAGGCAAAATTTCCCCACTTGTTGGTAAAGGCTATCTTGTATTGGTCATAGTCTTGCACCAAAATTGTATTGTACCTAGAGTACCCATCTAAGACGGAGAATCGTTCACTACCTATCACCATCTGAAGAATATGTTTCATGCTTGGGAGGGGATAGTGATGTCTTAATGAGACTCTATTCAGGTCTCTAAAATCAACACATAATATGATCTCCCCATTCTTCTTCCTAATGGGGACCAAATTGGTTAGCCAAGAAGAGTGTTTGATAGGAAAAATGATCCTAGACTCAATTAGCTTGGTGAGTTCCTTCCTCATGAGAGGTTCAATTCTTGGATTGATTGGTCTCTATTTTTGCTTGATGGTTTTGGCACCTTTTTCCAGCTCAATGGTGTGTTGGGCCAAGCTTGGATCAAACCCCTTTAAATCACCATATTCCGAAGCAAAGACATCAGTAAACTCTTGGCATAACAAAATGAAAGAATGCCTTTCCTCATTTGTACATACCTACCCAAGTGCAAGCAACTTATCCTTGAATATTTCTACCCTCTCATAATTCTCTTTCTTGGTTATCATGCTTGCTTTATCACCTTTGAGCTAATCATCCTCATTGAAGATGCTCTCAAGAGTGACCAAACCCTTAGGAAGTCTATTGTACTTTAGTTAAACAGTCTACCCTTCATACTGCTGCTACAACTTGGATTGATTCTTAGAAGTGAACTTAGCCTCCTCCTATAAGAAAAGGGCTATCTGTTGGTCACTATCAAACACCTAAAAATTTGTGACTTTGTCTAGTATGGAGGGTCTCACTATCACCTTTAAATGGTGTTGATTACTTTTCTAACTTATTCCCTTGGGAATGTCAAACTGAGCACCAACTGTTGTTAGTCTATCATCATGCTTGTTTTGTTCTCTTGGGATGGAAGTGATGTTAAAAGTAGTGAATATTTTCATTAGGTCCCACACCTTGTGCTTGTAAGACTTGAGTAACGAGTTATTGGGGTCAAGTTTTGACCCCTCACCTGGTTTACAATTAACTCACTATCTCCAAAAAAATTTTAATTCTTTGATTCCTCTTTTTCTTACCCACTCTAAACCATGAACAAGAGATTCATATTATGTTACGTTGTAAGTGCAGGAGAATTGGAACCTAAAATTTGAAAAGTATTTTTCCTTTGAAGGTGAAACCAGCATTGTTCCACCACCAGCTCCCAACTTGCTTCTAGATTTGTCGAAGAAAAGTTGCCACAAACCACAGCTCTCTTGGTTTGCCTTCATTACATTTGGGATGAATGTATCCTTCTCATGCATGCAGTAAACTCCAAGACCTACCTCTTTGATGAACTTGTAAGGATCATGTTCAAAATTGTCATTTCCCCATTCATCTAGGAGCATGTCAACTACTCCTTCAAGGGAAGATGGTGGGGATTGGTCTACTTGGATTTCCTCTTCATCAATGATGGCATAGCTAACATTTTCAACCTTGGGTGAGTATGGCTCTAGGTGATCTTTGTGGATAGGCTCTGAGTCAATCTTCACTTTAAATATATATTTAGTCCTAAAGACCATGTAAGACTAATTTGCTACTAAGTACCCACCTATCTTGGATGTGAAATCCCTGGATAAGCAAAGAGCAAAGTGATGCAGGAGCATCTACATTCATTTTCTTGCAAGACGTGGTTACGTTGGGATGATTAAATTCAAAGTCCAATTATTGTATTTTCCCTCCACAATGTTTTATAAGGAGGAGTAATTGTAAAAAAATAAAGATAAAAGGTAAATGTTGGGGCTGTTGAAAAAAAGAGGGGAGTGGTTGAAATCTTCCAATCGTAAGATAATGCTAGAGATAAATCTTCTCCAAATTAGAATATGGTTGTAGATTAAAAACTGTTTTGGTTTTATCTAGAGCCCAAGTTGGGCGTATAAGTTAGAGAGGAAACTCCTAAAACAAGAAAAAGGAAATTCATTAAGAAAGAGGAGAGAGCAGGACGTAGAGGGACGAAGAGAAAAAGAAGAAAAGAAAAGAGGACGTAGAAGAGAAGGAGAGAGGACAGAAGGATGTAGAGAAGATAGAGAGAAAAGACCTCTCATCCAAGAGAAGTTGTTGTAAGGAGAGAAGAGGAAAAGAAGGAGAGGATGAGAGGGTAGTAGTTAGAGAAAAGTAAAGAAGGCCTTACAGGCCGTATGACTGTATAGAAGATCTGTAGGTATCAGTCTGTAAGAGGTCTGCGTAAATGGTTTTTTTTTATATCTCAATAAATAAATAAAGATTATATTCTTGTTGATTATGAGTCCTTTGTAATTGTTCAATATTGGACTATGTCTTCATGATTGAGTAGAATCCAGAAGTGTCGTAGTATCTTTGTAAGATGACCGTATATGAGGAGAGCTGTAGAGTTTGTATGTAACAGATGTGAATGAGGAAGATAATCATAAGTTACATGGAAGACTGAAGAAAATTAAAAAGATTGAAAGATAAGGCAATCACAGAGCAAACAAATGATATAGAAGAAGAAATGATGTGAGTTGTAATTGAAGCATCGAGAAGGGAATTCAGAAGAAAAAGTGATTGACATTCTGCGTTGAAGGTAACATTAGTGTTGGAAAATCAACATTTCTACAATTGATAAATGAGACGCTGGAACTATGTGATGTTGTGGAGATTGTTCCTGAACATATTTCTAAGTGGCAAGATATTGGTCCCGAGCATTTAAATATACTGGATGTTTTCTATGCCAAACCTCAAAGATATGCTTACACATTTAAAAACTATGTGTTTGTCACCCATGTAATGCAAGAGCGGGAATTTGCAAGTGGCTTAAAGCCACTAAGGCTTATGGAGAGAAGTATTTCTAGTGACCGAATGGTTTTTGTGCATGTTGTTCATTATTCATCATTATGGAGCCTACGACAAGGAAAATCGAAGGACCTATTATCTCGGATAGAGCCGCATGATACATTATGTAGGACGTAGGCATATAGGCATTGGCACAGTCCTGAATAAGGATGTCATTCTTGAATATGGCATGGTTGTATGTTTTATTCTGCGTAGTCCCAGATTGCGAGTAGAGATTGCCTATCAGGGAGCCATGATGTGTGAATATCTAATTGCAGACACAGAGCTACATATTAATAAAGGTGATTTCATTGTCTTCGATTTGGTATGACCTTTTAGCCAAGCAAACTGTAATCCATAGCCATATACAGTGCCTGTAACCATATACAGAGTGAGTAGCTAAGGAAGCTTTCTAGAAATCTACGGACTCTGCAGGCTTGAAATCTACGGACTCTACAGGCTTGAATCTACAGACTCTACAAGCTTGAATCTACGGACTCTACAGGCAAAGGAAAATCTATGGACTCTGCAGGTTCTAAGGAGAACCAAGGGCAACAATTATTTTTATCAGAGATGAGACAATTTAGGGACTGCAGGGTGGTCATTTGTATGATTTTGTATTGATGAATATGTTTGTTGGATATGTCTGATTGACTGCAGGTTCAAACATTGATTTTGTATGAAATTGAATTTCATTCCAAGGCCAGTTCATTTAACCTGTTTGCAGCGTATCTGAGACCAGCGCATCATTTTGGTTTAAGAGCAGTTTAGGGACTGTTTAAGAAGGACTGTTTTCATCATTTGGTATCAGAGCTTGAAGCTCTTGGGAATTGGTAACTTGTTGTTGGTTGTGATTTCTAATGAGTTGTTACAGGGTTTGGCAAGAGGATTAACAGGACAAGCACTAGAAGACCCTAGGGAGAAAAGGTATGAGTAATCTTTACTCTTTGAGTTAAGTGTATTGTGTTGAGAAGCAATCAAGTGAAGAAGTTGCAGGTTCAAGGCAGCCAAGCTATTGAGGCTTAAGAAGAGAAGAAGCCAAGGAAGGCTTAGTGAAGATCCAAGAAGAAGCTTGGATAGTTTGCCAAAAGACTAAGGTGAAATAGACTTAGGTGAGGTAAAGGATGGAGTTTGAAGCTTGGAGAGCTCAAAAGTAAGAGAGCATAGTGGATGCTCAAAAGGAATATCCAAAGCAAGGTAAGCTTGGATTTGTGATTTGAGTTTGATGAAGTGATGTATAACGAGTTGTTGCAGGATTGAGAGTAGGATCAAAAGACTAGGATGCAAAAGGCCTAGGTGAGATCAAGGACATTGTCAAAAGACCAGTCAAGGAGAAAAGGCTTGGGTGAGACAAGGGATCAATAGACCAAGGTGGAAAAGACTTGGGTGAAGATCTTAGAGATGGAAGTGTTGTTGAAGGCACTATAGAGCAGCAAGGTATATGAGGGCACCAAGAAGAAAGCAAGTATCAAAGGTATGGGCAGTTTTGTAATTGATAAAGAAATTTCTAATTTGAAGAGAGAGTTAGCTAAGATTAAAGATGAATATGAGTCTTGGATGCAGATGGATAAGCAAGCATGGGTATGGCCAATGAGGAAGAAGTTGAAGTGGCCAATTGATCTCCTATTGAAAAGGAGAAGAAGGCAAAAGAAGATTGCCATGAAGAGAGAAGCCCATAGAGGCTTGAAGAAGATAAGAAGGTTGCCAAGTGGGCAACAAGAGGAAGAAGTTGAGAAGAAGGCTCTCATTGTGGAGAACAAGAGAGAAGAAAGAAGAGATGAAGTGTCAGGGAGAGCACTTGGAAAGATGAGAATGTCCATTAAGAGGACACTCATGGAGACATTATGGTCTCTTATTTTTGTATCTAATGTTGTTTTTGCATGGGTAAATGCAGGTATGAGCAGCCTTATGAAGGTCAAGAGAAGGGCCTTGAAGAATGAAGAGATTGGCGCAAGAGAAGACACCAAGTACACAAGTGAATGTGTAAGAGAGAGAAGTAAGTTTGCTGCTGTTGATAAAGAAGAAGAGATGCATTGGTTAATGCATAAGGGAGGTGTTGAGGAACCCCTACAAGCAAGGGGAGAGATGGAAGATGAAGCTGAATTTCATGATGCCATTGAATGCCAAGAGGAAGAGAGAGAACAGCCAAGAACAAAGGAAGAAGAAAGGACAGATAATCAGGAAGCTATGCAAGTCAAAGAACTAATGGAGCAGCCCATTAAGGAGGTAAAGGTGAATTCAAAACTAGATTTTTCTTATAAGCATGAAACTATTGATATGCATATTAGAGAAGCAAAGAGAAAGGTGAAGTTTTCAATTAACCATGGATATGTGATGCCTAAATGGTGGAAGAAGCAAACTCCTAAGCAACAGGAAGTGCTGATACAAGAGCATGGTTACAGGATGCCTAAATGGCTTGTGAAGTCAATTGATAAGAGAAAGAATCAAATGTGGGTGCCTAAGAAGGCTAAGAGTGAAGATGTGAGTACTGAGGTAACAACACCAAGAAGTCAATGGAAGATGACTAAAGGTGATTCAAGTAGCCAAGAGAATGAAGATGAGAAAGAAAACTTCTCAAAGGATAATGAGGTAGAGTATGAGGATGCAAAGATGAAAGGTAAACAATTTGTTTGTGATGATGTTTTTAAATCCTTCAATGATATTTGCATGAGAAATGAAAGATGGAAAGTGGCTGTAAGGACTAATATGCAGCAAGGAGAGAGTTCCAAATGGATGGATGATGAGGAAAGGGAAGAGTATGCAGTAGAAAAAACAAGATGGCTTCAAGCAGAGGTTGAAGAGAGCAAGGAAACACAAGGTAAGAGTGCTTCAATTGTATTTGATGAGTATAATGAAGAAGTTGGTTTATGTGAAGACAAGCTAAGAAAAGAAGAGATAAGAGGTAAAGGGGAAGTAAGCCTTGTGAGTGATCAGCCCAAGTTTGATGAAAAGAATAGTGAGATAGATGAGATCTCACTAAAGGAAGAGTTGAGAATGTTGGAGGAGTTGTTTGGTCATTCAAGAGAGATGAATGAAGGTACAAGCCATGGAGAAGACACCATTGGGAAGAGTGAAGTAAGAAAAGAGCAGAAGAGTGAAGAGGTCAAGACAGTTTTGGCCAAAGAAAAAAAGAGTGGAGGTAGCCAAGAGACCTTATGGTCTCAAGTTTTTACTTCTAACATTGTTTTGGATGTTTTGAATGCAGGTATTAAAGTTGTAGAGATGAATGAAGTCCATAGTTCAATGGACAAAATTTTGAATCAAGAAGGTCAAGAGGATCTAGAAGACATGAATGGAGATAAAGAAGCATGGACGTGGGACATAGCAGCTGAGAAAGAAATGAGAAGGACATATCTAAAGAGGAAGAAAAGCAAAATGAAGGACAAAGACAATTAAAGACAAACACCGACATTGGTATTGGTAACAAGACCTTGGGATCCAAGTATACAAGTGAAGACTAAAGTGAGGAGGAAGCATTTTATTTGAACTAAGGTTCAATCCTTTCTAGAGGGAGAGTATGATGCAGAAGCATCTACATTCATTTTCCTACAAGATGTGGTTACATTGGGATGATTAAATTCAAAGTCCAATTATTGTATTTTCCCTCCACAATGTTTTATAAGGAGGAGTAATTGTAAAAAAATAAAGATAAAAGGTAAATGTTGGGGCTGTTGAGAAAAAGAGGGGAGTGGTTGAAATCTTCCAACCGTAAGATAATGCTAGAGATAAATCTTCTCCAAATTAGAATATGGTTGTAGATTAAAAACTGTTTTGGTTTTATCTAGAGCCCAAGTTGGGCGTAGAAGTTAGAGAGGAAACTCCTAAAAAAAGAAAAAGGAAATTCATTAAGAAAGAGGAGAGAGCAGGACGTAGAGGGACGAAGAGAAAAAGAAGAAAAGAAAAGAGGACGTAGAAGAGAAGGAGAGAGGACAGAAGGATGTAGAGAAGATAGAGAGAAAAGACCTCTCATCAAAGAGAAGTTGCTGTAAGGAGAGAAGAGGAAAAGAAGGAGAGGATGAGAGGGTAGTAGTTAGAGAAAAGTAAAGAAGGCCTTAAAGGCCATATGACTGTATAGAAGATCTGTAGGTATCAGTCTATAAGAGGTCTGTGTAAATGTTTTTTTTTTATATCTCAATAAATAAATAAAGATTATATTCTTGTTGATTATGAGTCCTTTGTAATTGTTCAATATTGGACTATGTCTTCATGATTGAGTAGAATCCAGAAGTGTCATAGTATCTTTGTAAGATGACCGTATATGAGGAGAGCTGCAGAGTTTGTATGTAACAGATGTGAATGAGGAAGATAATCGTAAGTTACATGGAAGACTGAAGAAAATTAAAAAGATTGAAAGATAAGGCAATCACAGAGCATGATTGAGGAAATGTGAGATAGGAGGGGTTCGTGATATGAAACAAATGATATAGAAGAAGAAATGTTGTGAGTTGTAATTGAAGCATCGAGAAGGGAATTCAGAAGAAAAAGCAATTGACATTTTGCGTTGAAGGTAACATTAGTGTTGGAAAATCAACATTTCTACAATTGATAAATGAGATGCTGGAACTATGTGATGTTGTGGAGATTGTTCCTGAACATATTTCTAAGTTGCAAGATATTGGTCCCGAGCATTTAAATATACTAGATGTTTTCTACGCCGAACCTCAAAGATATGCTTACACATTTCAGAACTATGTGTTTGTCACCCATGTAATGCAAGAGTGGGAATCTGCAAGTGGCTTAAAGCCACTAAGGATTATGGAGAGAAGTATTTTTAGTGATCGAATGGTTTTTGTGCGTGTTGTTCGTTAGTCATCGTTATGGAGCCTACGACAAGGAAAATCGAAGGACCTGTTATCTCGAATAGAGCTGCATGATACATTATGTAGGACGTAGGCATATAGGCATTGCATAGTCCTGAATAAGGATGTCATTCTTGAATATGGCATGGTTGTATGTTTTATTCTGTGCAGTCCCAGATTGCGAGCAGAGATTGCCTATTAGGGAGCCATGATGTGTGAATATCTAATTGCAGACACAGAGCCACATATTAATAAAGGTGATTTTGTTGTCTTCGATTTGGTATGACCTTTCAGCCAAGCAAATCGTAATCCATAGCCATATACAGTGCTTATAATCATACACAAAGTGAGCAGCTAAGGAAGCTTTCCAGAAATCTACGGACTCTGTAGGCTTGAAATCTACGGACTCTGCAGGCTTGAATCTATGGACTCTACAGGCTTGAATCTACAGACTCTGCAGGCAAAGGAAAATCTACGGACTCTGCAGGTTCTAAGGAGAACCAAGGGCAAAAATTATTTTTATCAGAGCTGAGACAGTTTAGGGACTGCAGGGTGGTCATTTGTATGATTTTGTATTGATGAATATGTTTGCTGGATATGTCTGATTGACTGCAGGTTCAAACATTGATTTTGTATGAAACTGAATTTCATTCCAAGGCTAGTTCATTTACCCTGTTTGCAGCGTATCTGAGACCAGCGCATCATTTTGGTTTAAGAGAAGTTTAGAGACTGTTTAAGAAGGATTGTTTTCATCACAAAGGAAGGGGGAACATCTACCACTACCACATCATGGGGAATAGAGAAGGTTAGATAGGCATGGAGAGTTAGATTCAAGCCCCTTACCACTCCCAATGTCTTGGTTGGTGATCCATCCAACTATAGAACTCCCTTGGTCATTTGCTCATATTTGAGTCCTAGCTTGTCAGCTATGCATTTGGGCAATACTGAGATGCTTACTCCACTGTCAATAATGTAATTATGGACCAAGAAATCCCCAATAATCAAGCATAGATAGAAATGAGGGATCTTTTCATCCTTCTTTTCTTGACCTCCGATGGGAGGATCCCCATTCACAATTAACACATTATCGACCTTTGCTAGGACAGCTTGCTCACTCAGCCCATGCAATTCCTTTTAAAGTATATCCTTTTGTCCTAGCATTGCTAATGAATCCCATAATGAGATATTCATGTGCAGCTTCTTCGTTTGGTCCACCATATTTATTAGAGGGTTAATCCCTTTTGAGTTCTCCTTGGGGACATTTGCAACTTGAGGTGCAACCCGAGAAGTCGAAGCTATAGCTGGTGGTCCGTAATTGGGAAATTTTTAGTTTGATGAAAAAGATGTCACAAATGCTTGAGCCTCCTCCATAGCTCTCTTCTTGGACCTGGTGTTGGCTACAATGTAATCATCTTAATTATTTGTGGTCCCCACATAATTGACCACATAAAACTCCCCTTCTAAGTGGTTCATAAGAGTGGAATCAGATTGAGCTTGCCTGATGTCCATCCCAAATTGTGTTGATGCCTCAAAACTTAAGAATTGGGTTATCTAATCACCTTGTGTATGCATACATTGATTTGTTAGCTCATTAGCACAAGCAACTTATTCTTGACCATACCCCAGTGGTGAAAAATTAGGTTGTTCCTGTACCAAATTATTTTGAGTAGGGACAAGATCCTTGGATGATGAAGGGGCACTTGAATTATAACTCTGATAAGGTCTAACCTGGGTAATCTAACCCTACCCTTGATTATAATTTTGGAAAGGAGGTCTATTTGTCTACTCGAACCGTTAGTACCCTTGATTCGGTCGATAGCTTTGATCTTGTTGCCTCTTGAGGGCCACTAATTCATAAATAACATTGCAGTAAACTCTTAACCTCATGGAGGTCATTTACAGGGGTAGTAGCCAGCCTTTCTATACTAGGAAGAGGAGCTAAAGTGGGTGTGGCAGGCTGAGCTGAGGGTTATAGATCAAGAAAGAGTGGCATATGGGGTTTAGGGGCTATCTTTCTTACTTGTGCCAAATAATTTTTGGTAGCTATGGCTATTTCATATGCAATGGGTAAAAATTGTCCACCCATGGATTGTATCATGATAGCAATGTTGTTATTCAAGGCCTTTAAGTAGTAAAGAAAAGCACAACTTCGGGTTGGCCTCATTAGAATAGGGATTTTGTCCCAAGTTTTTTGGAACTCAGTGTTAAAATCTTGCATAAATTCATGTGGAGCTCTCTTCATAGTGGTCAATTGCTCAGCTAGAGATAGATGGTCACTCTTCTCTCCAAATCTATTTGTCAGGAGGATGCCTAATTCATTCCATGAGCCGACTGAATTCACAGGCAAGGTCCCATACCAATGCAAAACTTTACCTTTAAAGGACAAGGCTAGTAACTTGATGGCTATGTTTTATTTAGTGATATTATGGATATTGTAAAGGTTGGCTATGTTTTTGACATGCTCAATAGTGGTGATTGGCCCCTCTCCACTAAAGGGAGGAACACTCTTAAGAGTTGTCCCTAAAATTAGGTCATACTATAGAAGGATCAAAGGACTCTAACCATTGAAGGCCACAAAAGGTAAATACATGACTGTGACAAGGTTCAACCTGGGTCTTCTTGTGTAGGTATATCTTATGGTAGGTCTGGGAAACTAGTTTTTTGTGTCAGGATGAATCATTTCAAACCTTAGTCTCTTTGTTGAGTTCAAAATAAGCTCAATAAATTTGAAAGGGACACCCTTAGAAGAAGATTTTATGGTGACCTTAGGCATGGGGTGCTAGGTTGATCAGTAACCAGACACTGAATTCTTAAAATGGAGTCATCAGATGTTGGATTATAGCTCTTGCATTTGGATTTTTTTAATAATAGGACCAATATCAATCCTGAAACTTACAAGATGTAATTTGCATCCCACTGGGCGTGCCAAAAATTGTTGACATAGTAGATTGTACCCTTCAAAAGAAAACTCAGCTCTTTTATTCCATGCGGCACAATGCCAACACTCCTCTTGTTGTGGGTAGCAAAACTGAGGAGTGAATCTCTAGATCAGGGGCTAGCTACCCTTGATGCACCTTAAAGTCCTAAATTTCTATTGCTAACAATGGGGGGAGGGTGAAAAGAGACAGGGATGCTATGAAAATAGAAATTAACTAAGATGGTGATGCACCAAAATTAATTGATCTACTCATTTTTTATCTACGCTTTGTACCAAAAGGAGTGAACAGACACTTCATTTGAACAAGAGACTAGACTACATCAATGTTTTAACAAGGGGTTTGATGGAGGTATAATGAAGAAGAACCTATCATAAGTGTTGAAGAGGCAACTATTGGATGGTTTCTCACCTGCACCTATACTTCAACTTGGACACTTCTTGTTAGCTTGCATAAGCAAATCTTAGATACACTAGCGTTGACCTATGAAATCATTAAAATAAATGACTAAACATAAGGCAATACATAAACACATGCAAAAGTGTAAAAAATCATATGGAGGTAAAACACTTCTTTTGATTAAAGGCAAATTTTTTTAGGGCTTCGCCATAAAAAAGTGAGAGAGATATCTCTTCAAAGTTGAGAGGTTACAATATATATAGAAATTGGAGAAAGACCTTTGACCCTTTCAAGAGTAAGCGGCCCATACTGCATTAAACACCTCGGTAAGAAGAATTTGCCCATGCTACTGTCATCTTCCCATAAATGTTCCTATAAAATCCATGTTATAGTTGTCCCAGATATTGACTTTATTGCCCAAGTTGCATTAAACACTCCTGCTAAAGCATGGGTTGCTTGATCCTTGAACGACAAGGCCACCTCTCACCACGTTATGGGCCATGCCTTTTCCTTGAGTGCTCCCATAACTCCCCTTAATGGCTATTCATTAATGTCAAACACAAGGAAAATTGAGCTACCTTCTTAAAATATCATGCATCCCTTTTAATGGCTATTCATGGATATTATTCCATCTGCAAGCATTTACTTCTCCTGTCGACACCTCCTGTGCATCCTAGACTAGTATGGTTTGTTCCTGCACTTGTTTGGTTGTATCACCTAGAACATTATGAATGTTTGTCTTATATGTGCATGGATATGTTCTAATCCATGCTCTCTCTCTCTCTCTCTCTCTCTCTCTCTCTCTCTCTCTCTCTCTCTCTCTCTCTCTCTCTCTCTCTCTCTCTCTCTCTCTCTCTCTTCTCTTTTCTCATTATTTCTTGTCTTTTCCTGATAGTTCAGGCTCCTTGGGGCTATCTTTTCTCCTTCGGGCTCCTTTCTCGGTGGGTTGCTAAATCTTGCTTCGGGCTTCTTAGCCTTTCAAATTTCTTTAGGGGAAATGCCCAAAGGAATTCCCTTCATTATTCTCACCACTTTGACACCTACCTTTGATGACACTTAGGGCCCGCACTCTTGAATTCTTTCAGACATTTTGTCTAAAATAATTGTTCTTTGGCCTTTCTCCAATGGCTAATGCATCCCATCACAATTAACATCAATAGGCCTATAACCATTTGAAAACCAATAGCTATTTTACTACCTTGAATTTGATGTTCATGGGCCCGTCACGATATATTTGAACTTCCAATGGTTAGCTTACCATATTAAAGTTGACGTCTATTGGCCCGTCACTACCCTTCAACAATTTTCTTAGCTTTTTGTAAATGGACTTTTTTAAAGGCAAAGTGACCCTTTGAAAAAATGGGAAGGTCCTTTTTTGATGGCAAATGTCCTCCAAAAGGGAACCTACCCTTCAAGTTTTTTGTTTTGTCAAATTTCTTCAGACAAAATGTTTGAAGGAATTCCTTCAAACATTTTATCTGAACGAATTCATGCCTTTAGCATCCTTTCTTGGATTTCCTTGGTGAATTTATTCGAACAAAATGTATAAAGGAATTCCTTTGGACATTTTTTTTGAAATAATTCATTCTTTGAGTTTCTTCATGGATTTTCTTCAGACATTCTATCCAAAGGAATTCCTTTCTTGGCTTGTCACTTTTCCAAAAGAAATCTTCCTTTATGGCTTTCTGGCCTGGCCTTTGCAAATGGAACTTATTCCCTCTGTAAGGGTACTTTGGGTCCAAGGTTGTCCTTTAGAGCTCTTTGAAAAGTCCCATTTGTCACTTTATTACACTCTATAAGGGTACTTTGGGCTTTGAGTAGTCTTTCAGATGAATTCGCAAAGGCTCTATTTGGCACCTGAGTGCCCTCTGCAAGGGTACCTGACCTTTGGAGCTTTTGTAAAAGACTTATACCCCCTTTGAAACTGGCTTGCCCGAGGTAATTTTTTTGCCCTGCTAAACATCTAGGATCGAAAGGAGTTCCAAAATATCCCAAGTACTTGCAAGACTCAAAACACTTAGTTTTTGAAGGAGAAAACACTTGGTCTTTAATGGAAATGGGCTTGTTACAGAGAAAACCCATAAAATTGCAATGGGATGAACTTGTCAGAAACTAGTTAACAGGCCCTAAAAAGGAAGGGAAAAGAGAGGGTGCTCAATTTTGGTCTGTAGGACCAAAATTGGTCAACACTTATTTGTCATCTCCTTTCCAATAACTAATCAGTTTGTCCTCTCCCACCCCTATGCCCATTCCCACTCAAGATTTTGAAACCATCCCACCATGGATCCTCTCCTACACATTTAATTCTAATTATATCATGCCCTCTCTTGTGAAACCACCCTCTCTTATACTCATTCAAAATGAAGAAAAGGTGGTTGTTCCCTACACATTTCCATCATGAAAATCATTCAAAAAGGCTTAGAGAAGAAGGAAGAGGTGTTAATTGTGGTGATTCAAGAGCCAATTCGAGAGAAGGAGTTAGTGTTTAAAGAGTATAAAAAAGAGGTGTTATCTTAGCTCAATAAGATTTCCCTACAAGAGTTCCAAGAATCTTTATGCCTCCCTCAAGAACCACTAAAGAGACCACTCAAAGTACCTAATTAGAAAGACAATCTCTTAAACTACAAGCAAAATGAACTTCTTCACTCTCCCACCATCTCCCTCTTGGAGGAAGAGCCTATTTTGTAAGGAATAGAGGAGGATCTTAGAGTCAAATTTGAGCCTAAATAAAATAAACATAATTGTCTATGATGAGGAGATCATGATAGGCAGTCCACTCCATAAAATGGAGGAGAAATTAGGTTTGGACCAACTATTTTGGCATGGCTTTAACATTGATGAATTAGAGCCTAAAGGTAGTACTGATGCCTTCATACTTAAAGAGTTGTGTATTCACAATGCATTTGAGAGAAAAGAGGATTTTGTTTGGTCATAAGAGCTTCCATTTGGTGTGGCTACAGATGAAGATGACCAAGGTGCAGAGATTGACGTAGTCAATCAGTTAGCTAACCATGTTGAAGAGGTCATGAATGAGCAAGAGGATCAAGATGAAGTATGGCAACAATTGTACTATGACTTCATGGATTAGGTAGAGGTTCTAAACTAGCCTATCCCTCCTCTAGAGTATGAGGATGAACTCACCAATTAGGTTAAAGAAGCTGACCAATCTCAAGATGAATTATCCATTGAAGGTAGTACTGATGTCTTCAAGAATGAAAAAGAATGGTCAGATTCAAAGCCACAAGAACATGACACGTTGGGCCTTAAGTGGATTGATAAACTACCATATGGACCCTTTCAAAGCAAGTAGAGCAAAAATGGAGTTGAAGTTAGCATTTTCTCACATGACCAAGAGGAACTTACCTTTTGGGATGACTTAGAGCTTTTCTGCTTAAGTCTATATAGTCAACCAAGCACCAATTCAAAGGAGCCATCACATGTTGTGCTTGATTCAGAACACAAATTTGAGCCATAAAATGAGAATATTGCAAAACCCCCTTCAGTCCAACATGAACCAAGTTTGGAGGACATGAACCAGTATGTCTACATTGGAGGCATGTTTATTCCATTCCATCCATTAGAGAGCACATTAAAAGGATTGACCATAAAGCTGCCTGGTTCACTAATTTTGGTACCTCCAAAGCAAGGTATTTTCCATCTTAGATTGTTACAAGTGAATAATACTCATAGTTTCCCATTTTATCTAGGAGGAATATGTTTTTAAAATTGTAACCTTGTATATATTAGAGTAGCTTTCCATACTTTCCTCCAAGTGCCTTGTGCACATTTCCTTTATGTTCTATTTTTCCTTTCCCAAGTGCCTTGGGCATTTTGTTTTGTGTTGTCCTTGTTACTTTAATAGGAAGTTCTAGAAAGGGGTAGCCTTGTATGTAGTTTCAAACTAGCTTAGTTGCAGAGGCTAATGACTCCATGCCCAATGGACTAGATAAGGCAAGTGGTCTAGGTTCTCAAGCATAGCAGGCATGCTTCTGTATTAGTCGCTAGATATGTTGGCCATTTATTTTAGCCCACATACCAAATTTTAACTGATTTAAGGAAATGGACATGATCAATTAGAAGTGGGAAGTCTTTAGACTTTGAGTTTTCATAATAAGAAGACTTCAATTTTTGTCATGCATAAGGCTTTGGGCTTTACAAGGTGGAAGCATCTCAAGCTATATGTTTGGGAAGGAAACTTTTGATTTACATGAGGAGAAATAAGGAGATTTTATGCACCTAAGAGGAAGGTTAGAGGTCATAAATGCAATAGCATTAAGCCTACATAGTGTCAACGAATCTATGGACTCCATTAGTAAATCTAGAGACTCCATTGGCATTTACAAAAGTACAAGGTGGAAGACTTCAAGTTTTTGAAATTACTTTATTTAATTTGGCTAGTAAGTTGCAAGCAGTCGTAACTCTGAATTAAAGTGACTCCACAACCTCAAGTTATTGTATATAGTGTTTCATGGGTTTGTGGAGCTACTTTACTTAAATTACTTTATAAGTTGTGAGTCACGAGAAAACCGAAGTAAGAAAGGGCACTTTCTTTGGAGAAGTGGAACAAAACAAAAATTATGAAGTGTATCTTTCTTTTGAATAAATGGTCCATTTCAACTTTACCGAAGGGTCACTTTCTTTTCAAAGTGGACCATTACAAATTTTACAAAGGTATTTTTCAAAGGGAAATGGACTGTTGCAATTTTGTCAAAGGCTCATTTCAAATCTTCAAAGGACCATTTCAAAATTCCTGAAGGGTATTTTTTCCTTTTGAGAAGGTCACTTTTCAAAAATTTGAAGGGTATCTTTCCCTTTGGAAAGCCTTTTCAACAAAGTCAGAGGGTCATTTCTTTAAATTCCTTCAGACAAATTATCTGTAGGAATTGTCCATTGTAAAAAGCATGAAGACCTAATTCCTTCGAACAAAATGTCTAAAGGAAATTTTTAGAGCAAAAAGTCCAAAAAAGTAGTCATTGGGATTCAGATATCCCATGATGGGCCCACAAACATCAAAATCTAGCCCTAGAAAATAGTCGTTTGAACTCAAAACCCTGATACATTCTTGCAGACATCAAATATGGGTCTCATCAAGTAGCCATTTGCATTCAAAAGAGGTCAAAGGGATTCAATGAATATGAAGGGTGAAAGTGTACATGATAAGTGTCAAGGATGCATTCAACTGGTAGGAGATCGATGACTCACAGGCATCCATGTCAGGTAGATTGATGGTGCAAATCAAGGATTTGAGTTAGTTTCTAATGACCAATCAAAACAAAGGAAAACCCAAGTGACTGGAAAGAGAGATGGTAGGTGAAAATTAATGGAGAAGCCTTTGTCCTTTGATATGGATCTCACCTCCAAAAAGTGGCTGCTTGATCAGAGGTAACATGGTTAGGTCTTGATTCAGAGAATGGGGATTTTATCCTTTTTTAGGTAGGACATGCAAAGGCCAAAGGGTCACACCAAGTTTTAAATTCAAGGATCGACTCATTCACGTCAGGTAGAGACATACAACTACCTTCAACATAGATCTGTCAGTTCAAAAGGAAGGGACTTGAATGCATGAAGGGCTAAAAGAGATTCATGAAGTAAATTTGGGAGATTGGAGAGACAATTAAAGCATTCAATAGTGATCAAAACCTTTGAATATATGTTCTCTTAGAAAGGATCATGACTCATAATACAAAACAAACTCTTCTCCTCTAATGCACTTTTCTGGGCGAATGAGAAGGACTTGAGAACTAACTGGAGCTATTGAAGAAAAAATGTCTATGATGGACTTGTCTTGATTGGACAAAGGGATGGTGGGGCATCCCTTGAAAGGAGGAGCTCATTCAATGATCATGGACAATGTTCCCCTCTCCTTTATCTCTTTTTTCTCTTTCCTCTTCTATATATCCTATTTTTTCTAATTTGGTAAGGGTTCCCAGTTTTTAGACTTTTTTTTCCTCTCTAGGAGATGGGACACTCTTTGAGATATTGAAAAATATGCTCAGCTTGATTAGGCTCGACCCTGTTAAGCATTTGTAATAACTACCTCTTGATGTAATAAAGGATTTTCTTTGCCTATCTCTTGCCTTGGATTTGTGTCTATTGAGTTATGCACTATGGCATTGTGTGAAGGAGAATCTTCCTCGTCTATGGTACTCCTTTCTGACCTTGTTTAGGGAGTTTTTCAACACTATTTATAGGTTAAGCTATGTGTTCTTTCCACCATTGATGTGACATTTCAATGAGTATTATAATTCCTCTTTATTTTTATTCATTGTTTCTTGAACCTCTTCCATGAAACCTTAATGCAACCAGCTTGATCTTGAGGTTGTGTAAGTCAATATTGTCCTCTGCAGAGTTGTGTGGGTTCAAACTTATGGTATTTTCCCATTTTATTTTAGTGCATCACCTAGATAAGCTTTCTTAGGATCCCTTATCTCCTTTCTGACCCATTTCCCTATGGAGCATTAATCTAGTTTTAGTTTTAGGTGATCTACCAAGAGGAAGTCAACCTTCTCTAGAGGTTCAACCTCACTACATGACACCTACAGCCTGAGGTTGTCCCAATGCTTGTAGCTAGGAGTGAGAGAATCTCCCACTTAGAGATAAATAGCTGCACCTATACCTATACAACAACATCTTCTAGCTTCTCCATCTTCAAGCTCAATCTTGAAGACCAACAAAAGTTGAATGAAGATTCAACTTCTCCTTTGTTACCAGCTTTGTTAACATATCAGCAGGGTTCTTATCTATATGGATCTTTTCCAGCTTCAACTCACCATCCTCCAATACCTTTCTAATGAAGTGGTACCTAAGCTGTATATGTTTGGTTCTTGAATGAAAGGCTGAATTCTTTTCGAAATGAATTGCACTTTGACTATCACTGTACAATCTACAACTCTCTTGCTCCTTTCCCAACTCTTCCATGAACCGACTCATCCATATCATCTCCTTGCTAGCCTCTATGACTACAATGTATTCTGCCTCTATAGTAGATAAGGCAACAACCTTCTGCAAATTTGAAATCCAGCTAATCGCCGTTCCACCAGCAGTGAACACATATCATGTGGTGCTTCTCCTGCCATCCAAGTCACCTACCATATCCGTATCTACATAACCATGTAGAGAAGTCTTTGACCCTCCATAGCATAAATGCCTACTGCTAGTCCCTCTCAGATATCTAAGAATCCACTGTACTGCTTTCCAGTGTTCCTTCCCTGGATTGGCCATAAACTTGCTGACAACTCCCACTGCTTGGGCAATATCAGGTCTAGTACATACCATTGCATACATTAAGCTCCCAACTGCAGAAGCATATGGAACTCTACTCATGTACTCAACCTCCTCATGTGATTTAGGACACTATTCTTTGCTCAACTTGAAGTGTCCAGCCATAGGTGTGCTTACCAGTTTTGCATTCTGCATATTGAACCTCTCCAACACCTTGTTCACATAATCCTCTTGAGACAAAATCAAACTGTGATTTTTTCTATCTCTCTTGATACTCATGCCAAGGATTTTCTTTGTTGCTCCCAAATCCTTCATTTCAAATGTGTGAGCTAATTTTACCTTAAGCTCATCAATATCCTACATGTTTGAACTTGCAACAAGCATATCATCTACATATAGTAACAGGATAATATATCTACCATTATCCAATCTCTTAAAATAAACACAATGGTCAGATTGACATCTACAAAAGCCATGCTCTATCATAAACCTGTCAAATCTCAAATACCATTGTCTAAGAGCCTGCTTAAGGCCATATAAGCTTTTCTTCAACCTGCACACAAACTTCTCCTTACCTTTGACCTCAAAACCCTCCGCCTGATCCATATATATTTTTTCATCCAAATCTCCATGAAGAAATGTTGTCTTAACATCAAGCTGCTCAAGATGCAAATCCTTAATAGCAACTAAAGACAATACAGTCTGAATAGAAGTCATCTTTACTACAGGAGAAAAAAATTCACCAAAATCAATACCTGGTTCTGTGCAAATCCTTTTACTACCAACTTGGCCTTATGTCTCATTCGTCCATCCTCACCTTCCTTTAACCTGTAAACCTATTTTTTCTTCAGTGCTCTCTTTTCGACTGGCAACTCAACCAAATCCCACATTTGGTTCTCTTTCAAGGAATCAATCTCCTCATTCATGCCACGCTCCCACTATTTTTGGGATTCTACCTGCATTGCTTCATCAAAACTCTCTGGTTCTCCACCATCAGTGAGCAACAAGTAGTATAATAAAGGGAAATAACAAATTGGAGGTTTAATTACCCTTTCTAACCTCCTCAAGGGCGTTTGAGACTCATTTTTTTCTTGATGTCCACCCAAATTCTCTGTCAATGACCAATCTCTGTCATCTCCAGGTCTGTACCTGACTGACGTCAATTCCACCCGACCGACGTCAGTTTTTGTCTAATCGACGTCGGTTTCTTTATGACCGACATCGGTTACTGTCTGACCTATCTGACCGACATCGGTTCCTGCTTGACCGACGTCAGTGTCTGTGTTTTTCTGGAAGTGATTTCTCACGAGCTCATTTTGGATCACAACCTCGTCCAAATCTCCATTGCCCTGCTCAGAATTATTCAACTTCTTGAGTTGATCACTGTACATCACCTTCTCATTGAAAACAACATCACGACTTCTAATTATTTTGTTAGTTTCTAGATTCCACAACCTAAATCTGAAATCTCCAAAGCCATAACCAATAAAAGTGCACCTCATAGATTTAGCATCCAGCTTCTTTCTATTTTCTTTATCAATGTGCACAAAAGCTTCAAAACCAAAAACTCTGAGAAATGAAAGATCTACCTTTTTACCTGTCCAAGCCTCTTCTGGAATTCTACCATCCAGAGCAGTAGAGGGTCCTCTGTTAATCAGGTAAACTGCAGTGTCTACAACTTCTGCCCAAAACTTTAAGGGCAAACCAGCATGCAACCTCATACTCTGTGCACTCTCCATTATAGTTATGTTCATCCTTTTAGCAACTCCATTTTGCTGAGGTGTCCTTGGAACCATCCTTTCCTTGCGTATTCCACTCATAAAATAGTAACTTTTGAATTTATAGCTGCAGTACTCACCACCATTGTCAGATCTAAGGCACTTCAATCTCAAACCTGTTTCATTATCAACCAAAGCTTTCCATGTCTTAAATGTGTCAAAAACATCATATTTCTTCTTTATGCAATAAACCCATACCTTTCTTGTAGCATTATCAATGAAAGTAACATAATATTGTGATCCTCCAATAGAAGCTACCTGAGTTGGTCCCCACACGTCTATGTGAACAAGCTCCAACTTGTGCTTCCTCCTTGTTGGCCTAGTTTTGAGAAACCTCACTTTCTTCTATTTTCCAAAAATAAAATGCTCACAAAAATCTAGATCTATGCTTTTCAAATTTGAAAGCTTACCTTTTGACTTAAGAACTTTCATTCCCTTCTCACTCATGTGGTCGAGCCTATAGTGCCACAACTTTGCATCTACATCTAAAGTAGATAATACAGAAGGAGAATAATCAGTAATACAATTACATAAATAGAGAGTACCTACTCTCTTACCTCTGGCTAATATAAGTGCACCCTTAGAAACCTTCCAAGATTCAGCTGTGAGAGTTACTGTGCAACCCTCATCCCCCAACTTTCTTGCAGAAATCAAATTCCTCTTTAGGATGGGTACATGCATGACATCCTTCAACACCCATGTGTTGCCATTCTATAATTTCAGCTGCATTTTTCCTTTGCCAACAATTTTACAAGGCTCATCATCCCTTAAATAAACTTTTCCAAAATCTCCCTGGACATAATCATTGAAAAATTCTCTATTTGGGATAGCATGGAAATAGGCACTAGAATCTAAAACCCAAAATTCTATTTTATTATCCAAAGAAAGTGAAAGAGCATCTTGTGCAACAATACCTGTAACTTTTGCTTCTTCACTACCTTCATGTTGATTCTCTTCTTTAACCTTCAACCAACAATCTTTCTTTGCATGTCCTTTCTTTCCACAATTCTAGCAGGTTATTCTTCTTCCATTTCTAGATTTGGATTTATTGCTCATCTTTGACTTAGACCTTGATCTCCCTTGCTTGCTCTTCTCTCTTTGCCTTCCCCTGCTTTCAATACTTAAAGCATTACCTGATGATTCCCCTGTGCTTTTCCTGTGAGTCTCTTCATTCAGGATTACACTAACAACATTATCAACTTTTAAGATATTTGTAGCAGATGCAATATTACTAACTGCCATTACCAAGCATGCCAACTTTCAGGTAAAGAGCATAAAATTAAGAGAGCCTTAATTTCATCATAAAAAACTATTTGACTGAATTTAACTGATTTACTATTGCATGGAAATCATTAAGATGATTAGATACAGATCCACCTTCCTACATTTGCAAATTAAATAATTGCTTCATAAGATATACCTTATTTGAAGCTAAGGGCTTTTCATATAAATTTGCCAAAGTATCCATTAACTCTACCGTTGTCTTTGCCTGTGATAAGTTGGAAATCACAGAAGATGCTAGGCTCAACCTTATGGATCCCAGAGCCTTTCTATCAAGAACATTCCATTCTTCATCTTGCATATCTGTGGGCTTGCATGAAACCCCACCCAATGGTAAGTATAGATCTTTCTGATATAGATAATCTTCTATCTGCAACCTCCATAATTGATAATTCTTGTCGTTAAACTTCTCCATTCTTAGTTTACTTTTTTCTGTCATTGCTATAGTCCCACTCAAACAGAAACCCCTGTGAGTGACCTGTAATCAACACACACTAAACAGATATGAAACCACCTGTTAGTGAACCTGGCTCTGAACCAAACTCTGATACCACTTTTTAGGACCTTATAACACAATTGATTACCTTTGTAGAAATAACTAAACACGAAATTAAACCAGAATTGAAAGCAACTAGAAATCAGAATCAACAAAGAATAAGAGATACAAGAAACAATGAAAACTTGTATTAAACTCTTCCAGAAGGAAATATAATTGAAGAAATCTCTCTTTCTTTCACACCTCTCAGATGTATAGATCTCTTTCCCTCAAGAGTTCTCTCACAATCACAATTCAGCTACTTGAATTGTCTATAATTACATCTTACAAGTTATGAAGATCTATCCCCATTATATAGAATTAGGGATCATGAGCTATGCATTCTCAACTGTTAGATACACCTCTTAATCAAGGGCTCAAAATAGTCCTTCTAAATATAGATACGCGGACTCAAGACTAACACTTAATCTTATCATGCAAGCAATCTATTCATCCCATGAAAATAGACTTCTAGAACGCACAGGTGACCGATGTGGGTCCCTGTCTGCCTACACATGACCGATGTCGGCCGATCCATAACCGACGTCTGTAGCCTCCAGTCGATCCTTGATCGACGTCGATGACTGTGTAGTCCAGCAATCTTTGCACTCGCTCATCTGGGTGAAGCTTTTAACTCCACACCTCAACAGAGAACTTGAGAAACTCTCCCACAAATGGTGCAATTTTATGCTACAACAAGAACCTAAGAGCATAAGACTTGAAATAATAATAAAATACTTGGGGAGTGTAAGGCAAGTGGGAGACAGTTGAAGAGTAATTATCAAGGACCATCTAAACTTTAATCATCATGAGTTTTGCACTGGCCCATATAAAGGCAGACACTTGGTAGCAAGGATCTAGCATCGAACAAGAATATAGGGGGTGTGAAGACCCGAGTCCTTAGGAGAGAACAATTGAAAGACTGACATGACTCTCAATCTACTAAGAGATCTTTGGCCAATCATCCATTTATCATTATTATGTAACTACTTGGTCAAAGAAAAATAAGTATAAATACCCCTGTATGGAATCATGTAAAGTGATTGTTATTGGATTACATATAGTGATTCTATAATATAGAATTGGGATAATTACAACCAGTTCAAGTGTTGTGTTTTAGATAATTGATATTTGAAACTTAACAATGGGTTGGTATTAACTTGTTTATGGCTTATCATTCATTATGTGATTTACAAAACATGCATTATATGAGTTTACAAAGGCATCCCTTTGTACTTCATGGCATTTGTCTTTGTTTTTATGGTTGTTGTGATTCATGAGTCAAGGTATATAGTCATATATTTCCTTTTATGTGTAATTTATAATTGAATATATGAATAAACTCAAGTATATGACTAGTGTGTTACTGAGCAACATAACCCACGAGAACCGGTCTTTTGTTATGTGCTTTAGGTGAGTGCGTAAAACCTTAGTCTTTCATGAATGGCTAGCACACAAGCTTGTTGGGGCTACACTTGTGCCTAAATAAAATATGATTAAGAGAATAAAACCCAACATTTTGGTTTCATTATCGGGACCCATAGCGCTTACTGTACAGTAATGGAATATGCTTGAACATATATCCTTAGAAAGTATTGAACAATTGATTATTGAGGTCGAGTATAATTTTTCAATTCCTTATCTTTAACCAATAATGTATGCATGTGGATGGGTGGAACAACATCTCTACATCACATTATATGAAACCTTCTTTATTAAAGTCCCTATTCATTTGCATGTTTGGCTCTCTACTTATGTTCAAGGTTGACTGTAAGATTTTGGGAGGAGACAAGCTTGGATGTTAAAATGTCAAAGGGATTTGACACAACTAGGAACACCATGGACATGGATTATTAATATCTGGTGGAGAGGAGTGTTAAATAGCTACATTCTAGAGTATGTTGTAACCACTTATTCTTGTCCTGATGAAGCTAGGTTCCAATTTCTCAAAGAACCATGTGGTTGGTATATTAGACATTTCCCACTAGAATTAAAGAAGTTATTTATTGACTGTGGACTTGAAATATTGCTAATGTAGGGTTAATTCCATCCTTGTATGAGCTGCATAATTGGAAGGCAAATATAGAGGTGTTGGTAAATAATTTTTTGGTTTAAAATGGTAGTCAGTCAACAGGCATTGCAAAAGCATAAATATGATGAATCTCGGTAAAGGATCATAGGTGGAAGTGGCATAGGAAGGGAATAGGATAACTCAAGAAGTGTTATTAGGATCTGTAGGGAAGCAGGAAGGCATAAGGAGGACTCCATCACTTTTGAACTGTGCCCCATGCCAATTTAATCATATGAAGGAGAAACTAGCTAGACAAAAGAGACTAAAGAACTGAGTTTGAACTAGCCAAGTTCCCTAACCATAATGTGTACTTTTGTTTTTGAATTAGATGAATTAGTTATACATAATTGGGATACATATAATATAGAGTCAGAAATAAATCCTATAAGGGAAATTATAGATGAGTCAATTTTAACTCATACTAAATTAACACTTTCTTTTCCTCTTCAAGGGAATTTCATGGCCCAACTCGGTATGCATGGTGGGCATGACATTCATAGTGGGTAGAGTGCATGTCCAAGTATTATTAATCAACCAAATATTGTGCCCTACATCATGGGTGTTTCTACTGGAAGTGAACTAGGAGGCAACAAGAGAGGAAGTCGTGGACTTTCCCCTCAAGGAATAGGATTTGGGGATTCTCAATAGCCACTAGTGCAAGCACCTCAATTATCAATGGTATATTATGAAATGACACTTAATCTACCTGAATATCAAAGTATGGAGAATGCTCTAGAATGTGTTTATAAGTGTGAACTCATTTGGATGGCATGAGGCATAACTTCTTTTGAGTAAAAGGCCACACAATTCACAACCACACTTCTAGAAATAGCGCATAAGTGGTATAGGAAGTTTGACCCTCAACAAGCAGTAATTGACTATGATCAGTTCAAAATAACATTCCTTCAAAAATTTGACATTCCTAAATTTAAGCAACAAAGTATTGCCTTACTAAAAGATATAAAGCGAGAGCTCATTGAAAGTGTACCAGAGTATGATGCATGGTTCAAAACACTTTTGTCCAAACTTTCCTTTGAAATTTATGCTGCTCAGCATGTCCAATGGTTTATGGGAGGTTTGTTACTTCCCTTTAGATGAACATTATCTTAAAAGACCTTAACTAGCCCGCATTAAGCTCTAGAAGCTACCCTCCATGCAAAAGTTATTAGAAGCATTGACACTAGAATCAGTCCTTTTATGAAAGCTCAAATAGATTCAATGGGGTCACAATTAGAGAGGCTGATTGTAAATAATGCATATGACAATCATAATGGTCTTTGGTGTACCAATTGTGAGTCTAAAGGTCATAATAAAGGCAACTACCCATGCAAAAACATCCATGTTGTATTAAAGCAGTCATGTAAAATTTGCCATGAAGATCATGTTGTACACTTCTATCCTCTCTTATAGTAGGCTACACATTCTAAAGTTTTTTAATACTGTAAAATATGTGATGCCTACACTTATGACACAAATGATGTTGGGATTAGTTTTCACATTGTGTGAATTGGGGTATTTACTGAAAGGTAAATAATAAGTTTTAGTGTTTACTATGGTTGATTTAACAAGAGGTAAATATTAGTCATAGAATTGTTAGGAATTGTATGGTTAATACGGTAAGATTGTATTAGATAGTTGACATTATATTGTTAGGAATAACAATATAATGTCGCATATAGTTGGGAGATATTATAGGATTTTGGGTGATAGAAAAAAGTGAAGAAATAATAGGAATCATATTTCTATATATATTTGTATTGTAATATTCAATATGCAAGAGTGTGTGAAGAATTATAGAGTTTACAGAAATAATATATTATGTGTTGAAAATTTCTCTATGAGTGTTCGACTCTATTGATCAGTTCATGAGATAAATCTTTGTGCAGTCTCTCCTGTACCTAACAGTGGTATCAGAGCGGGTGATAATGAGAGTCTTGACCCTATGGATGTGATAATTTCACCATACATATGTATCATTTATATCAGTCTTCAACCTACTTCAATGTCATATCAAAGAGGGAGATCATCGGCCAAATCTATATCACATTCCTTTGAAGATATTTTCAGTTTTTGAACTCAGCTTGCATTGCATTATGGATTCTAAGTTCCCATAATCATATCAGATAGATCCGCATCCTTCAAAGACATTTTACTTTCATTTGGTTGCCACATTATTCTTTCCATCTCATGTAGATCAAGCTTCCAAATGCCATTATATCATGACAGCTCCATATACTCTACCAAGGTCATGTGATGATCTCTATGTGTATGGAGAATATTTTGTACTGATCTACATATAGGGTCAAATGAATACTAAGCTAGTCTTTTTCCACACAAACAATGTCTTCTCTCAGCCACGGTGGTCCATAGAAGGAGTTACACATGTACAACATGCAATATTCATTGTGGGTATGTCAATATTCATAGTTTGTCATTACGTCAAGTTAATCATTTTATTATAATCCTTTTAGTGTGTTATTAGGATATATAGTTTTTAAAGTCCTAATTTCCAGTAACATAAGATTTATGCCACGATATCTCAAGTGTCATTAAAATTCAATTTGTTTAAATTTTGTTATAATGGCAATATATCTAAAAGGTAGTATTTTAGTTGGTTCAAGTTAAATATCAATGATCATTAGTATAAGAGAAATTGTGAGTTATATTGATCATTTGTAAAGTTAGTTTTTTATGTTATTTGAATCTCTGTCAAAATCAAAAAGTTGTCAAAATTATTTGGGTTTATTGTCAAAGTGTCAAAAACATGGTCTAGTTTTTGTATTATTTAATTGTTTATCCATTGTCAAAAATAAGATTATGTGTGTTTTTTTAATTAGTGTCAAGAGTCAAGATCAAACTCTTTATTTTTACAGCGCATTATCGGTGTAAGACGACATCCTTAATTTTCCAAAAATTTTAATAAAGGCATACTGGTTAAAATGAGTAAAAGAAAAGACACAAAGAAGAAAAAAGTAGAGTGAAATGAAGAAACTTATAAGATCTACATATTTAAGGTGTTGAAATAGGTGCACCTAGATCTTGATATTTCTAGCAAATGCATGCATATAATAAACTCTTTTATTAATGATATCTTTGAGAAATTGGCTCAAGAGGCATCCATACTTGCTTGTCATAACAAAAAGTCAGTTATTACATCCAAGGAAATCCAGATAGTTGTATGTTGTGTTTTACCATGAGAACTTGCTAAACATGCCATTTCTAAAGGCATCAAGGTTGTCACTAGTTTCACCAATTCTTGAGTAAGCAACTACATTTTCTAAATTTTGGAGGATACACAGAGGTTGGAGGTCTTTCAACGACCTCTCATCAATCACCAATGATGGGGCCACACCAAGATGTGGTGACATTTTGTGTGGTGTGTTTTTCATTTCCACTTTGTGTTTGAAAAATAAGAATAGTTGTACTTGTTCACTTGTGAATGATATTACCATGCAATCCCTTTTGTATATTTACATTGGAGAATGTTGATCTAAAAATAATTGTAGCAATCATGATGAAAGGTTAGTGATTAACCTGAGAAAACCATCTTGTGAGGTTAGTGGTGAACCTAAGAAAACCATGTTGTAAGGTTAGTGGTGAACCTGAGAAAACCATTTTGTAAGTTTAGTGGTGAACTTGTGAAAACCATTTTTAAGGCTATTGGTGAACCTGTGAAAACCAATTGTAATGAGTGTTAATAAATATATGTGTGATAGTACATGTATGTAGAGAATATCATGAGCACACGGAGGTGGCACACTACAATCAGAAAAAGAGATATATTGTACCATGTAAAAAATATGGGGGGAATATTGGGATTAGTTTTCACATTATGTGAATTTAGGTATTTAGGAAAAGATAAATAGTAAGTTTTAGTATTTACTATGGTTGATTTACCGAGACGTAAATATTAGTTACAGGGTTGTTAGTAACTGTATGGTTAATACAATAAGATTGTATTAGATAGTTGATAATATATTGTTAGGAATAACAATATAATGTCGCATATAGTTGGGAGATATTATAGGATTTTGGGTGAGAGAAAATAGTGGAGAAATAATAGGAATCATATTCCTATATATATTTGTATTGTAATATTCAATATGTAAGAGAGTGTGTAGAATTATAGAGTTTGTAGAAATAATATATTGTGTGTCAAAAATTTCTATGTGAGTGTTCAGCTCTATTTATCAGTTCATGAGATAAATCTTTGTGCAATATCCTCCTATACCTAAAAAATTATTGTCAACTAATTAATGATATACATGAAGCACATGTGTGTGATATATGCCAAACCTTTATTTCCAACAATCAAAATAAGGGTGGATATCATGGATGAGGATGAGGAGGTGGCCATTTCCCACCAAGAATGTGTTATAAGTGTGGATCTCTAAATCAATATCAGTGAGATTGTCTAGTGTACCTAACATGTGTGTTTTTTTTTTAAATGAGCATTAGTTGGAAAAACGTCCTGAATTATACATGACCATCACTAAGGAAGAAATGAAAAAGGTGTAGGTATGATTCACATTGAGAAACCTCACTGGTGGTCATGCTCAAACACCCCAATAGCTTAGCAGGTTAATATCACCATGCATAATGGTGGACAATCTCAATCTACATTCCTATTAAGAAGATACAATGTGAAGAGCCTCGTGCAAGGAAGTATCCTAATGCCCAACAACAAAAATATGTGCTCTAAGATACTATGATGTCGGTATGGGAACTACAAGGAGAAATACATTTTATTAAAGACCAAGAAGTAGCACAATGTGTTGATCTACAAAAGGCCATAAAACCTCAAAATGTGGCATGAGATGATTTTTAAGAACTTTACAAGCATATATTGGATGAGGACATTATCCCATAATTGAGTAATTGGCTTAAAAATTAAGTAAAAACACCAACTGATGCTCAACCTCAATTGAGTCGACCAACAAAAGATCATCGATTAGATCATGATCAGTAACAAGATACCCTTGTTCATCCTAGCCCTCAAGAGGATAAAGAAATACCGGTGAATGTCTCCATCAATGGTTGGGAAATTTTAGATATCTTAGTTGACATTAGCGTTGAGGTTAACATCCTTATAAAGAATGTATGGTGGAAAATGGCTAGTCCATCATTACAACCATCATCACACGTATTATTTATGGCTATTAAAACTTGTGCTCTATCTAATTGGCATCCTTAAGAATGCAACGGTTGATATCTTTGGAGTACTTTTTAAAGCTGATTTTGAAGTTCTTGAGTTATTTAATGTAGATGATTTTCCATCTCTATTTGGGCAACCTTGGTGTTATGAAAACAACACAGACTTGAGCTTCAAAAAGTTCTACATCATTTTTGATAATATTGATCAGTGCATTGTTATTTCATTCGATCAAACACACGGTCCCCCATACATGAAATATGTTAATGCAAAAGAATATGTTAACCACATCTATAACTTCACAACCAAATATGGTGAGCATCATGATCCCATTCCTGATGGAATCCTTTGATGGATGGACACTCAATCCCTTTCTGATACTACAAGCAATGCTTGTAATTTTTGGGCTCATGGTGATTATGACCTCCTTAGAAGAGGGTGTGGTGCAATTGGCAGTTGTGAGAGCATTATGTGCTAGTATCATAAATGTCATATATTTGTTCACCTTGTTACTGAATAAATCATGAGAGGACCAGTTATGGATGCACCATTATAAATACTTCATGAAGTTCCTTGGTTTCATGTAAAAATGGAAATTTATGACTTCATCCAGTGCCTTGAAGACTTCTATAAATCTAATAATAATCATATGCAATCATTAGTTCACCTTTTTGATGGCACAACTGCAAGGTGGTGGAAAACCCATAATGAGTGACTTCTCTATTAGGATCAAGTATGCTCTACTTTGCATCATCGATTTCATCATGACAATCGAGTCTAGGGTACAATCAGCTATAGTAGAGTACGAGCACTAGAACCACACATATAAGCTTATGAATCCATGTGGAAGGCTAAATAGTCTTTCTTACCAGAGTACCTTTGGGTACATGTTTTTTATGGAATTTTACGAACTTGGGCTAGAGCATGCTATATTCATGAATAATGACATATGGGTACCCATTTTTGGCATCTTTTAAAAGAAAACATGAAATTAGTGTTATCTTACTCATCTTTGAGAATGGATTTACGACTCACACTCCAAGATATATGTGAAGCAGTTGGTGGTGACCCTAATCCCATTGAAGATCACTTATGATATATACATGATGTCTTAGAAGAAGGTTTTGTTCTCTTTAATGATCCATCTAAATAACCTATTCATGTGCTAGACCCTGTACTTACTTAGGAACACCATGAAGAGATTCACCTAGGGAAGCAAAAATTAGTGTTTTAGGTGGATAAAGGTGAAGGGTCCAAACCACTTGACCTATTGTTAAACCATTTGGATATCCCTACAGACTATGGCACCTAAACTATTCATGATACTGGTCTTGATAACCACCCATATTGAGAGATTCTTAAAACTATCTAGCACAACATCGACACAAAGGAAAAACCAAAAATAGCTACCATAGGTAACTACTAGACTGATACAGAGGTTTCAAAAATATTCAAATTCTTAAAAGAATACCAAGATGCCTTTCCAAGAAGTTATAGTGAGATGAAAGGTGTTCATCCGTCTCTAGTAAAAATGCATATCAAACTGGTTGAAGGTGCTTGACCAGTCAGAAAAAGGCCATATCGGATGAATCCAAATTTACATGTGTGCATAGAGGAAGAAATTGATAGTATGATGTACACCGGAGTGATAACCCCAATTGATGAATTTGAGTGGGTTAGTCCCATAATCATAAGTATTAAATAATATGGATGCATTAGGATTTGTGTTGACTATCATATACTTAATGCATCTTGTATTATTGATGCCTTCTCAACGCCATTCACAAAATAAATCCTTAAAGGCATTGTTGGGTGTGAAATTTACACTTTCATAGATGGATTCTTTGGGTACCATCAAGTCCAACATCATAGTTCTCCAAGGATAGGTTGTCGTTGATATCACTACACTTGAAGAGGTTTAGAAGGATTATAGCACATCACTTGACCAATTATTTAATAAGGCCAATGAATGTCTTGACCAACTTGAGGATATGAAGAAGTTAAAGGTAGCCACAAAAGAGATAATTTCCAAACTGCTTGGCACTTTATCATATTGGGACAGTGTCAGGAAGTAGATTGAACAAATTAGGCCTGATTTTTTGGTCAAGGCCGAGGTTGATACTTAGTCTGGGATAAATTAAGAGTGTAATGTGGGGTGATGTTGGACCCCAAATTTTGACTAAGTGTTTTATATTTTTGGCATAGAACTGACATAGCACAAGAGGAACATGGTGTAAGAAGACCATGGTATAGAATTCACATGGCACAAAAAGAATGTGGCGTGGAACCAGTGAAGCACGAGAAGACCCAATCAAAGATGGAACATAATTACAAAGAACTTGAGAGCATAGGACTCAAAATAGCAATGAAAGACTTGGGGAGTGTGAGGAAAGTGAGAAACTATTGAGGATCAATTCTCAAGGACCATCTAGACTTTAATCACCATGAGTTTTGCACCACACCATAGAAATGAGGACACTTGGTAGTAAGGATTAGCATCAAACAAGAATATGGAGCATGAAGGTCTAGGTCCTTAGGAGAGAACAATCGAAAGACTGCCATGACTCTCAATCTACTAAGAGATCATTGGCCAATCACCCATTTATAAATTATTATGTAACTACTTGGTCAAGGAAAAATAAGTATAAATACCCCTCTATGGAATCATGTAAAGTGATTGTTATTAGATTACATATAGTGACTCTATAATATAGAATTATGATTATTACAACCATTTCAGGTTTTGTGTTTTAGATAATTGATAGTTGAACCTTAACAATGGGTTGGTATTAACTTGTTTATGGCTTATCATTGATTATGTGATTTACAGAACATGCATTATATGAGTTTCAAAGACATCACTTTGTAATTTATGGCATTTGTCTTTGTTTTTATGGTTGTTGTGATTGATGAGTCAAGGTCTATAGTCATATATTTCTTTTTCTATGGAATTTCCAATCAGATATATGAATAAATTCAAGTATATGACTAGTGTGTTACTGAGCAACATAACCCATGGGAACTGATCTTTTTCTACATGCTTCAGGTGAGAGTGCAAGACCTTAGTATTGTGTAAAAGGCCAGTGCACAAGCTTGTTGGGGATACTCTTTAGCACCTAAAGAAAATGTGATTAAGAGAATAAAAACCCAATAAGTCTTTTAAACTATGAGGGAATAACTTAGTCAGGATTTAATCATTAGACACGTAGTTCAAACATGTTGTGTGAAAAGTGTATAAATGATGCTTTGGGTCACCCTTACGATCATATAGAGTAATCTTATGTGCCACAAATCCATATCGAAAAGGAGTTACTACTATATGTTGTGTCAATGGTGTATGTAGGAAAACATGAGAGTCCAAGGCATGAGATGGTCTAGTGGCACATTGCTCAAGATGTAACCCCTTGGCCTACATAGAATGGATTTCATGCCAAAGGGATTGTATATCTAGAGAGGAAGGATGTGTACTAGCCATAGGAGGTGTTTCCACTAGTGGGAGTTTCCTAGTTATAGCATATTATTGTAGAATTTGAGTTACCCCCATAGTAGGTGTAACAATATTAACATTTTTGGGGTTAGAGGATTGACTAAGTGATGTGTTATTTATTTCTAATATACCTTACAAAATATTTGCATGATCATGGGGTTGTTCCTAAAGTCTATCTCTGAAGCTTTGTAAGATCTCATCCTTATTAATTATATGATTATCAACATTAGTTGGGGGAGTGTGTCATGAGTCCCATATTGTGTATCATTATGATCTTGATTGTATTGCTCATGTTCTGATGTATTATCATTGAAGTCCACATAATTAAGATTTAAAGGATCAATTGGAGGTGTTGTAGTTGGTCCTTTATCCATGGTATAAGCTCAAACAGAAGGAATATGGGTATGTTCAATAGGAGTACCACTAAGCCTAACACTTATTTTTAAAGGAAGAGATATAACATTTTGAGATGGCTTAGAGTAAATAAAATGAAAGAGTGATGCTAAAATAGAATATATGAAATTTGAAAAGCCTAATACATCAAATGGAAATAGGAAAAAGAAGGATACAAACCTTAGTACATCTAGGGCTAGGGTTTGGGCACTATTTGAAGTAAGTCAGGTTCACCAAATGATTTATCTTTTTTACGATTATGAAATGTAACCCTAGGTTGATAAAGAGATGAGTAATAAATCAGAGAATATAATACTATAGTATCAACAATCACTAATTTTCACAATAATTGATTTATTTGAGTATTTTATAAATAGTAATAAATTAGAAATTCTATACTTAGCTGGAAAATATGATTGAGACAGATAAGTGACAGGCTAAAAAGTGATGTAAGAGTAGGGTAGAATGTCTTTAGTGGAGAACAGGTGTTAGAACCCTCTTCAGATAATAGATGACCCCTTTGTTAGTAACATACTACGTTATAGACCTTATGTGCAGTTCTAATGACCTTATGCAGGTGAAGCAATGAAATTCTAGATAAAACCTTCATTCTATTTTGGGAAGCTTGTGCTTGTATGACCAAGACCTAGATTGTCATCTATTTTATGCTTTGACTGATGTCACTATGAAACCCTGAACCTCTATGTTTTTTAGGGTTT